>JAYESA010000005.1:274278488-274690988 GCA_036927795.1 Iris macrosiphon
CAAGAGCTCCAGCACTACACTAGCTCCCAGTCCCGGATCTCTTATGCCGAGCTATTGACAGAGGCCAGGATCCAGGAGGCCATCAGCAAGGGAAACGGAATTCAACAGAGAATTTATCAGGGACCAGTAAGGATACAACAAGGAGGACCCATTCGACACCCTTTGACACGCCAGCAATCAGATAGTACTGCACCATATCCAACCAAGGAGCTCCGTACTTGTCACTATTGTGGAAGGACAGGTCATATTCTAAGAGACTGTCATCGTCGATTGGGGTTGTGCATGATATGTGGATCAAGTCACCATCAAGCCCGAGAATGTCCTAAACAGAACCAGAGACCTATGGCATTAGAATCAGGAACACCGCATACACCCTCAAGTATAGAAGACCAAAGGGACCCACCACTGCTCCTACCATCTGCACAAATGGAGGAGAATAGACCCCAGTTTAACAACCAAGGACAAGGCCAAGCACTCATTATGACAAGTATGGGAGAGCAGACACAGGAAGCCGTAGATACAGGTACGACCTTTTAGTTATAATTGTCTTTGCATACTCATAACCCCATTGTGACACAAGATCTTAGATGCACAAATAGATATAGAATTATATATATGGTAGCTTAGCAGTTATGAGGATGTATGTATATTTTACCCAGGTGGCATACACGCGATGCTAATGGATGACGTGAGTAGCAGTAGTAGTATTCTTCCCCTATCCTTATCTCGCCCTCTTGGGTGACTCCTCTCCTCCTTTTATATTCATTCATTATCTCGTGCGTAACTCTTCCTATCATAGTCGTATCTTTCGTGCCATTATGAATTGTTTGATATCAACCTCACCCCTATTTTGTTAGTTAAACATAAATGTGTTAGTAATGCTTGATAACTAAGGATGAGTTCTTAATATGTATGCACTATAGCAATATCTGTATTCTTTATTAGTTTAACCCTTAAGTAGCACCATGTAGCCTAGTAGAAATTGTTAGATCATTTGAGCTAGATCATACCCCTAATAGTTAGTCAAGACCTTAAGTGTTCCCTAAAACTTAGACTATGCCTAGGAAAGAGTTGAAGGCACTTGTCACGAACTGATGACTATGACAAATCGCTGGCAAGGTAGCGACAGTTGCCGCCAGACGATTATGGTAGAGTAGTCGAATTACTTGCAGCCATACTGGCCAGGTGGCGAGGCAGTATTAGACTATGATACTTGACGGTTATGGGAAAAGTCATGGTTATGAGATTCTAGACAGGTATCCCAAGATTCTCGACCCAATAACTATAATTGCCTTACAATCTAGACAATAGCTTCAAAGAAGGTGACCACTAGTAGAATTCTTGTAAGTTGGGTAGTGTAGACAAGTTAGAGGATGATAGAATAGTGTATGGACAATAGATGAGAAAGTGTTAGAATGACAGACCATGAGTTTAGGAGTCATACTAGATACCAATGTAGTGTAATAGTTATAGTTATCACATGAATATGGGTTAGTGTCAATTTCGAGGACGAAATTTTTGTAAGTTGGGTAGAATGTAAAATCCCTATTTTAAAAAATTGTATTTGTTATTTTTTATTAATTAATAATTTAATTATGGTAATTATGTGCTAAATAGGAGAAATAGATTTTTAATAATTTTTATGTTAGGTGTTCGGGCACTTAGAGGACTTATGGGACCATCAGAAATTTTTCGGATTTTATTCCATGTAGGAGACCCCTTAAGCAGTTGCTAGCCTAACGATGTGCATTACCCTAATCTATTAATTTTCTTATGAATATATATATATATATAATATATATATATATATATATATATATATATGTATATACAAATATATATAAATGTATATATATATATTTAAAGAAAGAAAGGAAAAGAAAAGAAAAGAATGGAAAAGAAAAAGGAGAAAGAAAAGAAAAGAAAAAGGAAAATAAAAAAATAAAAAAATGGAGGACTAAACTGTAAAACAACACAATTCCATAATGGAATTGTGAAGCAGCAGGAACCAGAATGTGCGCGCGGCCCCCCCCCCCCCGGATTTTATATATATATATATATATATATATATATATATATATATATATATATATATATATATATATATATATATATATATATATATATATCTTTAAATTCTAAACCCTAACCTAAATTCCAGACCTCCTCTTCCATCTAAGAGCCGTCACCGCAGCCAGAGAAGCCTCCCAAGCCATCCAACCATCCCGTCGACGCCGTCATCGCGAACTGCAGTCTCCCACTCGAGGCACCTTCGCTCCGGCGTGAATTCCCGTTGACTCGCTCGACCAAACGCTGTTCGTTTTCATAGGTATGATCTTCCCTTAACCCTCTCAAATATCTGTTTTATAGTCAACCTCGGAAAATGTCACGACCCGCACCCGGAAGTTCGGGCACGAGTACGTGGGTACGTCCAGCCTACGCCGCAGAGTCGGCGGTAGTACGCTGTCTAGGTTAATCCAAAGTTACTAACTAGCTCATTCACAACAACATAGGCAAGATAATAATGAGAAATGAAACTTAAGATTTGTAACTGAAAGTAAATGTGACAACAGATTCAAATGTTTAGTACAGGAATTCCAAAATAAAATCGGGGACAAACCCGATTAAATAAGATAAGAACAGAAATAAAAGATAGCTACTAAAAGCTACTCAGCAGCAGGGGTCTCCTGGGTAGGGTCTGGCTCCTCATAGGTAATCGTCTGTACCTCATATGGACCGTAATAGGTAGGGGCAAGGTCCTCATCATCGCCTAAATCAACAGATCCAGTCAGGAAAGGAGCAGAGTACACAGTGCACAACAAGGTTAAACTAAATAATTATGACAATTAATTATTGAATATCATGTTAAGGAAAATTGCATAAAGAATGTCAATATCTCAGTGTCACAACTATAAACAGGAATATGAGAAAACAGAAGTAAATGAGCAGAGTGAAACTATCACAGTCAGCAAGAAAGATAAACATGACTAGAAACTATCTGTATGAAACTGTGTTTTTAGAATACTTAGTTGGCATGCAGGGGTTTATAAGGCTAATCCGGCCGTCATGAACGGCTATTAGTCACGAATAATCGAGATCGGCTGATGGACAGTCGTGTACCAACAGCTATTATTCACGGCAAGGGGAAGGGTAAACTACATGCCTTTCAGTATTCTCCCACCCGACATGAAAAACAAGACATGAATTCCAATATTCAATACATGAAAATCCAGCATTTCTAACACTAGGTGTAATCATCAAGGGTACTAGTAAAGCAGGGAATTAATTATCACAATATATAGATTTAACTTGAAGTGCAGGTACTTGCCTGTTGTTTGGATCTGATTAATAGGTTCTTGGGAGAAATTTCCACAGATGAGTCCAAAAGCTGAAACAGACATTACCATCATGCTCAGAAGATATCAAATAGCTAGAAACGCCTGTCCTTGGGTCCAATTTGGAGACAAGGGCAAAAACGGCAGTTTCGGGTCAAAATGGGGTCCGCCGTTGGCCCGCTTTGCACCGAAAAACGTGTCCGGGTCAAAGGTCTCCAAATTCACCAACTTAGTGTCAACAGGTCAGGAACGCTGATACGAACCCAACGGAACTTCCAGATTTGGATTCCGATGAGCCGAACACAAAATCGCCCGTCGAGCGGGGCCTGTGGGGCCCACGACACGCGATTTCGTCAACGTTCTCAGAATCGAACCATACTTGACCCACAGGACCAGCGTATTGCTACGAGTCCGATGGCGCAAGTTTCGTCTCGATCCGACGAGTGTACACGAAATTAGGATAAATTGCCGAAAAGGCGGATACGGGGCGATGTCCGCGGATACGCGTTGATTCCGGTGTGCACGCACACCCGAATCAGCTTCCGTGAAATCTCACACGTCCGTATCGACGCTGCGCACGTATCTGTGAAGACCGCACGCGACCAAGTCGTCCCGTTTGGCGGGACGTACTCGGTTCCGGGGTGAAACAGGGTCTGGTTTTCCTGTTTTTGGATCGCGGTGTGCGATCGCCACAGGCCGCGATGTCCCGAACAGTTTGTCCGGACACCGAGAGGGTCATACAGGCTACGTGTAGGAATTTACGGAATCGAAAACGGAGATCAGGGTTGCAAGATACGAGTACCTGAAGGGGATCGAGAAATCAGGGTTTTTGAGTCCGAATCGAGCTCGTATCCTGGACGTGTCAGCGGCGTGTCCGGCTCGTATCCGCGTCTGGGTCGTGTCCGCGGCGTGTCCGGTGCTGCTGGAGGGTACGCCGTCGGTCGGCGAGGTCACGGCGGTCGTCGAGCGGCGTCGCGGGGGCTCGGGATGGCCGGCGGCGGGCTGAGAAGAAGAGGGGAGGAAGATGAACACGGGGTCGGGGTCTGCTGCCGCCTGGGGAGGTGGAGGAAGGGGAGAGGAGAGGAGGAGGAGCTCCGCCTGGGGGAGGTCGCCGCAGGGGTGGTGTCGTGCGGTGCAGAGGGCGGGGCTCCGGTGAAGGGGTGGCCGGAATAGGGTGAGTTAGGGTTTCGGGTGGGGGAAAAGGAGGCGGAGATGGGGAAATATATAGGGGAAGCCGCGGAGGGGCTGGCCGGGGACGTGGGCGGATGATCCGGAGGGGGAGGCGCGGTTGTGGCGGAGGGCGTGGCCACGTCGCCGGAGAACGCGGCGGGCGGCGGGATTTCCGCGTCGTGGGAGAACGGGGAGGGTGACAGCCGACGGGTCGGGTCGGGCGCGGATCCGGGTGAGCGGACCCGCCCGACCCGCTAAGGCAATGGGGTTGGGGCTGGGTTCTCTAACGGGCTCGGCCCACTGGGCCGGGCCGGGCCCAGAATCCGAATAAAATTAAAAAAAACAGTAAATCATAATAATAATAATAATAATAATAATAATATTATTTAATTAATTAATTAGAAAAATAGTTTTTAGGCTTTTAAAAATAGGTCTGATGCCAAAAAAATCCCAGAAAATTACCCTAAGTCCAGTTTTTCATTTTACACCCAAAAATATTATTTTCATGATATTTTAATACTATTTATTGCTAATTAAAAATCATTCATTAATTGAAAAGCTTGATTTTAATTACAGAAAATTCCAGAAAATTGGGAAGAATCCAAGATTTAATAATTTGAAAATTTTGGGGGTTTACAACCTACCCAACTTACAAAAATTTCGTCCTCGAAATTTAAGAATAACAAGGCACGAAAAGAAAAGGCCGAGAAATAAAATACACCTCAGGGTTCAAAAAGGTAGGGGTATCGCTCTCTAATCTCGTCTTCTCGCTCCCAGGTGGATTCGCCGGGAGAATGATGCTTCCAAGCTACGCGAACCAGGGAGATAACCTGGTTCCGTAGGACTTTCTCCGAGCGATCCAGTATCTCCACGGGTTGCTCCTGGTAAGTCAGACTTGGGCCTACTTCGAGCTCTGAGTGATCCAAAATGTGACTGGGGTCTGACACATACTTCCTCAGCTGCGACACGTGGAAGACGTTATGTACTCCATCCAGAGAGGGTGGCAATGCCAGTCGGTATGCCACTTCTCCGATTTCTCCTGTATGCCAAAAGGTCCGATGAATCTTGGGCTGAGTTTTCCACTCCTTCCGAACCTAATGGTGCCACGTGTCGGGGAAATCTTTAAGAACACCAGCTCTCCAACCTTAAAATAGAGTCATAATCAAGTCTTAGTTCCATAATCAAAATGTTTAAATTGACTTGAATTTTATAAATTTAATTACCTCAAATTCTAAGGGCCTTCGGTGGCTATTTGCCCAATGTCGTTGCCTGTCTTGAGCCACTCGAAGTCTGTCCCTTATTTGCTTTACCTTCTCAGCTGAATCGATCACCATCTCTGGTCCCAGCAGGGCTCTTTCTCCAACGTCGTCCCATGATAGCGGGGTACGACATCTTCGTCCATACAGCGCTTCAAATGGAGTCATCTCGATGCTGGCTTGATAACTGTTATTATAAGAGAACTCCACCAGATGTAAATAGTCTACCCAGGATCCTCCAAAATCCAGAACACATGTACGGAGCATATCTTCAAGGGTCTGGATTGTACGTTCCGATTGCCCATCGGTTTGGGGATGATAAGCTGTGCTGAATTTGAGTTGAGTTCCCAAACTGGCTTGTAAGCTCTTCCAGAAGTGAGAGGTGAACCTTGAATCTCTGTCGGAGACAATACTTACTGGAACCCCATGCAACTTAACAATATGTCTGATATATAGATCTGCCAGCTTCTCTGTAGATAGCCCCACTTTGAAAGGTAGAAAATGTGCCGACTTGGTCAGTCTATCCACTATCACCCAGATTGCATCCTTACCACTAGGTGTTCTTGGAAGACCGGAAACAAAATCCATTGTGATATGTTCCCACTTCCACTCCGGAATGGGTAGTGGTTGAAGCAATCCTCCAGGTCGTTGTCTTTCAGCCTTAACTTGCTGGCACACTAAACAACGAGATACGAACCTGGCTACTTCTCTTTTCATGCCGTGCCACCAAACATGCGTCCTCAGGTCCTTGTACATCTTGTTGGCTCCTGGATGTATAGAGTACTGCGATCTGTGCGCCTCTTGCATAACTTCTTCTCTTATGTCTCCTTGAGGTACACATAATCTATCGCCATGCCTCAGTGATCCATCTTCATGAATTCTGAAATCTTCTACTAATCCAGCTTGCACTTGACCTCGAAGGCTTCGCAGGCCTTCGTCTTGAAACTGAGTCTCCTTGACCTTGTCTATTAAGGTAGACTGAATCTGCAAGTTCATCATTTGGCCCTCTTTTCCTGGGATAATTACTTCAATACCTAAACTTTCCAAGTCCTCCAGCAGGTGTCTGTCCATAGTCAAGTATATCGCCATAGGATACCTGCTTAGAGCATCAGCAACTACATTTGCCTTCCCAGGGTGATATTGAAGAGTAATATCAAAGTCTTTCATTAGTTCCAGCCACCTTCTTTGCCTCATGTTTAGCTCTTTCTGGGTGAAGATATATTTTAGACTTTTATGGTCCGTAAATATTTCCACCCTTTCTCCATAAAGATAATGCTTCCAAAGTTTAAGAGCAAAAATGACAGCTGCCAATTCTAAATCATGAGTTGGATAATTCTTTTCATGTGGTCGAAGCTGTCTAGAGGCATATGCTATTACTTTCTTATTCTGCTCCAATACACAACCTAGACCTTTTCCAGAAGCATCACTATAAATAGCGAAACCTCCGGTTCCAGAAGGTAAGGTCAGAATAGGGCAGAAGTCAATCTTTTCTTCAATTCCTCAAAAGCATGCTGACATTCATCGGTCCAGGTGAACTCTTCATCTTTTCTTGTTAATTTTGTCATGGGCTCCGCAATTCTAGCAAAGTCCTTCACAAACTTCGATAGTAGCCAGCTAGTCCCAGGAAACTTCTAATCTCAGCTACAGAGTCTGGAGTGGGCCAGGATTCTACTGCAGCTATCTTCTTAGGGTCTACTGCTATTCCATCTCCAGTCACAACATGTCCCAAGAATTCTACTTTGTCTAGGAAGAAAGCACATTTGGATAATTTTCCATAAAGTTTTTCCTTCCTCAAAGTCTTCAATGCTAACCTCAAATGTTCTTCATGTTCTTCGGGGGTCTTGGAGTAGATCAAAATATCGTCAATAAAGACCACTACAAATTTGTCTAGGTATGGCTGGAAAACTCTGTTCATTAAGTTCATAAAAACTGCTGAGCATTCGTCAACCCGAACGGCATCACTAAGAATTCGTAATGTCCGTTCCGGGTATTGAAAGCAGTTTTAGGGATGTCCTCTTTCCTTACCCTTACTTGGTGGTAACCAGACCTCAAGTCAATCTTCGAAAATACCCGAGCTCCACTCAACTGATCAAATAAGTCATCTATCCTGGGCAGGGGATACTTATTCTTAATTGTTAAGGCATTCAGGGCCCTATAGTCAATACACATTCTGGATGTTCCGTCCTTCTTGGGCACAAATAGTACTGGGGCTCCCAAGGTGAGACACTAGACCTAATGAAACCTTTGTCTTCTAGCTCTTTGATTTGTTCATTTAGTTCTATTATCTCATTCTTGTTGATTCTGTAGGGATTCTGAGATACTGGTGCTGCTCCTGGCACTAAGTCAATGGAGAATTCAACTTCTCGGTCTGGGGGTAAGCCTGGGAGATCCTCAGGAAAGACATCAAGGTATTCAGAGATGATAGGTGGCAATTCTTCTGTTACTAGGGCTCCACAAATTATGTTATTACCCATTTCTCTAGAACCTCTAGCAAATTCAAATTCTGGCTTGCAAGGGGGTCTGAAGATTACACTGCCTCTGTGACAGTCTATGGTGGCATGATGTTGACTTAACCAATCCATACCCAGTATAATGTCAAAACTGGGCACTGGCATTACAAGTAGTCTAGCATACAGTTCTCTTCCACATAATGTGATAGGACAATTGTTACAGGCATCACTAACCGGGATGATTCCCCCACCGGTAATGATCTTATAACAATTTCTGAGGGGTTTAGTGATTAAGTTGTGCTTCATAAGGAATTCTACTGACATGAATGAATGTGAAGCTCCAGAGTCAAATAAAGTAATAGCTGGTATTGAATTTATAAGCACAGAACCTGTGATCACGTCAGCTGTGGCTTCCGCTTCTTCCAAAGTCATTGCATAAGCACGGCCTTGCTGCGGTGCACCCCTCTGTTGCTGCTGTTGGTGCTGAGCAAAGCGTTGTTGTTGAGTTGGAAGCGGGGGTCCCCTCTGTTGTGCTGCTGGGGGCCTGGCCTGGACTGGAGCCTTTGGTGCAGCTGGGCGTCCTTGAGCAGCAGGACAGTCCCTCAATTGATGTGCTGGGGAGCCACAATAGAGGCAGGCACCTAGCCTCTTTCTACAGTCTTGCCAAGTGTGGCCTGGTTTTTGGCAATAGTTGCAAGGGGGAGCTCGCTGGTTCTGTCCTTGAGCCTGGGGTGCTGGAGCTCGAGGGGGAGGACGCTGATTTTGCTGCGGGGGCCCTCTGTTGTTGTTGTTGTTGAAAAGGGCGTTTGTTGGGTCCCGCATTTCGGTATCTCTTTCTCGTTTCAGTTTGTGCCCCATATCTCTCTCGACGCCTTGTGCCACGCTCAGGATTTCCTCATAGGTGCAAGCTCGGCTGGTGGTGACAGCGAGACGAATATCCGGAGATAGCCCCTTCTTGAATCTACGGGCTCTGTCCTCCGGGGTACGAACCATGTACTCCGCAAAGTGCTTAACCTGCTAAATTCAGCAGTATATTCATCAACAGTCATGTTACCTTGTTCCAGTCTCTCGAATTGGCTTTCGAGAGCTTCCCGAGCCACTTCGGGGTAGAATTTCTCCTTGAATAGCCTCTTGAAGTCCTCCCAGGTGACGTCGGAAGCAGATAGTTGGGGTTCATCTCTGAACCAGGTTCGAGCAATGTCGAACAGTTGCAGGCTTGCGGATTCCACTTTGAGATCATCGGGAACCCGGGCAGTCTTCAGGAGTCTCTCGACATTTTCTATCCACTCATCGGCATAGAGAATGCCCTCAGTTACATAGAATTCCAGAGGCCTAAGGTTCTTGAAGTCTTTGGCACTCCCTGGCCTCTTGAGTGGCGACTCCTGGGACTTAATAGCTTCTGAAAGGCTGGTCCGCAGAAGTGCAGTTTGTTCTTTCTGGGATTCCACCAATCCCTGGAACACTCCTAGCAGTTGTGCCCCATCTAGGGTAACTGCCGGGACAGATGGAGGCGGCGGGAGTGCAAGGGTCTCGGGCACATTCTGCTCAGCTGGTTCCGATGTGCCTCCTACTGTGTTCCTGGTCTGGACCATTCTGAAAGATTAAAGGATAGGAAGATCAGAATAGAAATACTTGAAATCAAAGGCGATAGGAAAAATTGAGCAGCAATGATATCAAGAATTGAAATAAGGACGCTATGCTGTGAATGAGCTTTCCTAGAATCCTTAATTTTATTCCATACCCTGTCCTAGGGTATTACCCTATTTTAGGATAGGACCTGCATGGGCCACCATAAAAACGTGTCACGACCCGCACCCGGAAGTTCGGGCACGAGTACGTGGGTACGTCCAGCCTACGCCGCAGAGTCGGCGGTAGTACGCTGTCTAGGTTAATCCAAAGTACTAACTAGCTCATTCACAACAACATAGGCAAGATAATAATGAGAAATGAAACTTAAGATTTGCAACTGAAAGTAAATGTGACAACAGATTCAAATGTTTAGTACAGGAATTCCAAAATAAAATCGGGGACAAACCCGATTAAATAAGATAAGAACAGAAATAAAAGATAGCTACTAAAAGCTACTCAGCAGCAGGGGTCTCCTGGGTAGGGTCTGGCTCCTCATAGGTATCGTCTGTACCCTCATATGGACCATAATAGGTAGGGGCAAGGTCCTCATCATCGCCTAAATCAACAGATCCAGTCAGGAAAGGAGCAGAGTACACAGTGCACAACAAGGTTAAACTAAATAATTATGACAATTAATTATTGAATATCATGTTAAGGAAAATTGCATAAAGAATGTCAATATCTCAGAGTCACAACTATAAACAGGAATATGAGAAAACAGAAGTAAATGAGCAGAGTGAAACTATCACAGTCAGCAAGAAAGATAAACATGACTAGAAACTATCTGTATGAAACTTGTGTTTTTAGAATACTTAGTTGGCATGCAGGGGTTTATAAGGCTAATCCGGCCGTCATGAACGGCTATTAGTCACGAATAATCGAGATCCGGCTGATGGACAGTCGTGTACCAACAGCTATTATTCACGGCAAGGGGAAGGGTAAACTACATGCCTTTCAGTATTCTCCCACCCGACATGAAAAACAAGACATGAATTCCAATATTCAATACATGAAAATCCAGCATTTCTAACACTAGGTGTAATCATCAAGGGTACTAGTAAAGCAGAGAATTAATTATCACAATATATAGATTTAACTTGAAGTGCAGGTACTTGCCTGTTGTTTGGATCTGATTAATTAGGTTCTTGGGAGAAATTTCCACAGATGAGTCCAAAAGCTGAAACAGACATTACCATCATGCTCAGAAGATGTCAAATAGCTAGAAACGCCTGTCCTTGGGTCCAATTTGGAGACAAGGGCAAAAACGGCAGTTTCGGGTCAAAACGGGGTCCGCCGTTGGACCCGCTTTGCACCGAAAAACGTGTCCGGGTCAAAGGTCTCCAAATTCACCAAACTTAGTGTCAACAGGTCAGGAACGCTGATACGAACCCAACGGAACTTCCAGATTTGGATTCCGATGAGCCGAACACAAAATCGCCCGTCGAGCGGGGCCTGTGGGGCCCACGACACGCGATTTCGTCAACGTTCTCAGAATCGAACCAAACTTGACCCACAGGACCAGCGTATTGCTACGAGTCCGATGGCGCAAGTTTCGTCTCGATCCGACGAGTGTACACGAAATTAGGGTAAATTGCCGAAAAGGCGGATACGGGGCGATGTCCGCGGATACGCGTTGATTCCGGTGTGCACGCACACCCGAATCAGCTTCCGTAAAATCTCACACGTCCGTATCGACGCTGCGCACGTATCTGTGAAGACCACACGCGACCAAGTCGTCCCGTTTGGCGGAACGTACTCGGTTCCGGGGTGAAACAGGGTCTGGTTTTCCTGTTTTTGGATCGCGGTGTGCGATCGCCACAGGCCGCGATGTCCCGAACAGTTTGTCCGGACACCGAGAGGGTCATACAGGCTACGCGTAGGAATTTACGGAATTGAAAACGGAGATCAGGGTTGCAAGATACGAGTACCTGAAGGGGATCGAGAAATCAGGGTTTTTGAGTCCGAATCGAGCTCGTGTCCTGGACGTGTCAGCGGCGTGTCCGGCTCGTATCCGCGTCTGGGTCGTGTCCGCGGCGTGTCCGGTGCTGCTGGAGGGTACGCCGTCGGTCGGCGAGGTCACGGCGGTCGTCGAGCGGCGTCGCGGGGGCTCGGGATGGCCGGCGGCGGGCTGAGAAGAAGAGGGGAGGAAGATGAACACGGGGTCTGGGTCTGCTGCCGCCTGGGGAGGTGGAGGAAGGGGAGAGGAGAGGAGGAGGAGCTCCGCCTGGGGGAGGTCGCCGCAGGGGCGGTGTCGTGCGGTGCAGAGGGCGGGGCTCCGGTGAAGGGGTGGCCGGAATAGGGTGAGTTAGGGTTTCGGGTGGGGGAAAAGGAGGCGGAGATGGGGAAATATATAGGGGAAGCCGCGGAGGGGCTGGCCGGGGACGTGGGCGGATGATCCGGAGGGGGAGGCGCGGTTGTGGCGGAGGGCGTGGCCACGTCGCCGGAGAACGCGGCGGGCGGCGGGATTTCCGCGTCGTGGGAGAACGGGGAGGGTGACAGCCGACGGGTCGGGTCGGGCGCGGATCCGGGTGAGCGGACCCGCCCGACCCGCTAAGGCAATGGGGTTGGGGCTGGGTTCTCTAACGGGCTCGGCCCACTGGGCCGGGCCGGGCCCAGAATCCGAATAAAATTAAAAAAAACAGTAAATCATAATAATAATAATAATAATAATAATAATAATATTATTATTTAATTAATTAATTTAGAAAAATAGTTTTTAGGCTTTTAAAAATAGGTCTGATGCCCAAAAAAATCCCAGAAAATTACCCTAAGTCCAGTTTTTCATTTTACACCCAAAAATATTATTTTCATGATATTTTAATACTATTTATTGCTAATTAAAAATCATTCATTAATTGAAAAGCTTGATTTTAATTACAGAAAATTCCAGAAAATTGGGAAGAATCCAAGATTTAATAATTTGAAAATTTTGGGGGTTTAAAAACAGGGTTTTAATTATTCAATGATTTTTAATTGATATTAAACAATATTAAAATATTATAAAAATAATATTTTTGGATGTAAAATGAAAAACTGGACTTAGGGCAATTTTTCTGGAATTTATTGGGCCCCGGACCTATTTTTAAATGCCTAAAAAGTATTTACTTATTTAATTAATTAATTAATAATTAATTATTGATTTTATTATTATTATTAATATTATTTTTTTTCTTTTTATTTTTTATCCGGCCCGCGGCCCGTTGGGCCGGCCCGGCCCAGCCCAACCCAGCCCAGACCCCGCCCAGCGGGTCGGTTCGGATCCGCCGCCGCCCGACCCGCAAACCCGACCCGGCCCCCTCACCCCCACGACCCAGCCTCCGTCCCCGACTTTCCCGCCGCCTCCGCCGCGCCCTCCGCCCGCTCCGGCCGGCCCTCACCCCCACGACCTCCGCCCCGCTCGGCCCCGCTCCCTCTCCTCCGCCCTATTTAACCCCTCCGGCCGACCCCCTCGAAACCCCTCCCCTCTCTCCCTCCGCCACTGCCACGAACCGCCACCGCCACCACCCGGTCAGCCGCGCCGCTCCACCCCGGCCACCGCCCAGCGCCGCTGTGACTCGCCGCTGCGTCTCCGCCGCAGCACAGCCCTCCCCTCCCCTTCGTCTCCGGCTCGTCGACCGCCGCAGTCGACAGCAGCAGCGGCAGCCAGCGCCGCGCCGCCGTCCCCGAGCCGCCTCGCCTCCGCCTCGCCGCCGTGCGCCTCGCCGCCTGAGCACCGGCCACCCTCCGCCGCAGCGCCGCCGGCCAAAGGAATAGCCCTAACCCTAACCCTAAATTCGGCCCCTGTGTCCGACACGTGTCGGACACGGTTCGACCCTGGTTTTTGGGTCCCCTTCAGGTGCGTGTATCTTTTTGCTCGTAGCTCTGTTTTCAATTCCGCAAATTGCGTTGCGAAGCCTGTATGACCCTCTCGGTGTCCGGACAAACTGTTCGGGACATCGCGTCCTGTGGTGATCGCACACCGCGATCCAAAAACAGGAAAAAACCCAGACCCTGTTTTACCCCGGAACCAAGTACGCCCCGCCAAACGGGACTACTTGGTCGCGCGCGATCTTCACAGATACGTGCGCCCCGTCGATACGGACGTGTGAGAATTCGCGGAAGCTGATTCGGGGGTGCGTGCACCCCGAAATCAACGCGTATCCGCGGACATCGCCCCGTATTCGCCTTTTCTGCAATTTGACCTAACTTTGTGTACACACGTCGGATCGAGACGAAACTTGCGCCATCGGACTCGTAGTGATACGCTGGTCCTGTGGGTCAAGTTTGGTTCGATTCTGAGAACGTTGACGAAATCGCGTGTCGTGGGCCCCACAAGTCCCGCCCGACGGGCGATTTTGTGAACGGCTCATCGAAATTCAATTCTGAAAGTTCCGTTGGGGTCGTATCTGCGTTTCTGACCTGTTGACACTGAGTTTGGTGAATTTGGAGACCTTTGACCCTGACACGTTTTTCGGTGCAAAGCGCACCGGTGGACCCCGTTTTGGCCCGAAACTGCCGTTTTTGTCCTTGTCTCCAAATTGGACCCAAAGACAGGCATTTCTAGCTGATTGATATTTTTTGGATCTGATGGTGATGTTTGTTTCAGCAACCGGACTACCGCCTGCAATTTCCGCCGAAGTCAGAACTGCAAACCGAACCGGAACCACAGGCAAGTGTACCTTGCCAAAACTTGCAGTTTTGTTACCTATTTCTTGGACTTAGTTATATATCAGTGGGCAAGTAAAGCTTGTCAAATTCTCAGATAATTCTGGTTAAAGTATTTACTTGATTGCTTGTAGTTTCATAAGTAACTTGCTTAACTGCTCAACCCAGGACACCTGACACTCTTCATGTGATGGAATTGCCTGAGATATACCTGGTGATTCCGTATAGGTTACATTTTTCATGTCATTACAGTTTACATGCTTAGATTCTATCCTGACTCATTGCATTAGTTCAATCTTGCGTGACTTGTACCTGATATTTCTGGAACTGTGACGTGAGATTGCATGGGGTGGGGAGAGTATTACCATATCAAGGCTGATTATAATATAAATAATGTTATCTGGAGGTGTCCTAGTCTCTGATACAGAGCTTTGGCACAAGTTCTGGCTCTTCGAGAAAATACTGCTATGGTTTCTTAGACACTGATCCTGTAGTAGACTCAGCCTGAGTATGACTAAAACTCTCACTTGCATATCACTAGCTGGTTTACATATTTACCCTGCTGTTTATTTTATTGCTGCACTGCATATATTTTGGCTTGTATTTTCTGTACCTTGTTATGTCCCCTGAGGACCTGGAATGGACTATGTCCCCAGGTATAGCCGCAGAGAACTACCCCGAGGTGTACGGTACAGGAGCACTCCTTGGAGCAAAACCCGGAACCGAGGACGAGATAGTTGCAGAAGACTTCTCCTGAGCACCGGATTCACATTCACAGTATTTCCTTTTCAGTATTTTATTTCCAGTCTATGTTTCCTTAAATGTAACAGAATAATTCTCGGATTTGTTTCCCGAGATAACCTTATTTAATATTGCTTATTTACTTCCATTGTATTAATTCTGGCAATTAATCTGTGTTTGTTCTGTGGATGAGATTAGAAATACCTGAGACTTGTAACATATTACTGATAGACTACAGCTGAAGCATGCCCTGATGGATCCATTAAATTGGGTTATCCATCGGTGCGTGCTGCTGGCCATTGCTCACGTGCTCAGTCCCTCGTCATTTTGGGACTGGGGCGTGACATGGTTTTTGTGGTGGCCCATGCAGGTCTACGACTAAATTGTTCGGTTTCAACTTAGGGACCGAACAGGCCTGCAATAAGATAGGATAAATTTTAGAATCTCATCCACTTGCTTGAATCATTTTTGCTATCTGTATCGTATTCGAACTAACTTGAACTTGCATCTTGCCTTGTTTCCTGTGCGCCTCTTATTGGTTATTTTGGATACAGGGAAATGGACCCACAAGAATGCAACGAGACTCCCATCGGAACACCCCAAGCTGCAGGTGTCACCTATGACGACGAAGTGACACCAGTCGGAGGAATTCCCTCAACTCAACAGAGCCAGCAGGCTGGTCAACCTACCTCCCGATTCCGGCACAATGACATCCCACCTCCGCCACAGTTCGTCCCACCAATGCCCGTGTTCCCACCAGGACAGCCGATCGACGGGCAGCAAATATTCCAAATAATCTACGCGATGATGCAAGCACAGCAACAAGACCAACACGAGGCTCAGCGTCGCGAAGCTAATTTCTTGAGGGACAGCATTGTGACTGCACTAGAGCAGGCCAACCTACCAGCTCGACGGCCAACTACAGGCTCAATCACTGACTTCCGCCAACTGAAGTCCCGTACTTTTTCTGGAAAAGAGGAGCCCACAGAAGTTCATGAGTGGCTCACCAACATTCGGCATCAACTTGAAGCAGCTGAACTTCCACGGGAACGCTGGATGACTGCCGTCCGAATGCAATTGACGGACAATGCCCATTACTGGTGGCTATCCGAGGAGATGCGACTCGGACCAGACCGAGTCACCTGGGAGGAGTTCTCCAGACTCTTCCAGGAGATGTACATTCCTGCCATCGCTCGATCAGAACTGCGGGACAAATTCAATCGCCTCACTCAGGACTCCATGACGGTGGAAGAGTACAACGCAGAATTCATTCGTCTGAGCCGCTTCGCCCCCACCCTGATCCCGACTGAGGAAGAGAAGGCCGAGAAATTCTTCGACGGACTGAACATTGAGCTGCAGAAACTAATTGGGTCCGTCGCACCAACATCATACTCGGACGTCCTTGCTGCGGCTCGACGCATAGAGCGCATCACCAAGAGAGAGACCAGACTGAAGCGGTCGTCCCCATCCGCACCAACCAAAGCAGCACAAGAAGAATCTGCAAAGAGACCGCACCAACAGCAGAAAGCATCTACACCACCAGTGGTAGTCCTCCTTACTTGTCATTACTGTGGCAAAGCAGGCCATATCGCCAAGGAATGCCGACGCAGACTAGGATTGTGTTTGGCATGCGGATCCCGTCAGCATTCGGTAAGGGATTGCACTCAACGTGGAGAAGGAACACCAAGGGCGAACCAGCAAACTCCACCAGCACCTCGAGCAGCACCCTACCAGCAAGCTCAGCAGCAGTAGAGGAATCTACCTCAAGGACGAGGGCAAGCTTACGTGATGACTGTGCAGGAAGCCGATGCGAGTAAGTGATTTATAGTTTTCTGTTTCCAGTCTTGTGTAGCTCGTGCCTATTGGTTCGTGACCTCAGCCCCAACCTAGTAATTTGCAACTTGTTAATAACAACCTGGTTTTCATAAAAGTTATAGTTTTAACTAGATTTTCCTGGAAAGTGTAAACTTTCAATTTTTAGGGAAACGGTACTTCCCTAAGTATCTTGTGATGGGTTTTCAAACGATGTTTGCGACCGCGTCATCTCTGTTGACCGGTTATTCTTTGATTGCGAGGACGTAATCCTCTTAAGGGGGGTAGATTGTAAACCCCCTGAATTTTTAAAATTTTAAAAACTGGATTTTTCACAATTTTTTGGAATTTTCTGGGAATTTTCTGTAATTTAAAAACAGGGTTTTAATTATTCAATGATTTTTAATTGATATTAAATAGTATTAAAATATTATGAAAATAATATTTTTGGATGTAAAATGAAAAACTGGACTTAGGATAATTTTTCTGGAATTTATTGGGCCCCGGACCTATTTTTAAATGCCTAAAAAGTATTTACTTATTTAATTAATTAATTATTAATTAATTATAGATTTTATTATTATTATTAATATTATTATTATTTTTCTTTTTATTTTTTATCCGGCCCGCGGCCCGTTGGGCCGGCCCGGCCCAGCCCAACCCGGCCCAGACCCCGCCCAGCGGGTCGGGTCGGATCCGCCGCCGCCCGACCCGCAAACCCGACCCGGCCCCCTCACCCCCACGACCCAGCCTCCGTCCCCGACTTTCCCGCCGCCTCCGCCGCGCCCTCCGCCCGCTCCGGCCGGCCCTCACCCCCACGACCTCCGCCCCGCTCGGCCCCGCTCCCTCTCCTCCGCCCTATTTAACCCCTCCGGCCGACCCCCTCGAAACCCCTCCCCTCTCTCCCTCCGCCACTGCCACGAACCGCCACCGCCACCACCCGATCAGCCGCGCCGCTCCACCCCGGCCACCGCCCAGCGCCGCTGCGACTCGCCGCTGCGTCTCCGCCGCAGCACAGCCCTCCCCTCCCCTTCGTCTCCGGCTCGTCGACCGCCGCAGTCGACAGCAGCAGCGGCAGCCAGCGCCGCGCCGCCGTCCCCGAGCCGCCTCGCCTCCGCCTCGCCGCCGCGCGCCTCGCCGCCTGAGCATCGACCACCCTCCGCCGCAGCGCCGCCGGCCAGAGGAATAGCCCTAACCCTAACCCTAAATTCGGCCCCTGTGTCCGACACGTGTCGGACACGTGTCGGACACGGTTCGACCCTGGTTTTCGGGTCCCCTTCAGGTGCGTGTATCTTTTTGCTCGTAGCTCTGTTTTCGATTCCGCAAATTGCGTTGCGAAGCCTGTATGACCCTCTCGGTGTCCGGACAAACTGTTCGGGACATCGCGTCCTGTGGTGATCGCACACCGCGATCCAAAAACAGGAAAAAACCCAGACCCTGTTTTACCCCGGAACCAAGTACGCCCCGCCAAACGGGACGACTTGGTCGCGCGCGGTCTTCACAGATACATGCGTCCCGTCGATACGGACGTGTGAGAATTCGCGGAAGCTGATTCGGGGGTGCGTGCACCCCGAAATCAACGCGTATCCGCGGACATCGTCCCGTATCCGCCTTTTCTGCAATTTGACCTAACTTTGTGTACACACGTCGGATCGAGACGAAACTTGCGCCATCGGACTCGTAGCGATACGCTGGTCCTGTGGGTCAAGTTTGGTTCGATTCTGAGAACGTTGACGAAATCGCGTGTCGTGGGCCCCACAGGCCTGCCCGACGGGCGATTTTGTGAACGGCTCATCGGAATTCAATTCTGAAAGTTCCGTTGGGGTCGTATCAGCGTTTCTGACCTGTTGACACTGAGTTTGGTGAATTTGGAGACCTTTGACCCTGACACGTTTTTCGGTGCAAAGCGGGCCCACCGGCGGACCCCGTTTTGGCCCGAAAATGCCGTTTTTGTCCTTGTCTCCAAATTGGACCCAAGGACAGGCGTTTTTAGCTGATTGATATTTTTTGGATCTGATGGTGATGTTTGTTTCAGCAACCGGACTACCGCCTGCAATTTCCGCCGAAGTCAGAACTGCAAACCGAACCGGAACCACAGGCAAGTGTACCTTGCCAAAACTTGCAGTTTTGTTACCTATTTCTTGGACTTAGTTATATATCAGTGGGCAAGTAAAGCTTGTCAAATTCTCAGATAATTCTGGTTAAAGTATTTACTTGATTGCTTGTAGTTTCATAAGTAACTTGCTTAACTGCTCAACCCAGGACACCTGACACTCTTCATGTGATGGAATTGCCTGAGATATACCTGGTGATTCCGTATAGGTTACATTTTTTATGTCATTACAGTTTACATGCTTAGATTCTATCATGACTCATTGCATTAGTTCAATCTTGCGTGACTTGTACCTGATATTTCTGGAACTGTGACGTGAGATTGCATGGGGTGGGGAGAGTATTACCATATCAAGGCTGATTATAATATAAATAATGTTATCTGGAGGTGTCCTAGTCTCTGATACAGAGCTTTGGCACAAGTTCTGGCTCTTCGAGAAAATACTGCTATGGTTTCTTAGACACTGATCCTGTAGTAGTCTCAGCCTGAGTATGACTAAAACTCTCACTTGCATATCACTAGCTGGTTTACATATTTACCCTGCTGTTTATTTTATTGCTGCACTGCATATGTTTTGGCTTGTATTTTCTGTACCTTGTTATGTCCCCTGAGGACCTGGAATGGACTATGTCCCCAGGTATAGCCGCAGAGAACTACCCCGAGGTGTACGGTACAGGAGCACTCCTTGGAGCAAAACCCGGAACCGAGGACGAGATAGTTGCAGAAGACTTCTCCTGAGCACCGGCTTCACATTCACAGTATTTCCTTTTCAGTATTTTATTTCCAGTCTATGTTTCCTTAAATGTAACAGAATAATTCTCGGATTTGTTTCCCGAGATAACCTTATTTAATATTGCTTATTTACTTCCATTGCATTAATTCTGGCAATTAATCTGTGTTTGTTCTGTGGATGAGATTAGAAATACCTGAGACTTGTAACATATTACTGATAGACTACAGCTGAAGCATGCCCTGATGGATCCATTAAATTGGGTTATCCATCGGTGCGTGCTGCTGGCCATTGCTCACGTGCTCAGTCCCTCGTCATTTTGGGACTGGGGCGTGACATATCCCCTTATTTGTTGCAAAAATATCTGCTTGTCCCCTTCTCGTGTTTCAAATCCAGTAGTCCGAGAACTTCAAGTTTCCAGACGATTTTGGTTGCAAGGCAGCGCTATATCCGAAATCAATTTGATTTTATTCTTTCTCTTTACCTCAGTTTGCATATAAATTATGGAAAAGGAAAACAAAAAGTCTAATTCTAGTAATCTTGACTAGAGAAGTCCGGTCAGTCTTCTCCGGTTATTCATATGATCGAAATTTCGGCAAGATCCGAGATTTGTATATTATTAAATATTTCATTGCTTGTTTTACAACATTCATGATTTGAAATATGTCGATAAAAATGAGCAGTAGCAATGAAAAGGAATGCATAGCTCCCTTTCTCCGGACATACTTACATAGTAGGTAGAGTGCAAAATATGCATCATGTCCAGGTGCTTGCTTCAAATCACTCTCTGTGTGCTAGCCTGCTTGACGCTGGCCTTCTTCGAATTGGTGTTCGTCTAATATATGATAGAAAAGAGTGGTTGGAAGAGACATCGAAGCGAGGTGACCGTGCCAGGAAGTAATAAAAGAATTGACCTTGTGTATATGGGCACCCACTCAGAAAACGGGTTCACTGCCAATAAGTGTGCACAACTGGTGTAACATGAGCTTTAGACCTCTAGCTCCTTAATCAATCTGAAACAAGTCCAAATAGGAGACATTTGAAGCATATTCTATAACAACCGATTCAAACACAATAACCAAAGAGTGGATTGGCACAACCTCTGTTGATATGGTATGTTGGGTGTCATATTTAAGTATAGTATAAGCACATGGGAATATCCTGAGGACATATTTGGGATGCCAGAATATGTCACAGGATATTCCATTATGAGATTATTGTCATAATGATTGAAATCATTGTATTAATGACTGTAAGGCTATATAATGCCAATGAGACAATCAATAAAATTATCAACTAATTTCAACATGGTATCAGAGCCAAGTTTCCACAAACCCTAGCCGTCACCAAGCTTCCACAAACCCACAGGAGGATTTCCTAGATCTCCTCCACCGAACTCTTCCACGCCCCCCCTTTTTTTCCCTCCTCTCCTCTTCTCCGCCCTTCGCAGGCCGCCCTTCGCTGTTGTTGTCCCGTCCCGCTACTGCTGCGGCTACTACTGCTGCTGCAGCTGCTGCGACTGCTGCTGCTGCGACGGCGGTTGTGACATGCGTGCTGCCGCCTCCTCCGCACCAGCACGAGGCAGCGCCTAATAGGGATGCCTAGATCTGAAAAAAGGGGGGACATGTTCGAATCTAGGAGCGGACGACGAGGACAAGCGTGAGTCGTGGAGCGAACGTGACGTGACTGGATAGACGACGCATCGATGGAGGATATCATCAAGAAGCTAGATTCTGCAGAGGTGGCGACGTTGATGAAGTTGTTGACGATGTCGGCTGGTGAGAACACGACACGAACGTCGCCGGAGTTGAAGCTTCCCTCCATCGATCTGAAATTAGATGGACCAGCCACCTATCTGAGTTGGTCACGACGGGTGAGAAGAACCCTCGCAGGAAAAAATATGGAGGGGTTCCTGACGGGCGAGACGACAGAGCCGGACGAGGGCTCGACAGGACACGATGAGTGAAAGTCCACTCATATGGTGATCTACATCTGGCTTCTCAACTCCTTAGTCCAGTCTATTGCCGCCACAGTAGACGGTATTGAGATGGTGAAAGATGTGTGGGAGAAGTTGAGAAGGACCTATGATGGTGTGGAGAACAACTTACGGGTCTTTCAGATAAAGGGGGAGATTGATGACACCGTACAGGGAGAGAAGACAGTGCAGGAGTATGCCACGGAGTTGGAGCGTCTGTGGTTGGATTATGATCACTCCTCAGATCGGGCGAGCTGCGGGGACCCTAAGTGTAAGGAGAGACAGGTGTGTCTGCAAGAGAGGACGATGAAGTTCCTCAAAGGGCTGACTGCAGCTTTCACACAGAGGACGGCCCTACTTCTAGCCCAACCAAAGATCCCTAGCCTTGAGGAGGCTATCTCAGCCATGATCCAGGAGGAGACACGTATCAGGCTGCAAGCCGGGACAGGTGGTCCCCCCGAAGCAAAGTCAGCACTAGCGATCACCAGCTCAGGTAACACAGGATCTAAGGGAGAGCCCTGGCAGCATAACCGACAGTACTATAACTGTGGAAAGATGGGTCATCATCGGTATGCTTGTACCAAACCACCTAGGAAGGGAGATTCAGGTGGTGGACGAGGACCGTTCGACGGACGAGGATATAATGGAGGACGTGGTCGTGGTCGAGGGGATAGACGAGGCGGCCGAGGAGGTTATCGGGCAAACCTCCTGATATCAGAAGGGAATGAAGAAGCTGATGACACCTTTACTGTGGAGGACCAGGCACTGGGAGACATGAGGAGTAGAACAGAGGAGGCGTCCACCTCATTCTTTGTTAGGGGCAACGCTGCTATGTATGCCCATCCATCAGAAGGTACTGACGAATCACTTGCCCTTGCGTCTATCTCTTCCCTTAAATCATCAGACTGGATTATCGACTCGGGAGCATATCGGCATGTGACGGAGAATGCTAGTGAGTTTTCTTCCTACACTCACCTAGCATCAGCAGACAGCATTCAGACAGCTGATGGCACTTTCCAGCCAGTGGTCGGTAAGGGTACTGTTAATTGTACAGGTTCAGTAAGATTATCCAATGTTTTACATGCTCCATCATTTCCAGTCAGTCTCTTGTCCATTAGTTCTATAATCCTCCAACTTAAATGCATTGTTTCTTTTGATATTCCTAAGGTGACCTTCCAGGAGAAAGGGACAGGACGAAGACTTGGGACTGGCACTTGGCATGAGGGACTGTGGTACCTAGATCGAGAAGGACTGGACTCAACATTGGTATCTATGGCAGAGAAGGCTGGCATGGAAGGACTGCAGCAGAGGACTGAGGATACCTTGCTACTCCATCATCGGAGGATGGGACATTCTTCCTTTGATACTCTAAGTAAGTTGTATCCAGAGATTTATGCAAAAACAAATAAAGAGAAATTAGTATATGATGCGTGCGAGTTAGGAAAACTTACTAGGAGCTCATATGTTGGCACGGGTCATAGGAGCACTTTTGCTTTTGAGGTAGTACATTCTGATGTCTGGGGTCCATGTGCTACTAACACTATGAATGGTTATAAGTACTTTGTTTCTTTCATTGAGTGTGCCTCTCGTGTTACCTGGTTATATTTGATGAAAAATAAGAGTGATGTACCTGCTTGTTTTCGGGATTTCCATAAGCATGTCCAGACTCAGTACAAAGCAGTTGTGAAGGTACTGAGGTCTGACAATGGAACAGAGTATACCAACATGACACTTGCAGAATACTTGTCAGCACACGGAATACAGCATCAGACCACCTGTGCATACACATCAGCACAAAATGGAGTTGCAGAAAGGAAAAACGGACACCTTCTGGAGGTCGCAAGAAGTATGATGATCGACATGAATGTCCCACAGAGTCTGTGGGGGCATGCAGTGTTGACAGCAGCTCAACTCATCAACAGGATGCCCTCGAAGGTCCTCGGATGGAAGTCCCCATGTGAGGTATTGCAAGGCAATAATAGTGGGATACTCCCACTGAAGGTGTTTGGGTGTGTGTGTTTTGTGAAGGACAACAGGCCATCAGTTGGGAAACTTGATCCTAAAGCGGTCAAATGCATCTTCGTAGGCTACTCGGCGACCCAAAAGGGGTATGTGTGCTGGAGTCCAGTAGAGAAGAAGAAGTTTGTTAGTATGGATGTCCACTTTCGGGAGCATGAGCCATACTACCGCCAGGACGGAACTTCACACAACACGCCTAATACTGCTAGTATTAGGCGAGAGGGAGAGATGGAGAACTTTGTGGTAACCGATTTAGAAGTTTGGCATGGAGGCACGGAGAAGGGACAAGAAGGTGAAGGTGTTAGGCCTACGGCTCAGGGAGAGTTACTTACCTACAGCAGGAGAGAGAAGCAAACTGCAGGACCAGTACCGACAGTGCCAATGCCAAGTCCCTTGTCTGCGTTCGTCCCAACTCCTGAGGCACCGACACCAACCCCCCTTCAGGTGATACCCCCTCCTTCACAAGATATCATTCCTCCTACTACTACTCCTTCCACACCACTATCTGTACGGAGGACCACTCGCAGCAATGCGAAAAATCCTCCAAACAGATATGGTTGGGATATTGCTCAGTTTATTTCTTATGACCATATCCCTTCTTCTCATGAAGCATTTATAGCATCTTTGGATAGTATTACTGTACCTAACAATTGACAGGTTGCCAAGAACGATCCAAAGTGGAAAACGGCAATGCACGAGGAGTTGGAAGCTCTGGAGAAGAACCACACTTGGGAGCTTGTGAGACTGCCAGAGGGGAAGAGAGCAGTTGGATGCAAGTGGGTCTTTACCGTGAAGCAGAACCCAGATGGACAGATTGATCGCTACAAAGCTCGACTAGTAGCCAAAGGATACAGTCAGACGTACGGCATCGACTATGACGAGAACTTCGCACCAGTTGCAAAGATGAGCACTGACAGGACTCTGATTTCTCTGACAGCGAATGGTGGATGGAAGCTACACCAACTGGATGTGAAGAATGCGTTTCTTCATGGAGATCTAGTGAAGGAGGTGTACATGGAGATACCACTAGGATTTGGCACCAATCAGACAGTAGGCAAGGTCTGCAGGTTGAAGAAGTCCCTCTATGGACTGAAGCAGTCTCCTCGAGCGTGGTTTGACAGATTCAGAAGGGCGATGATAGGGATGGGATATCAGCAGATCAATGCTGATCATACTGTGTTCTTCCGTCGGAGTGGAGGCCACATCACCATGCTTGCGGTGTATGTGGACGATATGATTATCACAGGAGATGATGAGCAGGAGATCGCCCAACTCAAAGGAAAGCTTGGCAAGGAATTCGAGGTGAAGGATCTCGGCCTTCTTCGGTACTTCCTTGGGATTGAGATTGCTCGAGAAGCAGAGGGGATTGTTCTCTCTCAAAGGAAGTATGCACTGGACCTTCTCACAGAAACTGGGATGTTGGGGTACAAACCTGCAGCGACACCAATAGATCAGAGGTTCAAGATTGATGCTGAGACTGGAGAACCAGTTGATCGGGACAGATACCAGAGACTGGTTGGCAAGTTGATCTATTTGAGCCACACACGTCCTGATATCTGCTTTGCAGTAAGTGTGGTGAGCCGCTACATGCATGACCCACGGAAGGGTCATATGGATGCAGTGTACCAGATTCTGAGGTACTTGAAAGGTGCTCCCGGGAAGGGACTAATATTCAGGAAGAAAAATCACGTGAGCATCGAGGGCTACTGTGATTCTGATGGGCTAGTTGTGTTGATGACAGGAGGTCTACCTCGGGATATTGCAAATTTTTAGGAGGTAACTTGGTCTCCTGGAGGAGTAAGATGCAGTCTGTGATGGCCAGATCGATAGCTGAAGCAGAGTACAGAGCTATGGCCTTGGGAGTTGCAGAGCTGCTATGGTTGAAGAATATGCTGGTGGAGCTGAAGCTGGATCAAGGAGCCAAGATGAAGCTGTGGTGTGACAATCAGTCAGCTATTAGTATCGCCAACAATCCAGTACAGCATGACAGGACCAAACACATCGAGATTGATAGATTCTTCATCAAAGAGAAGTTGGATAGAGGATTACTGGAGCTTGGCCATGTTCCAACCAGGGATCAAGTAGCAGATGGACTAACCAAGGGACTCGCCTCAGTGAGCATGATTAGAGGATGTGACAAGATGGGCTTAGTGAATATCTTTCACCCATCTTGAGGGAGAGTGTTGATATGGTATGTTGGGTGTCATATTTAAGTATAGTATAAGCACATGGGAATATCCTGAGGACATATTTGGGATGCCAGAATATGTCGCAGGATATTCCATTATGAGATTATTGTCATAATGATTGAAATCATTGTATTAATGACTGTAAGGCTATATAATGCCAATGAGACAATCAATAAAATTATCAACTAATTTCAACAACCTCTAGTGGTACGGGTTCTTTACGTATCCGTCCATGTCCTGCTCTTGCTCTTTCTCTTCGAGAAGCAATTTGACCTTTTTAACGTGTATATTTGTCCTATGCTAGTCTAGTTGTCTCATCTATTATTCATTGTAAATTGTCCATGCTTACCAAAAGAAAGGAAGTTCTTACCATTGACTGGCTTGCATCCAACAAAGTCTCCAAAGCAATAAACCTATTCGTCCAGTCCGAGCAGAGGAATTACGGACATCTATTGGAGAGGCACTACTAGGAAAAAGAAAAGAATAAAAAAAGTATCCGACTCTTTCATATATACTCAGACCTGGTTCGGAGGAGGAACATACTTACTATTTATATCGTCTGCATCAAAAACTAAATCACATGGTTCTGATAAAAAGAAAACAAGCATTTCTAGTAAGACTTGTAATATGAATTCATTTATTGCATTTCTTGACCGTCTGAATCGGCTAGAGATGAGAGTATGGTCAGAAAGAAGGAAACTTCATCTCATGATTTGGTTGTGCCTCCTGAAAACCATCATGAAGTGTGAGGATTAAAACAAATATTCTAGGGTTAAGCTTGAATCAACCTACAATATGATGGTTGATAGATAATATATCAATAAAGGGATTGATGGAGAGTTCTTTTTTATTAGGAAGTGTGAGATTGAGAAAGGAGAGATCACAATCATTTATTTATTTGTTCAAAGAAATGCTTATTCGGGTTCTGAAGGTTATTATTGATTACATCAATGTAAATTTCCTTTCTCTCACTATTCATAGTAGCCTGTGCCTCGGTTTTCGAATGATAGAATTACTGTAGGTGCTACGCAACGTGAAGATTTCAGACATTTGTGTGGCTGTAGAGTTTGTAGATAGGGTAGCCCTGCCATTGAACGCAACTGCTTCTATGGTTTAAGGTTATTGTTGACTAATGCTTCGACTACCAAAAGTAGTTATTGATTACGTTCTTCTTCTTCTTCCTCTTTCTCACTGTTTGTTGCCTGTACCAATGATGTCAATGATAAAGTTATTATAGATGAGACTTTAATGCAAGACGATTTTTTGTACTGCACAGATTAAGTAAGTAACACGAACCTGGTCAGTTTGATCGAGGCCTCGGGTTGCTTGCATTTCTCATATTATACATGATAGACGATTGCTGGAGTTGAATCTTCATCATCACAGCCTTAAGAAACCAGGAAAGTACGGACAACAACGCTCCCATATGAACAAGGAATAATTGTATGACTGATAATCAAAACTTTGCGTCGTCCTTCCTTGAGAATATTGGGTGAACCTTAAGTGCAGCCTCGATAGTATCATAGTCTAGGATCATGCTACTAGGCCTCAAATTAATCAGGCGACATCAAAAAAAAAAAAATTTAGGTGATGTCGTCTACCATTATGTGACATATGATAGAAAAACTGACATAGTATTTTTTAAATCAAACAATTAATTTATTTTATTTTTATTTTTAAAATTTATTATGTTATCTGTTATGTCAGCTATTACATAATAAAAAATAATATCATCCGAAAAATTTGGATAACAAATAACATTTAAGAAAAAGAAAGAAAGAAAACATTCTATCTCAACCTACACCCATACGAAACATATGCTTCCTTAGAACGCGTGCGTTGCCTACTTTTGAGCCTTTCAAGAGTGGAAGACTCCTACCTTAGGTTTTCTCTAATTTATAACCCCACCGCATAAGTACAAACTCTCACTTCCCATTCATTTCCTATCCCCTCCCTAGATGTGCTACTGCTGCTCCCAACCCCTATTTCAAGGCATACGACAGAGGCACTACAAAAATGAATTAATATTAGCTTAATATGGGTACTAATTCAATAAATTTTTTTTTATTCAGACTAATCTAAAATTTACTAGGACTGTCTATTCTTTTTATCTCTTTTCTCCTGCTCCTTATCCACTCCCACTCCCTTCGGCCTCTCCTCCTCCCTCCTTCCTCCTCTCACGATTTTTCGTCTCTTCACGTCGTCGACCTCTCCATCAACCGTGCCGCAGCCGTCGAACCGCACCTCGAACACCTTTCCGTCGGTTCCGTCACCGTTGGAGTCATCTTTGGAGGAACGGCGAAGGCAGGCGAGATCGGCTCCCGTCGGCTCCACCCTCCTCCCGCTCCTCCGCCTCTCTCCAGGACTCCGACCTCCTCCTTCCGCTCCTCCGCTCATATCCGCTCTTCTCCTCCTCCTCCTCCTCCTCCTCCTCTTCCCGTTCTTCCGTCTTGTGCAGCTCCGCATCCCCCATTTCGGCCTCCACGCAGTCCTGTTCTTGTGTCACCTCGCGTAGTCCTTTTTTCCGGACTGTCAAAATTTTGACAGTCCTACCAATTAGAAGGACATTCAAAATTATGACATTCCTAAAAAATTAACATATATTTTTAGTACTGTCAAAATTTTGAGAGTCATTTTAATTTGTAAGAATGTAAAAGTTTTAAGATTCTTAATTATAAAAAAAAAAAAATTATGGTCAGAAAACAGATCGATAAGTAATTTTTGGAATCGATAAATTTGTAATATCGAGAGTGAAATACTGCAGAGACTTACTTCAAACTCACCGACTCACCGACATAAGAAAATAAAAAAGTAAAAAAAACAAAAACAAAAACAAAAACAACAAGTCAAACGCAAAACCCAAACACTCACTCTCTCTCTCTCTCTCTCTCTCTCTCTCCCCAAATGGAAGAGATGAACAACCCTGGCGGCGGCGGCGGCCACCGCGGTGCTCCACACGGGGCGGCGCTGGTCGCTGTGGTGGTCGCTGTGGTGGTCGGAGCTCCCTTCCTCCTGGGCGGCGGAGGGGAGGCTCTCTCCGGAGTGGTGGCGGACATGCTGAGCCCCGCGGGGATGCTCCTGCTCCTGCTCCCTGTCAGCCTCCTCCTCCTCATAAAGTTCCTCTCCTCCTCCGACAGGAGGGCCGACGCCCTCGCCGGCGTCTTCTCCTTCGGCGGACCCGACTCCATCTACCGCCTCGGCGGATCCCCCTTCGGCGTCACCCTCATACTGCTGCTTCTCCTCCTCCTGCTCTACTACAAGTTCTCCATCTTTGGCGGCGGCGGCGGCGGCGGCGACGAAGAGTAGATTAGAAGTACCTTCTTCTTTTTTTTTACTAGATCTGGGTATTTTCATGCTTTTGTGTACGTACGAACGTAGTAAGTAAGTAGTTATCTATCTACATTCTTTCCACTTGCATGTGGTGGGATGTATACCAGTGGATGTTACAAAAAAAAATTAAAAAATTCTGGGAGGAACTCATGAGTTCCTAATTTTCTAAAGTCGGTCATAAAATCCCCTTTGTATTATTACATTCATCCCATCTCTGATATCTTGATTTTTCTCAAAGAAAAAAAAATTGTATTTGAATTTTCATAATTGACCTAATTAGTTGACTAGACTCACTGTATTGAGTTGTTGTAAGAATTATGCTTGTATATATTTCATGGTAATGCTTATAACTCATACTTACTATAATCAGGAGCCAGGGGTGGCGTGGGCTGGGTTCTAATTTCTAAATTTTTTTTATATATATTTTTGATTAAAATTTTTTTTTTTAGGGGTTATCCATTCAAATTCACTCTAGTCTATCCTAATTGATATTTCAGAATCCGTCTCTGACTATAATTTTATTTTCATCATCTAAATGATTAGTCGCTCGTTGGTTCAAATACAAATACTAATTAAATCGATTATGGAGATCTAGATATAAATTTTATAACTTTTTCAGGAACCAAAATCTAAACACCCTCAAACTAATTAAGAAAATTAGGTTACATGAGCTCATGAATATATACAACCAACAGTAGTTGCAGTACAAAGCATTGCGGATAGTATACAAAGCATTGCGGATAGTAAAAGCATATAAGGCCTGTTTGGTAACAGGGGAAGTGGAGGAGGATTTGCTCTTTCACGAAAGTGGAGGCAAATCCTCTTCTCCTTCTGTTTGGTTCACTAAAATTTGGGGAACAAAATTTAGGATTGCAGTTTCTGTCCTCCGGAGAAACCTTTCAAACTACAGGTTTCCATATTCTCTTTTTTTGTGAGGATGTGGATTGAAACTGGCTACGTGGAGATGAAGAAAGAATGAGGGAGAGGTCACTTGGACGAGGTCACTTGGACGAGGTCGCTGAAGAGAAGTGAGCGACGACGTGACAAGGTTCCGGAAGAAAAGGAGCAACGGCGTGTCGAGGTCGTCGGAGAAGAGGGAGCGGCAACATGGGAAAGAGGAGAGGAGCTCGTCTTCGGCGGAGGTTGGGGGTCAGAGGTGGAGAGATGTTAAATGGTTTTTTTTTTGTTTTTTTTGTTTTTTTGAGAGAGAGAGAGAGAGAGAGGGAAAAGCTCTGTCAATTCATCTGCAGAAGAGGAACAACCACCTAATCCTTCCTAATTAACATGATTTTTTTTTGATATATTAATTAATATATTAATGACATCCATCAACATCATAGAAATATACAAACAACAGCAAAGTATTTATTCAAAGTTTTGGACTCGACTACTACAAGGACTAATTTCATAGATAACTGACAATGTTATATGTTGGTTGTTGGCTAACTACCACAACCCTAATTCTTTATCCAGAATTTGGACCAGCAATGGAAACATAAGACATTAAGCACAACACACACACAAGAAAGAGAGAGAGAGAGAGAGAGAGAGAGAGTTAGTTTAAAACATTCAAATATGATTTTTTAAGGGTCACATGCTCTGTAATATTAACAAAAAAAAAAAAAAAAAAAAAAATCCTTTTCAACATCTTCAATCCAAGTTCCTTTATGTCCACCCCTAGTACTAGAAACTCCTTTAACTAATATTTAACGCTCCTCTACACTATAGCATCTAATGGTCTATGTTGCACATGACCACAATCTTCAAATGATTCAGTTTCAACTTCTTACTAATAAATTTGTTTCTTATTCTTTTTTTCTATCTTTCAAACATATTACCATTCGTCCTCTTAGCATTTTCATTTCAATTATCTTCATTTTTTGTGTATATTTTTCGATTGCGTGATATTCTAATCCATAAAACATGATTGGTCTGATAGTTGTCTTCTAGAATGTTTCTTTCAACATCAAGGCACCATGTGATATCAAAGCACTCTAAATCAGAACCGAGTTTCAACCATTTTATTTTAATTATATGAATATCCTTCTCAATCTTCCCATAACGTTAAACGATTGATACTAAATACCAAAAATTATGACTAAAATTTCTATGTATCTCTTGTCCATTGATAGAGACTATTTTTTTGTTTTGACTTTTACTTGAAGTTACATCTCATATACCTTTCTTTTTGTCCAAATAATTTAAAAATATTTGATTCCAAAGTTTCTCTCCTCAATTTTATTAACATTTCTCTACTTTCATCAACTAGTACAACACACATCAAACATCATATTCCACAAAATCTCATCCTGAATATGAATCCATGATGTCAACCAACATGAAGAATAAATGTGTGCTTCTTTAATGGGATGGATGCACAATAGTCGTAACTCCATCGTACATATTCTTTATAATAATAATACAACTAGTAGAGACTGGTTTCCTCCCCAAACATCATCATATTATATCCATAGCTACTCTATTACAAGTTTCTTATAAGTCGTTAAAATCTATATGTAAATTTCTCTTCCCTATATTTTTTCTTAATCTTCTTAACGAGTTGCTTACATAGTAGAACTTCTCGGCATAAAACCAAATTGGTTCTTTAAAACTTTAGTTTCCTTTCGTAATTTATGATCATTATTCTCATCGAAGTTTTCTGTATGACTCAAGCTCGATTCCTCATTAGTTAGTACAACTTAGATATATCTTTCTTATGTTTTACGTACCTACTATAATATCCTCTCTCCCAAAGTATCATGTATGACTAGTTAATAAGCTTGATTCCTTGATAGTCAGTACAATTGCATATATCTTCCTTATTTTTTACATAGGTACTATAATACTAAATCTCAATTTATCCGATATTTTGCTAATTCCTAGAATTTGGTTGAATAATTAGTTTGCCACGTCAATCATTTCTCTACAAAACATTTCCAAACCTCAATAGAAAACCTTGGTTCCTACAATTTTCTCGTTTTTCATCATTATCCAAGTCTTTTTCCTATCACAACGGAGTCAATTATGGAGCATAAGAAAGCTTCATATAAGATTTGACAAAAAATTATAATCGACTGTCGACCTAATGCCAACCCTCTTTGTTGGTACAAAATTTCTAACCATGATAGCTATAAGCATGAGAAGGTCATACCATAAACTTAGGTGGCCAGTGGAAAGGTAGGTAGACATACCTTTTGCATTGTACTTTAAGCATATGCAACTAAAGAACACCCTCCAATTTCTACTAGTGGACTTTAAGAGTCTGGATGAAGAGGTAAAATGATACAATTTGCTATAGGTAATTGCATTCATCTCTATGACACATTACGTCGAAGTGTGAAGGTAAAACAATTCCAAATTTAAGCTTAACTTCAGAATTCCTAATTTTATGATAATAGTCATATAACAATCTTGAACTAAATCGTCATTTCCGAATTAAATTCTTTTAGATTGTTTTCATAAACAACTTGTAAAAATAACTCATCCACCTATCAATATTATTCGTTTCTTAATAATACATTTTGGTCTTCTCTTTATATCATTGAATATTAGTTCTCCCTACTATTTCCTACTCTCTGCATGCCTATACATATCTTTCTTTAGTCTATTCATTAACCATAAGAAACTCCAAAAAACTATTTCTTTGCTTTCTTGGTACGATTAGGCATATTATACCACTTAACGTTAGTATCTTTTTCTAAGTTTCATTTTCCTTTATCATTCTATCTTTAGATAGTTTTAGGGTGAAAAAGGTAACCATGAAGTTAATTTGAGAACATCAAGCCTTCTAAAACTAATATTTCCCCAACATAGTACCTACATACAACCCCCTTCTTTAGCCTACCATTTTTTGGTTGGTCACATGACCAACTTCTCCCTTCTTATCAAGCATTCACTCACCATTTTCTTCTGCCACCAACCACCATCATCAAATGCCAATCTCCAAGGAATGATGTTAGTGGTTCTCCAAGTCAAGAATGATTACTGTAATATACTAAAATGTAAACTTAACACACTAACCACAACAACACAATTTCCCAAAGTATCTTAAAATTACTCAAGGGACATGAGTATAATGGTTGTACATGAGTATAATATGTTGGACATGGGTAAAATGGTTGGGTTGAAACACTATCCAAGTTACAAGAGTTTTCTTCCAACCTCTAAAATCATAGTTACTTGTATGCAAAAACATGTTTCCTGCTGACTTAATGTGACTTTTGGTTTCTCAGACGTATTTTGCCAGCTGGGCAGAAATACTACACACATTGAGGCATGATAACAGCATAATATTTGTATCCAAATAATGTGGATGAATGTTTCTGATACAAACACTATCAAATTATTGAGTGTCATCCAAGCCAATTTCAAATCATAGCATTGTATTCCTGGATATTTCCTAATGAGCTAATAGTTTCAAGTGATTTTGGGCCACTTAATGTAGTGCAACATCTAAACTTCCTCTGGTTAAAGTTTAATCCTTTCCTTTGTGGTTTTGCATATTTTACACCCATTTTATCCCCAAGATTCAGATCATACGATGTCTGGTGGATTAATTTTGGCATTATTTTATTCTTTTTAAGTTTCAAGTCATTGGTGATAGCAAAACACCCTTCCCACATCAATCAGCTACTTGTATTATCTATTAATCTTACAAATGTGCTCAGCTGGAAATGTATCAGAATGAATATATCATGGTCTGTAAATGAGCATTTCACTGTCCATATACTAGATCTCCGATTCTCAATAATATCAGAATTTGATTTCTTCCTGTCAAGCTTTCAACCATAACATTGCAAACACGATCACGAATCCTTATTAGCATTCTATTATTCATGTATGCTACAACAGGCCCCAAGGTTGTACAAGTCGCTAGACACTAGTCGGACGGGCACCGGACGCCTAATACCTAGTCAGCCTAGTCCTAGACGGTTCCCAAAAAAAATACTGAAAATTACAGCAATTGTCCATAAAACCCCAAACTTGCATAATTGGACTTCGGAGGGCACCGGCACCCTAGCGCCTAAGCAGCCGCATAGGCCGATTTTTAGAACAGTGACGTGCCCACAACGGTATCTCTTGAATAATAAGAGAAAGATCATCAAGAAATGTGTAAAGAGTTAGAAAAAAGTAGCCCAAAGTATATAACCAGCATAGCCCACTTGTCTTTTGCAGCTAAACTATGTTCTCATTTAATCCTATCCTTTGTTCCCCTAGATTCTGATGCTATGATGCAATGCATTTTGCTAACATGATTTTATTCTTTTTTTAGTTTTCAAGGAATTGGTGATCATAATAGGACACCATTCCTTTCACATCATCCATCAACTTTTACAATCCTACATACATTCTTAACTAGAAACGTGCGCATATATCATGTTCTTTTAAATAAATCACTTCCATAAACTTGATCTCAGTAAGACTATAATTTGATTCCTTCCTATTTAGCTTTCAACCATAAATATACTCTAGCATTAAAGACCTAAATCATGACATATATTAGCATTCTAATGTTCATGTATACAACAACAGTGCCTCCTGAATATCAACAGAAAGATCATCAAGAAAATGTATAAACAGTAAAAGTATGTCACCATAAGTATATAATCTGCATGGCTCGCTTGTCCTTTTACAGCAAACCATGTTTCCATTTAATTCTAGTTAATGCCAAGCAAATCCTCATTATTATCAACACAACCTAATTTAACTTTCATAACATCACGTGTATCATTTTTTGCGGTACAGAAGCTTTTGCATGCTCTTCTTCAAAATGGAAGTTTGTACACTTTATTTTTCTTAATGGGATTTTCTAAGCAAGAATGTAGTTTTAAAGGTTGGCAGTTTACTCATGTGCCTTGCTATACCTATTCTGGCCATTGATAGTCAAATAACCCCTTCTCCAGAGAGGTACTACTTACTTGTAACCTCTCAACTTACATACTGATATCATCAATGCACCCACAGTGTAACCTTATCAAACACCACAGTGAGTTTATACAAGAATTTACACAAACCCCTTAGAATGTTTGCATAAGATTAATACAAACCTCTTAGAATGTTTGCATAAGATTAATACGCCAAAAATAGTTTCCTGGTAGATCAAGCAATTATTTACTTCTATATATGTCGGCATGTTGCGAACTATATTCAAGGACACCTGATATGACACGACATGGTAAAGACATGACGACACAGACAGAGAACCCAGTGGTGTGTCCAAGTATATTTTGAGTGTCCGGTTTGTCCAATACGTGTCTGACACAAACATTTTTGGTGTGTCCTCCGACATGATACGATCAACATTTTTGGAGTAACTGTGCTTCCTATGTTGCCAATTTTATAATTACTGTTCTAGAATCATAACCTCACTTTAAACTAGTGATTCTGGATATAACATATACCATCACCAATCTAAGCCTTCTTATATTCACAAGAATCATAACGGGTCGGCAATGGAGAAGGATCTATGCTGGGGCCAGTGTACTAAGGAAAATCTGAAAGTATGAGCCATACCTTTTCATACAGCCTTGAAGGTGAAATGGCATGTGTTGTAGGAAAATCCAACTATTGGTGTGAAGTTTAAGCACATGAAAGAGAAACTATTCAAAATTCTTCGAAACTAGGAATAAAGGTCAGCATGAAAGGAGTAGAGGATTGATTTTATCTCTGAGGCATTTGTAAACCAAATAACCAAATTTAAATATACTAACAGTAGGTGCATCATTTCACACATCTTTTTATTGATGGAGCATGTTAGATTCCTATGGCCAAAACGAGGTCCTGTCGATTTGTTCCCAAAGGAATTTCCAAAATTAATTTTATGTTTCCATTTAACCATGTTTTACAAGAAGTTTTAAGCATATATACGATAAACTATAAATTTAAAAACTGAAAAATGGCTTCAATAATGTAGGCAACAACTGATGAAGTTCAGCTTAAAAGTCAAAATAAAACTGTAGGTACAGATAGGTGATAAAGAGAAGGTAGAGATGTTGATCAAATATTTAAAAGTATACAATATAAATAACAACTTAATTTGTGAAGTCCAACAAATTAAGTTAAAACTTAAAAGATACATAATTATCTTCACAAAGTTTCAATTAAGAAAATTTAGTGGTTAATGAGATCCATGTATATTGTAATGCAATTGGACAAACTGTCTAGTTAGGATAGCAGAGGTAACATGCAGCTTTAGCCTTTAAGCTTCAATATACTTTCTCACACAGATACTTCATTGAAGATGTATCTAAATAAGATTGTATCAGATACTCTTAGGCTCTGATACTTCAAGGATACGTGTGAGGAACACTTCCTAATGAAGGCTCTGATTGATAATGATAACTTTGAGGGAATTATTATTTCTCAAACCTTAGAGATACACAAGTGAGAATAAAGTCTCGGGCTAATGTAGGCTTGCTGTCTCTCTTCTTCTGTAGTTGTATTTCGTCGAATTTCTAGCTAGGTTGCATAGACACAGGCACAGAATCGGGTACGGAAATGATATGTATTCAATATATGACATCTTTTGAAATAATTAGGGTATTGGTATGGATACAGTAATATATATATATATATATATATATATATATATATATATATATATATATATATGTGTGTGTGTGTGTGTGTGTGTGTGTGTGTGTGTGTGTGTGTTTGATAGTAACACAGTTCCAAATAGTTCTAGAACGGACCTCCATCAAATTAAATGCTACTTTGTTCTATCTCAATTATGTTGTCCCTATGGAACATAGACATGTGAGGGCATGGAGAGGAGGAGGGGGGGGGGGGGGGGGGGGGGGGTGGGGGGTAGGACCCATGTCCACCAAGAAGTATGGAACCAATCCAAATGTAGTTATCATTCATAGATTTGTTGGCATGGTTCACAGAATTGCATGCTCAATTTATCTTACCGGGGGAGAAGAGAAACAATTTGTTACTTCTAATAAATTTCGTAATATTCACAATTTCTCACAAGAACAAATACTCCTATGTGTGTTGCTTAATGGAGTTAATGTCTGTTCAAAAGAGAGATGGAGGCATCAAAATTATAGCACATAAGTACATAATTATGACTAGCCTACAATAAAAATGCACAACATGGACCTCTCAACCTGAACCAAAAAGGCCCAGTTCAAACTTCGCAAGCTTCATGTGTAGGTTGAATCTGGGTAAAGCTGATGGATCTAGATCAAGCTAATACTGCACCTCCCTCAAAGCACTTGTACCTGTATGTCCACATGCGATGATAAACATGCACTACTAAGTACTGCTGCAAGACTTGCAACAACTCAAGTATAATTACACAGTTAAAACTAGAAAGTTACATCCTAAATACTTCATATAACTTTAGACAAATTGAACCATTAAACTGCTTTGACATCATTATTCCATTACAATTCTCTTCCATGTATAAGTGTCTATGACATTGAATTTGATGTATCAGTATGGAAGTCAATATAGCTCAGTGAACTATTGTGTACTATCTTATTCCATGTAAAGCTTCTACTTTCAGAAGCTAGAGAACTAGCACGTTTGTCATGACCCATGATGTGTTATAATCAGCATGTTAACTGGTAATCACCCTGACAAGAGCACAGTATAATCTAATAGTCAATTGTAAGAACATGGTTGTATCTTCTGACACTCGAGTTGTGGGAGGAAAAGGACACTTCATATAACTTTAGACACATTGAACCATTAAACTGCATTGACATCATTATTCCGTTATAATTCTCTTCCATCTAGAAATGTCTATTATGACATTGATATATCAAAGCTCAGTGAACTATCGTGTACTATCTTATTCCATCTAAAGCTTCTACTTTCAGAGGAGAGAACTATAACGGATGTCATGACCCATGATGTGTTATAATCTGCATGTTAACTGGTAATCACCCTAATGAGAGCACTGTATAATCTAAATGTAGTCGATTGTAATAACATGGTTGTATGTTCTGACACTCGAGTTGTGGGAGGAAAAGGACAGCTACATTTCAATCATTTATTTATATGTATCCACCCTTCCATGTATATGTTTACCTTTCATTTGGCATTGAAATATATAGTTGTACAGCAATATCATAACAACATAAACCTTGACTGAGTATCTCAATTAAGCATGTCACCAGGACAAAAAACAATGGACTAGATGCTCAAGCTCATATCTGTGCTCAAATTAATTACATGGAAGATGTCGCAAATAAACAAGAAAGTATTCAGTTGCCTATCAATGCATATGAAACAAAATAAAATGAAGTAGATAACGAACTTCACCTCATCGACACGTTCATGCTACTCGAAAACTGTTTAGCTTGTCACAATGTGGTGTCGGGTAATCTCTCACCCACCTCCGTCTTTGCATTTCTACATGACAGTAGCGACCGAGCGCACCAATATAGTCCCTTTCAACACTATCTTCGAGTTTATATCTACCCGAGCTTCCTTTCGGGAACTTATGATCGAAATCTGACACCTTAACATAATACTCAACTCCATGTTTCTCCGTGAGTTTAGGAATCTGATAGGCATTCGTCTTCTGTAAGGAATAATGCAACTCCGAAAAAGGAATCGAAGCTATGACAAAGAAGAAAACAATCAGCATGAACTGAAGCAGTATCATCCAATTAAACCCTCCTCCCGGAACACTCTGCTCCCTTTGCTGCCTGGCCGTCCTCCTCGTCCTATAAACCTGCTGCCGCCGGAAAGCGTCACCCTGAGTACCACCATAGAAAAACGACCTAAAGATCTCGTCCGGGTCCAAATCCTCCTCGAAGAAGTCATATGTCCTCGTTGTCGTCGTCCTCGTCCTCCGCCTCCTCGCATTATTATGTAACGGGTCAAACTCATACCCATTGGCGACGCCCATCTGGTCGTACTGCCGTCTGGACTCCTCTTCGCTCAGGCACTTGAAGGCCTTGCTGACGATCTTGAATGCCTCGTCCGCACCCGGGGCCTTGTTCTTGTCGGGGTGCACCTTCAGTGACAGCTTCCTGTACGCCTTCCGGATCTCCTCCACCGAGCAACTCCTCTCGACGCCGAGGATCGTGTAGTAGTCCTTGCTCCTCCTAATTTCCCGGATCGACTTCACGTGGTCTTCCGTGTAACCCCTATCTAAACCCGAAGGCTTTGCGGCACCAGAGGACGTCGCCGTCGGGTGCTCGTAAGCGGTCGCGTGCTGAGGCTTCGAGACGTCGGGACTCCGACACGACGCCGAGAGCTCGTCGGCACGGATGGAGGGGTCGAGTCTCTTTGCAATTCTGATGAATTTGAGAGCTCTCTGCTTGTCTTTCGAGAAGAGAGCCGACTCGGCTAGCTTGAGGCATCTGGCGGCTTCGTCCTTGTTCCCGTCCATCGCCGGAACGCCGGATCGAGGAGTGGAGCAGGAATCGAATCGTGTTCCTACAGTAGGGAACTCCAAAATTAGGGTTTGCAGAGAATGCAGATCCGAATTCTGGGATTCCACTTGAAGGAGTAGAATTTGGAACGAAGAACTATCAGTGCAAAACCCTAAGGAGAAGATAAAAAAATAATTAGGGTTAGGGTTTTGAACCGGTGATGGGCGCCGGGGCGGAGAGCGACTCACCAGAGTTTGGAGACGAACAGTGGCACGGAATTTGGGAGTCAAATTGTAAAACTATGTTTTCATAGGACAGGAGGAAGTATCTTAATGGGAAATCATCCACAATAGATGAGCTGAACAATACAAGTCAAATTTACAATAAAATAAAGTCTGATGATAAAAGCCACTACGGTCCAAATTTTTTTCTTAAATTTTTTTACTTTAAAATTTTACTCCGAGTTAGCCAAAAAATTATTTAGGACAATCAAAATTTTAACAGTCCAACATATTGACAGTCCAAACTATTGGAAGGACTGTCATAAATTTTAAATAAAAAAAAGTGGACCGTAGTGCCTTTATCATTAGCCTTTTTTATTGTAAATTTGACTCTTAAGATGTATTGTTCAGCTCATCTGTCAAAATTTTGACAGTCCTAAATATATTTTTTGGCTAGTCCTGAGTAAAAATTTAGAATTTTTTTTTTTGAGCAACCCGAGTCATCTTTGCAGTGCCTTTATCAAGAACCTAAAAAAAAAAAGATAAATTGCTACTTGATACCCTCAACTATTCTAGTTTTTTAACTTATATCCTCAACTTTGATAGGTACTAACTTAGTACATTCCCTCAATTAATATTTTCAACTTGGTACCCTCCATCCCTCCACAGTTAAATCTACCATTATAAATAATAAAAATAATTCCTAAACTACCCCATCTCCCCACCCTACCCCTCCCCTCCCCTCCCCTGTTGCCCCCCTTCTCCCCCCCACCCTCCCCTGCCCAGTTGCCCCCCTTCTTCCCCCACCGCCCCACCCCCTTCCCCTCTCCGACGACAGCCCCCCACGGCCTGCAGCACCACCCCCTCTCGCGCGACGACAGTCACTATCATGCCCCAGAACCATAATACTGCAGAGCGGGGGCAGACAAATCCAGCTACGTACACCAGTATATTCTATACCCCGAGATACGGTCACGGCTGTCTAGACATGTGAGAGTTTACTCTACAATCCAACAGTCAATTCTTGGGTCAAGAATCCTATGTGTCTCAATCTTAAGCAATCAACAAGTTACAAGATGTATGATCACCAAACATATATAGTAAGGCGTCCCAAACTATACATACACAGATGATCATGAAGCTAGTTACAAAATAAAGAACTAGCAAGAGTACCATGTTACATGATCAGCTCTAGCTATAGTCTAGAATATACTTTACATGTAGGTCCGTATGGAAGAATGTCAAGTCCTAAAACATGAGCTAAACACGTGCTCTGTGTCTAAACGCCTCAAAAGAATAATGTAGAAGATCAGGTGGTGATGAAAAAGAAACCAACTTATGTCCTCGGGTGCTCCTCGTATTCACCATCTTGAGAAGGAAAGTACAGGAGATCCTACGGTTCTGCTTCAAAATCTGGCCAAACAAAACCAGTAGGGTCAGACCCTAAAACAACAAGTACCACAAGGGAGCCAATATTAGAAACTAAAACCAGCATGCAAACAAATCAATAAAAAATAGTACAATAAACATTTAAATAAGTATAACAGGTAAAAATAACAGTTAAACATGCTCTGGAGTATTAAACAGGGATATTTGGAGTCAGGCTTCAATTACTGTTCTCAGGATCAGTTGTTGAAAATAAATTAGGACGAAACTAGACTGTAAATCAAGCAATCACGGCAAATCATGCCCTACGACTTGCTATTATTAACTAACTAGGGTTATCACAGTCCTAGTTACTAACATATGCAGTTTAAGATTTCATATAGTCACATGCCCTGCAGACTATCTGGATCATCCAGACGTAAGGGATACATAATATAATTAACATATATAGATATTTTTACTTGTAATGCAATACTCGACGGTGTGCTGGAAGTGTGCCCCTCACGACGGAGAGCTCCAAATCCATCATGTGTCGCTGGGATATCGGGATTGCATGTAGCCAAAAAATCTCTCTAGATGCTTCTAATTCATTTATGCTAGTTGTTATCCTGGGCAAGTTATCAAGAATTCTTGACCGTGGTGCTCAAGAATTTGCCTTAGACATGATGCAGGACAGGACATGACAATAGCTTGACAAGTACATTCAGGACAGGAACAAGCGAATTAACCATGGGAATTATCTTAGCAGTTCAAGCATTTCAGTTCAAGAAATTCTAGCATGTCAGGAGTGCGCTTCATCGAGCCACTATCAGGAATATCAGTACAATATCAGGATTATCAGCTCCATGTCAAGATTATCAGTTCCATGTCAAGATTCAAGATTTCATTTATAGTATACAATCACTATGTCAGAAAATCAAGATCAATATCAATGATGTCATATTCAAGAAATAACCAGGTTAACTAAAATAACGGGATAAAAGTGAACCAGAGAATCATCAAGAGTTAAGTATATTAAAGAGAATACTGGCATACATGTGCATAAATTATCAATTCAGGGTTGGTGCATAAAATCAGGCAAGAAGGAACATCCGCGGACAATGGGCCAAAAATACCATTGACGCACAAATCTAGCCCGGGCAGTTCTGGCGCACTTTGATACCAAAAGTGCTCCGAGCAAAAGATGGTGCACAATTGATACTAAGACGCACCCTTCTAACCTTGGCGCACAATGATAGAAGTGCGCGAGCCAGGAGCTTGGCACACAAATCTATCATTGGCGCACAAATGAAAGTCCCTAAGCTATGAACTTGGCGTACTTTCATTAAGTATGCCAGCAGAAAGGTTTGGCGCACAAACAAGCGTAGAAAGGTCTACTAAAAGATAAAATACAAGTCTCGAAGCATGGCACAACAGTCGAGATAACACTGCAGTCGAGAACATAATTCTCGAGAATGGTCAGAAGTCATTGCTTAGTCATTAAGTAATTTATGAAGGGCTATAAAGTGCATCGTCTCTGGAGAATGCCACATAGTGCGCCAATACATCAAAGTGCGCCATTCTTCAGAAGCAACGAAGTGCGTCGGTAAGAAAATTTTACCAAAGTGCGCCAACTCTGCAATATCTGCAAAGTGCGCCAACTTGGCTATTTAAGTGGCATACATTCTTGATGACTTGTAGACCCATTCAAAAGTGTGCCAAGTAGGATTGACATACTTTTGAAGGAATTGCCATAGTACAAAACGTACGTAGGAATAGAGAAGTGCGTCCAGAGTACTCAATATATCTTGGCACACTTTCTAAGAAATTTATTAAACACACACAAGTGCGCTCACTAGAACTTCGCTTATGCGACAAGAGTTTCCTGCGTACTTTTGTATACATTCTCAGGCCAACTTTGTATTCTCCGACTTGCTATTCTCGGACTCCATAAGCAACAATACAAGGAAATCAAAATCATCATGAAGACAAGTTCTAAGTATTAAGCAAATAAAACCTATCAAGTAATTAAATAAGTTATACTAAGAATCAAAACAAGATCCATGTTTGTTCCTTCGTTTGGCAAGATGTACTTGCCTACGCTCAAGTTCTAGCCTAATACTACCAAGGTTACCCACGGTTAAGGCCAAGCTCGGCTGCTCTCGGTGAAGGCTGAAGAAGTGAAGAAGGAAAGAGAAATGAAAGGAAAGAAAAGTGAAAGAAAGAGAAATATTTTCTTATATAGACAAATGGTTGATTGTAGGCCATTGGATCATAATCTGTCACGCCCCAGTCCCATAATATCGAGGGACCAGATACGTGGCAATGGCCAGCAGCACGCACCAATGGACAAACCCAATTTAATGGATCCATCAGGGCATACTTAAGCTGTAAAATCAAGTCTACGACAATCATGGCACAACTAATCTCATCCACACAAGATATAAAATATGATCCACAGAATAAATAAGGAATGTAAATCATCAGCTAGTCTCACAAAGTGCTTCGGGGAACAACCCGATAATTATCTGATACAATGGTTCAACAGACCAGAATATAAATGACTGAAATAAATAATAAATACTGAGCATGAAACATGGATGCTCAGGAGAAGTCTTCGGCTAACACCTCGTCCTCGGATGGCGGTACAGCTCCTGGATCAGCTCCTGCTGCGGTCCCGTATACCTCGGGATAGATCTTGTCCTCAAATCCTGGGGACATAATCCGGATCCAGGTCCTCAGGGGACATAGCAAGGTACAAGAAAGCTCAAGCAAAAATAAATGCAGTACAGAAAATAAATAGAATAAATAAGGTAAGTATGTAAACATCCGTGTAAAATGCAAGAGAGAATATCAATAGTACTCAGGTTGAACAACTACAAGCTATGTGTAGGGGAGCCGGGTAGCAGTGATATCATGAGGTGGTCTAGCTCAGCGGGAGACTGAGTAGCTGACATAACATAATCAACCTGTAGCCTGTGGGTCTCTCCAGCAGTAGATGGAACAATAAGGAAATACTAAATAACCAGCTAAGTGATATGCAAGATGAGAGCAGCACTAGAACTCAGGCTGAAGCCACTACAAGCTCTGTGTCGGGGAGCCGGTAGCAGCAGTAATAATGAGTAATGGGCCAAGCTCGGGCTTCAGAGTCTTGTGCCTCACAATAATAGGGGTATATATATATGATCAGCCTGTAGTCTGTGTGTCTCTCCCCACCCAATGTAACCACGCATACCATGACCATAACGTCTCATGTCCATGTCAGCGAGGTCATAACTAATGCACAAGCCATAATGTATCTAAGAATATAGTATCTCTGTCAAATCCTGTATCCTACACAGAATCACCACGAATACCTCGGGAAGATCCTGCCTCATGAACAATGTCGAGTGTCCTGGGTCATAATGTACTTGGTAAGACAAGTACGGAAATATAAAGTGTCACGATTATCCATCTCTAGATGACAATACACAACACCGCGTACGATGTTGGCACCCGACTGATAATCGGACGCTAAGTACGTCAAACGGTCCTAAGTTAAGCATGCACAGCTATATAATGAAGCAAGGAAAAATATGTAACAATACTGCAGAGTTTGGCAAGGTACACTTGCCTGATGTTTGCGTATCAACTGTCGTCCTGGTATCAGTGAATCCTGTGGGTACTACTCCAAAAGCTGTAATAAACATCATCAACCATCTCAGAAGATGTCAAATAGCTAGAAACGCTTGTCCTTACGTCCAATTTGGACACAGGGGCAAAAATGACATTTCCGAGCCAAAGCGGGATCCAAATGTGGGCCACTTTGCACCAAAAAGCGTGTCAGGGTCAAAGGTCTCCAAATTACTCAAACTCAGTGTCTATAAGTCAGGAACGATGATACCAACCCAATAGAACTTTCAGAATTGGATTCCGATGAGCCGATCACAAAATCGCCCGTCAAGTGGAGCCTGTGGGGCCCACGATACGCGATTTTATCAACGTTCTCAGAATCGGACCAAACTTGGGTCACAGGACCAGCGTATTGCTACGAGTCTGATGGCGTAAGTTTCGTCTCGATCTGACGTGTGTACACAAAGTTACAGCATGTTCCAGAAAGGACGGATACGGGGTGTCGTCAGCGGATATGCGTTGATTCCGGTGTGCACGCACATCCGAATCGACTTCTGCGAAATCCCACATGACCGTATCAATGTCGCGCACGGTTCGGTAAAGATCGCGTGCGACCAAGTCATCCCGTTTGGCGGGGCATACTCAGTTCAGGGGTAAAATATGGCATTATTTTTTCTGTTTTTGGATCGCGGTGTGCGATCACCACAGGATGCGATGCACCGAGCGGATTGCACAGGCACCGAGAGGGTTATACAGTCTACACGTAGCAACTGTCTGAATTAAAAACGGAGTTATGAGGTGAGAGAAATCGGTACCTGAATAGGGCTCCGTGAACGCTGAATTTCGCGTGTCCGGTTCGAGATGCGACACAGGAAAACTGCGTCCTGGTCGAGTCCGCTGCGATGTTCGTGTCCTGGGCGGACGTATCCGTGCTAGGGCAGCGGACGGTTGACGGAGCGAGCGGGGCGGCGCTCGTAGGTGGCAGCGACGGAGGTGGGTGGCAGCGGCGAGGTCGACCGCTGCAGCTGCTGCTCGTCGGAGCGGATCGGGTCTACGGCCGGAGTCGTCGAAGGGGGTTCTGGACGGGGAGGTCGACGGGCGAGGGGGTCGTGCGGCGTCGGTCGGGTGATCGACGTCGGGGTTTGAGCGGCGGCGTCGACTGGTCTCGGGTCGAGCGGGCGGTGGAAGGATGGGGTGGAAGAGTCGACCGGCTGAGCGGAGATCGACGGCGAGGCGAAGAGATAGGCGGCTGGGTCGGATGAGAGAGGGAGAGGTCTGGCGGCGTGGCGGGGCACGGAAGTCGAGGGGTTTAAATAGGCGGCTACAGTAAATTCGGCGGGGAGCTAGGGTTTCAATTTGGGTTTCGGGTCCGGGTCGGGTTTGACTCGGATCCGACCCGACCCGACCCGACCCGCAACGTTGGGTTGGTCCGGTTCAATCAGCGGTTTGGTTCAGTCAGGTTTGGTTCGGTTTAGTTCTACAATAGTGTTTAGGGCTTTAAACGCGTTTTCGGAGTCCAATAAATTCATCGAAAAATACCCTATGCCCGATTTTCCATTTTACACCATAAAATCTTATTTTCATAATATTTTAACACTAATTAAACTGTATAAAAATCCTTAACTCCAATTACCTTGATTCGTCTTCCAGAAAATACCGAAAATATATTAAAGATTATTCTAAAAAACAGGGTGTTTACAATATTCCCTCCTTAAAACGATTGCGTCCTCGCAATCAAAGAATAAGTTACTAAAGAAAGAATTATGGAAAAACAAGGTGGCTTAGTTTACAACTGTCTCCTCAAACAAGTGGGAGTAACGCTGGCGCATACTATCTTCTCGTTCCCAAGTCGATTCGCCAGGAGAATGATGTTTCTAAGCTACACGAACCAGTCTGATTGTCTGACCCCGCAATGTCTTCTCACTGACATCGAGGATGTCCACTGGTTGTTCTTCATATCTCAAGCTTGGGCCTACAGCGATCTCCGAATGATCGACTACGTGACTTGGGTCGGTCACGTACCTTCGCAGATGCGAGACGTGGAATACGTCATGTACTCCCTCTAAGGATGGAGGTAATGCAAGACGATAAGCCACCTCACCAACGCGCTCTAGAATGTCAAATGGTCCAATATACCGTAGGCTCAACTTGCCTCTGCTCCCAAATCTGATAGTACCATGAGTAGGCAAAATCCTCAAGAACACGTGCTCTCCTTCTTTGAACTCTAGTGGACGTCTGTGTGTATCAGCCCAATGCTTCTGTCTGTCCTGAGCTGCTCGTAGATGATTCTGGATCTGTTTCACCTTCTCCACTGTCTGCGTTACCAATTCTGGACCCAGTATTTGACGTTCACCAACGTCACTCCAACATATAGGCGATCTGCACTTCCTTCCGTATAATGCCTCGAATGGTGCCATCTGAATGCTGGCCTGATAACTGTTATTGTAGGAGAACTCCACTAAGTGTAAATAATCTTCCCAAGATCCTCCAAAGTCTAGCATACACGATCGCAACATATCCTCCAAGATCTGAATGGTACGCTCCGATTGGCCATCTGTCTGTGGGTGGTAAGCCGTGCTGAATTTGAATCTGGTGCCCAGACTCTCTTGCATGCTTCTCCAGAAATGAGAGATAAATCTCGAATCTCGATCCGATACAATACTAACAGGCACTCCATATAATTTGACGATTTGTCGCATATACATGTCGACTAGTACCTCTGTGGACTGTCCAACTCTAAATGGCAAGAAGTGTGCCGATTTAGTGAGTCTATCCACGATAACCCATACTGCATCTCTTCCGCTGGGGCTCCTTGGAAATCCGGTGACAAAATCCATCGTGATATGCTCCCACTTCCATTCTGGTATAGGAAGCGGCTGTAACATACCTGCAGTCCTCTGATGTTCGGCCTTTACTTGCTGACAGACTAAACATTTGGCCACAAATCTTGCAATCTCCCTTTTCATTCCATGCCACCAGTAATATTGTCTCAAGTCTCGGTACATCTTGGTTCCTCCTGGGTGAACAGAGTACATAGAGCTATGTGCTTCCGTCATAAACTCCTGTCTCAATTCTCCATTTGGAACATACAGGCGATTTCCAAACCTCAATGTCCCGTCTTCGTGTATGCGAAGTCCTATCTGTATGCCTGCTTTTGTCCTCTCTTTGAGTCTTCTAAATCTAGCATCGGTGGGCAATGCCTCTTTAATCTTCTCCACGAGTGATGACTTAATTTCAAGATTAGCCATCAAGCTATTCTGTCCTGGTAAGACAACCTCTATCTGAAGCTTCTGTAGATCTCTCAATAACTCGGGCTACATCGTCAAGAAATAAGCCGTTGGTTTCCTGCTCAGTGCGTCTGCTACAACATTCGCCTTTCCCGGATGATACTGCAGATCTATGTCAAAATCTACCATCAATTCAAGCCAGCGCCTCTGCCTCATGTTAAGCTTCTTCTGAGTATATACATACTTCAGACTTTTGTGATCTGTAAAGATGTCTACTTTCTCCCCATAAAGGTAGTGTCTCCAAATTTTCAATGCGAATATAACAACAGCTAACTCCAAGTCGTGTGTTGGGTAGTTCTTCTCGTGGACCTTCAACTGTCTTGATGCATAAGCAATAACTTTGCCATGTTGCATTAAAACACATCCCAGTCCACTACCCGATGCATCACTGTAAACAACAAAACCTCCTGACCCTGAAGGGAGAGTCAAGACAGGTGCTGTGGTTAATCTCCTCTTCAATTCTTCGAAGGCCTTCTGGCAGTCTTCTGTCCATATAAACTCCTGGTCTTTACGTGTCAGCTTCGTCATCGGTTCTGCAATCCTCGAGAAATTTTCTACAAACCTTCGATAATATCCCGCGAGTCCGAGAAAACTTCTCACCTCTGCAACTGTTGTGGGTGTAGGCCATGTCTCTATTGCCGCAACTTTCTCTGGATCCACTGAAAGTCCTTCTCCTGAGATGATATGTTCCAAGAAAGGCACTTTGTCCATACAGAACTCACACTTACTAAGTTTGGCATATAACTTCTCTTGTCTCAAGGTCTCTAACACGATTCTGAGATGCTCCTCGTGCTCTTCATGGCTCTTGGAATATATGAGAATATCGTCAATGAACACAACCACAAATTTATCCAAGAACTGATGAAAGACTCTGTTCATTAAACTCATAAACACTGCTGGCGCGTTGATTAAACCAAACGACATTACCAAGAACTCATAATATTCATACTTGGTCCTGAAAGCTGTCTTCGGAATGTCTTCCTTCCTTACTTTGATCTGATGATAGCCGAATCGAAGGTCAATCTTTGAGAATACCCTTGCGCCACTCAATTGATCGAATAGATCATCAATACGTGGTAAGGGATACCTGTTCTTGATGGTCACAGCATTTAGTGTCCTGTAGTTAATGCATAACCGTACTGTTCCATCCTTCTTCGGCACAAATAATATGGGTGCTCCCCAAGGTAAAATGCTGGGCCGAATAAAACCCTTCTCCAAAAGATCATCAACCTGTTCTTTCAACTCCACTAACTCCTTAGGTGCCAGCCGATATACTGAGGAAGTGATAGGCTCTGCTCCTGGAGTTAAGTCTATTGTGAATTCTATTTTCCGATCAGACGGTAAACCTGGAAGATCATCGGGAAATACATCCACAAATTCTGATATGACTCTTGGGTAACCTGTCTCCCCTTCTACAGATAGTACCCTAAGAGTAGGCTGAACTCCTTGCTCTACTGCTCCTCGAAGAAACTCGAATTCTGGATGTCCTAGCGGTCTAAATATAACCCGCCCAAGTCGACAATCAAGAGTCGCATGGTACTGACTTAACCAATCCATACCAAGTACGACATCATAATCCGGCATGGAAAAGATCAGAAATTGAGCTCGCATTTCTCTCCCACAAACTACTACAGAATATGATCTACAGACGTCACTAACCGGAATAATTCTACCTCCCGTAAGAATTCTCTTCATTTTCGGAAGGGGTGCGGTAGCTACTCTATGGGTGGCTACAAAGCTAGCTGCTATAAATGAATGCGATGCTCCAGAATCAAATAATGCTACAGGTGGTAATGAAGCTACTAAAATAGTACTTGCGATGACCTCGCCTGCTGTAGCCTCCTCCTCAACAGCTAATGTGAATGCCTGGCCTCGTCCCTGAGCTTGGCCTCTCTACTGCTGAGCCTGCTGAAATAGAGCTGCCTGTGGTGCCAGGGGTGGTCTCTGCTGATTCCCTCCTGGGACTGGTGGCCTGACGCCTCCAACTCCTGTCTGCTGTGCTCCTACTGCCGGATAAGCTGGTCGTGGTGCAGGTAAAGCTAATCTCGATGCTCCCTCTCTGCGCTCAGTGCAGTCTCTGGTCTGATGCTGGTTGGACCCGCAAGCCAGGCAGAGTCCCAACTTGCGTCTGCATTCCCTCTCAATGTGACCTATCTTGCCGCAGTGGTGACAAGTAGGGAGAGATATGGCCCTGTGTGCTGTCCTCTCTGGCATACTCCTCTGGGTCCGTTTTGCTGAATCCCCATGTACTGTCCTGGAGGGTGCTGAGTTGATAGGCCTCTTCAGGTTCGACTCCCTTCTAGTGACGCACTCCATGCGTCATGCTGCTGCGAGAACGTCGGTATAAGATGTAGGTGCGACCGATCCAATCAATCTATGAAGCTCGAACTTCAGCCCGTTAAAGAATTTCTCAGCTTTCTCTTCCTCTGTCGCAATCAAGGTTGGGGCAAAGCGACTGAGGCGAATAAAATCTGCATTGTATTCTTCCACTGTCATGTTGCCTTGGATAAGGCGGTTGAACTTGTCTCTGAGCTCTGACCGTGCTACTGCGGGAATATACATCTCTCGGAAGAGTCTAGAGAACTCTTCCCAAGTGACTCGGTCCTGCCTGAGCCTCCTCTCCTCTGCTAACCACCAGTGATGTGCTTTCTCAGTTAACTGCATTCTGACTGCAGTCATCCACTTCTCTCTCGAAAGTTCAGCGGCTTCCAACTGATGCTGTATGTTTGTGAGCCATTCATGAACTTCTGTTGGCCCCTTTTTACCAGAAAATGTACGAGGCTTGAGCTGACGAAAGTCGGTGATAGATCCCGTCGTCGATCGCCTCGCTGGTGGATTTGCCTACTCCAATGCTGATACCAGGCTGGTTCTCAGATACTCGACCTCCTGTCGATGGGCCTCTTGCTGAATTTGCTGCTGCGCTTGCATCATAGCATACATCATCTGGAATATCTGTTGCCCGTCCATGGCTTGTCCTGGCGGGAAAACTGGCATCTGGGGAGTGAACTGTGGTGGAGGTGGGATGTCATCTCTCCGGAACCTTGGATTAGGCTGACCGGTTTGATCGCTCTGCGATGCTTGTCCTCCATTCCCTGGGGTCACTCCGTCTATATAAGTAACCACAGCGTCATGTGGCGTATCCAAAGGAATCTCATCTCTGTTCCTGGGATCCATTTCTCTGCAACCAAAATATAAACTGTAAGAACGCTCAGAGGGATCAATACAGGATGCAGTTCAAGTAACAAATTCGAGTTCGATATAGAGTTCAAACATGGTTTAATTAATGGATGAGATCTTAGAACTTTTTCCTATCCTTAGGGCAGGCTTGTTCGTTCCTAAGTTGAAACCGAACGATTTAGTCGTAGACCTGCATGGGCCACTACAAAAACTATGTCACGCCCCAGTCCCATAATATTGAGGGACCAGATACGTGGCAATGGCCAGCAACACGCACCGACGGACAAACCCAATTTAATGGATCCATTAGGGCATACTTAAGCTGTAAAATCAAGTCTACGACAATCATGTCACAACTAATCTCATCCACACAAGATATAAAATATGATCCACAGAATAAATAAGGAATGTAAATCATCAGCTAGTCTCACAAAGTGCTTCGGGGAACAACCCGATAATTATCTGATACAATGGTTCAATAGACCAGAATATAAATGACTGAAATAAATAATAAATACTGAGCATGAAACATGGATGCTTAGGAGAAGTCTTCGGCTATCACCTCATCCTCGGATGGCGGTACAGCTCCTGGATCAGCTCCTGCTGCGGTCCCGTATACCTCGGGATAGATCTCGTCCTCAAATCCTGGGGACATAATCCGGATCCAGGTCCTCAGGGGACATAGCAAGGTACAAGAAAGCTCAAGCCAAAATAAATGCAGTACAGAAAATAAATAGAATAAATAAGGTAAGTATATAAACATCCGTGTAAAATGCAAGAGAGAATATTAATAGTACTCAGGTTGAACAACTACAAGCTCTGTGTAGGGGAGCCGGTAGCAGTGATATCATGAGGTGGTCTAGCTCAGCGGGAGACTGAGTAGCCGGCATAACATAATCAACCTGTAGCCTGTGGGTCTCTCCAGCAGTAGATGGAACAATAAGAGAATACTAAATAACCAGCTAAGTGATATGCAAGATGAGAGCAGCACTAGAACTCAGGCTGAAGCCACTACAAGCTCTGTGTCGGGGAGCCGGTAGCAGCAGTAATAATGAGTAATGGGCCAAGCTCGGGCTTCAGAGTCTTGTGCCTCACAATAATAGGGGTATATATATATATGATCAGCCTGTAGTCTGTGTGTCTCTCTCCACCCAATGTAACCACGCATACCATGACCATAACGTCTCATGTCCATGTCAGCGAGGTCATAACTAATGCACAAGCCATAATGTATCTAAGAATATAGTATCTCTGTCAAATCCTGTATCCTACACAGAATCACCACGAATACCTCGGGAAGATCCTGCCTCATGAACAGTGTCGAGTGTCCTGGGTCATAATGTACTTGGTAAGACAAGTACGGAAATATAAAGTGTCACGATTATCCATCTCTAGATGACAATACACAACATCGCGTACGATGTTGGCACCCGACTGATAATCGGACGCTAAGTATGTCAAACGGTCCTAGGTTAAGCATGCACAGCTATATAATGAAGCAAGGAAAAATATGTAACAATACTGCAGAGTTTGGCAAGGTACACTTGCCTGATATTTGCGTATCAACTGTCGTCCTGGTATCAGTGAATCCTGTGGGTACTACTCCAAAAGCTATAATAAACATCACCAACCGTCTCAGAAGATGTCAAATAGCTAAAAACGTCTGTCCTTACGTCCAATTTGGACACAGGGACAAAAATGACATTTCCGGGCCAAAGCGGGGTCCACATGTGGGCCACTTTGCACCGAAAAGTGTGTCAGGGTCAAATGTCTCCAAATTCCTCAAACTCAGTGTCTATAAGTCAGGAACGATGATACGAACCCAACGGAACTTCCAGAATTGGATTCCGATGAGCCGATCACAAAATCGCCCGTCAAGTGGAGCCCGTAGGGCCCACGATACGCGATTTTATCAACGTTCTCAGAATTGGACCAAACTTGGATCACAGGACCAGCGTATTGCTACGAGTTCGATGGTGCAAGTTTCGTCTCGATCCGACGTGTGTACACGAAGTTACAGCATATTCCAGAAAGGACGGATACAGGGTGTCGTCAGCGGATACGCGTTGATTTCGGTGTGCACGCACATCCGAATCGACTTCTGCGAAATCCCACAAGACCATATCAACGTCATGCACGGTTCGGTAAAGACCGCGTGTGACCAAGTCGTCCCGTTTGGCGGGACGTACTCAGTTCCGGGGTGAAATAGGGTATTGTTTTTTCTGTTTTTAGATCGCGGTGTGCGATCACCACAGGACCCGATGCACCGAGCGGGTTGCACGGGCACCGAGAGGGTTATACAGTCTACACGTAGCAACTGACGGAATTGAAAACGGAGTTATGAGGTGAGAGAAATCGGTACCTGAACAGGACTCCGTGAACGCTGAATTTCGCGTGTCCGGTTCGAGATGCGACACGGGAAAACTGCGTCCTGGTCGAGTCCGCTGCGCTGTTCGTGTCCTGGGCGGACGTATCCGTGCTAGGGCAGCGGACGGTTGACGGAGCGAGCGGGGCGGCGTTCGCGGGTGGCAGCGGCGGAGGTGGGTGGCAGCGGCGAGGTCGACCGCTGCAGCTGCTGCTCGTCGGAGCGGATCGGGTCTACGGCCGGAGTCGTCGAAGGGGGTTCTGGACGGGGAGGTCGACGGGTGAGGGGGTCGTGCAGCGTCGGTCGGGTGATCGACGTCGGGGTTTGAGCGGCGGTATCGACTGGTCTCGGGTCGAGCGGGCGGTGGAAGGATGGGGTGGAAGAGTCGACCGGCTGAGCGGAGATCGACGGCGAGGCGAAGAGATAGGCGGCTGGGTCGGATGAGAGAGGGAGAGGTCTGGCGGCGTGGCGGGGCATGGAAGTCGAGGGGTTTAAATAGGCGGCTACAGTAAATCCGGCGGGGAGCTAGGGTTTCAATTTGGATTTCGGGTCCGGGTCGGGTTTGACTCGGATCCGACCCGACCCGACCCGCAACGTTGGGTTGGTCCGGTTCAATCAGCGGTTTGGTTCAGTCAGGTTTGGTTCGGTTTAGTTCTACAATAGTGTTTAGGACTTTAAACGCATTTTCGGAGTCCAATAAATTCACCGAAAAATACCCTAAGCCCGGTTTTCCATTTTACACCATAAAATCTTATTTCCATAATATTTTAACACTAATTAAACTGCATAAAAATCCTTAACTCCAATTACCTTGATTCGTCTTCCAGAAAATACCAAAAATATATTAAAGATTATTCTGAAAAACAAGGTGTTTACATAATCCATGCCCTCTCCTGGGTTTATCACAACCATGCACACAAAAACCAAGGGACCAACGGTCCAAAGCATGCAACTAAGGAAAAACTTACAAAAATAACCTAGACAATGCATGAATGACATAAAGTAAGCAATTAAACATAAAGCAAGCTATACACGTATTTAATACACATATCGGGTACGTATACTAGAACAGTGAGACGAGTCTCACAACTCTCTCCTCCTTAGAAAAATTTGTCCTCTAAATTTTAATAAGGCATGGGGTCTAGCAAAACTCAGGGGACAGTCAATCAAGGCAAGCAAGGGCATACAAGAATCAAGCACAATCCTAGAACAAGACAAGTATGCACAAGACAATATCAGGGTATGAGATATACGAACAAATATACTCACGAGTCAAACAAATACATGTATCGAGCTCAGATATCATCCCCGCGCTCCCAAGTTGACTCACCTGGTGAGTGATGCCCCCAAGTAACTCAGAATAACCGAATGGCCCGGTTCTTAAGAATCTTCTCTCTCCGGTATAAAATAGATACAAGTCTTTCCTCATACGAAAGGTCGGTACCAACGACCAATTTTGAATGATCCAGGACATGGCTTGTATCTGGTATATATCGCCGTAACTGGGATACATAGAAACCCTTATGTATCTCACGAAGCGACAACGGAAGATCAAGACGATAGAAAATATCTCCTACTCGCTCGAGAATATCGAACAAACCTATGTACCGTGGACTAAGCTTTCCCCGTACACCGAATCTGATGACTCTGCAGGTGCCTCAAAATCTGAAAGAATATAGTCATCGACAGAAAACTCAAGAGGTCGGCGATGCGAATTGGCCCAATGACGCTGGCGATCTTAAGCTACCTTGATATACTCTCGGACTTGCTTGACTACTTCAACTGTCTGAGCTATCATTTCGGGACCAATCAATTGTCTCTTGCCAATATCATCCCAAGCTACAGGGGATCTGCACTTTCTGTCATATAGTTCCTCGAAGGGTGCGATCTGGATACTTGCTTGAAAACTGTTGTTGTAGGAGAATTCGACCAACTACAAATAATCCTCCCACGAGCCACCAAAGTCAAGGGTACATGAACGAAGCATTTCTTCTAGAGTATGGATCATACGTTCTGACTGACCATCTGTCTGGGGATGATAAGCTGTACTGATGTCATGCCCCAGTATCGGAATACGGAGACGGACATAGCCAGCTCCCCCGTACATGGTATAGAACGTCGTACAGCGATCACGGCTGTAACTAGACAAGGGGTACATACTACAAGCAAGTCACTTAGGGTCACATAGAATATCTATTGTCTCAATCAGTCAAGTAAGGATAGTAACTAAGAACATGTATGACAAGAAAGTAAGGCGTCCCAAACATCCTGCCACAACATTCTGGAAATCAGCCACACAAAATAATAAGCTGGCAGAGTAGCAAAAGTACATGACCATGATCAGCTGCAGTCTGATTAATTATAATCATGTAAGAAGACTAAATTTTTAGATTTACGGCTAACAAGTGCCGGTGGCTAAATGTCCAAAAGAGTAAAATGTGCAATAGGGAGCAGTGATCAAGAAATTCACTCGTGTCCCTCAACGACCATCTGTCTGGTGCGCGCCATTGTTCAGGAAAAGTATGCTTGATCCTCGGGTGCTGGCTCTAAACCTAGCCATACAAAACCAGTGGGGTTAGACCCCAAATAGCAAGTACCACAAATGAAGCACGAATAAAGAAATAAAACCAGAAAGATTAAACATATACATATATATAGTCATGTCTCATAGTTTATAGTCACACCCGGGGGACGACTATCAAGTACTTGTTATTTAATCTTCACGGTACGGGCGGAACGGGCGGGAAGAAGAAAAAGGGAACGTGGGGCCCGCAAGAGACGGCTGATCGAGCGGAGGGGAGGGGATTAGGCATAAAGAGGAAGAAAAATATAAGTTAAACGGGTGTGATCATACCAGAACTAGAGCACCGGATCCTATCAGAATGCCGCAGTTAAGCATGCTTGGGCAAGAGTAGTACTAGGATGGGTGACCTCCTGGAAAGTCCTTGTGTTGCACCCCTTTTTGTAATTTTGGATGGAAGTAGTAGAGAGAGTCATCTTCTTCTTGCTCGTAATTTTTTTCTCCGTCTTCCTATTATTATTATTGTTGTAATTATTATTATTGTTGTTGTTATTATTAGTAATAATAATAATAATAATAATAATAATAATAATAATAATATTATTATTATTATTATGAAGAAGAAGAAATAATAACAATAATAATGAAGATGACACGGTACGGACGAAACAGACGGGGAGAAGAACAAGAGAACGTGGGACCCGCAAGAGACGACTGATCGAGCGGAGGGGAGGGGATTAGGCATAAAGAGGAAGGAAAACATAAGTTAAATTGATGCAATCAAACCAGCACTAGAGCACCAGATCCCATCAGAACTCCGTAGTTAAGCGTGCTCGGACGAGATGTCACGCCCCAGTCCCAAAATACCGAGGGACTGGATGCGTGATTATGGCCAGCAGCACACACCGATAGACAAACCCAATTTAATGGATCCATCGGAGTGTACTTAAGCTGTATTATACAAGTCAGGGTTTACTAATCTCATCCACAAATATATGATAGCAACATCATCAAATGAAATATCTAAACAACAACCAGGCAAAGTAAATAAATCGGAGAACAATCCGATATTAAGTCTGTTACATAAGTTCTCAAAGACAGGAAATAAAGAGTTCAATTAAACAGGAAACAGGAAAATAAAGACTAAATGACTGAGCATGGTGAAGCAGTTGTTCAGGAGAAGTCCTCAGCGGTCACCTCGTCCTCAGGTTCAGGTACTGCTCCGAGTAGTGCCCCTGTTCCGTACACCTCAGGGTAGCTCTCGTCTGCTATAACTGGAGAACAAAACCAGGTCCTCAGCGGGACGTAACAAGGTACAGAAGAATACGAGCCATAATACAGTGAATGAGCATGCAAGTCAACCAAAATGTTAAACACAAGAGAAGTACAAGATATTAATAAGTTTAAGACAGTGGTATGCCGATGTTACTATCAAACAAATCCAGTTAAATAATTAAAACTAGCTAAGTGATCATGCAAGTTGAGAGTTATTAATCATACTTCAGGCTGAGACTACTACAGAATCAGTGACAAGAAACCATAGCAGTGTTTTCTCGAAGGGCCAGTACAGGTGCCAAAGCTCTGTGTCAGAGACTAGGACACTTCCAGATAACCAGATATATATATAATATAATCAGCCTTGATATGGTAATACTCTCCCCACCCAATGAAATCTCATGTCACAGTTCTCAATGTTCATGTTACGCAAGATTAGAACTAATGCAGTCAGTCATTAATTAAGTTTTAAAGCTTAAATCATGAAATCTATATCTTATACAAACCCCCTTGAATAATCAGGAAGATTCTGTATCATGCTTGTGTCAGGTGTCCTGGGGATAATTTACTTGATAGGGCAAGTACCACAGTCACAGAAATTAGAGCAAGAGATTCAAAATAAATTAAATACTGCATTTAACGGCAAGGTACACTTGCCTGGATTTTCGGTTCCAAATGTTGCTCTGGCTTCAGCTGGATTTCCAAGCAGTACTCCGGTTGCTGAAATAGACATCACCATCAGGTCCAGAACACTTCAATCAGCTAGAAACGCCTGTCCTTGAGTCCAATTTGGAGACAAGGGCAAAAACGTCATTATCGGGTCAAGGCGGGGTCCAATTGTGGGCCGCTTTGCACCGAAAAATGCGCTAAGGTCAAAGGTCTCAAAAACAGTCCAACTTAGTGTCAACAGGTCAGGAACGATGATACGAACCCAACGGAACTTCCAGAATTGGATTCCGATGAGCCGTTCTCAAAATCGCCCGTCGGGTGGAGCCTGTGGGGCCTACGACACGCGATTTTTCCAACGTTCTCAGAATCGAACCAAACTTGACCCACAGGACCAGCGTATTGCTACGAGTCCGATGGCGTAAGTTTCGTCTCGATCTGACTTGTGTACACTAAGTTACAGCAAGTTTTAGAAGGGTCGGATACGGGGCGTTGTCCGCGGATACGCACTGATTCCGGTGTGCACGCACATCCGAATCAGCTTCTGCGAAATCCCGCACGTCCGTATCAACGACGCTGACGTATCGGTGAAGACCGCACGTGACCAAGTCGTCCCGTTTGGCGGGGCGTACTCGATTCCGGGGTGAAACAGGGTCTGGGTTTTCCTGTTTTTGGATCGCGATGTGCGATCACCACAGGACGCGATGCCCCGAGCGGTTTGTCCGGGCACCGAGAGGGTCGAACAGGCTACGCGATACAATTTACGGAATTGAATTCCGAGCTACGAGCAAAAAGTTACGGTTACCTGAGGTGGGCTGAAAACCAAGTCCTCGTATCCTCGAGTCGTGTCCGACACAAGTTCAAAATTAGGGTTTAGGGTTTACTGTGCTCCTGGTCTTCTGTGTCGGTGTCCAGCCTGTGTCCAACTCTGAAGCTCGCCGGAGTGCTGGGACGACTCGCCGGAGAGGTGCTGGCCTCGGCTGGGGGTGGCGGAGCAGCTTGCTGTCGCCGGGCGGCGTTCGGGGAGGCGTCGGCTACGGTCTGGGCGGCCGAGTCTCGAGGGGCGGCGGTAGGGAGCTGAGGGCGAGTCGGCGGAGAGAGGAGGCCGGAGGCGCTGGAGAGGTACGGCGGATGGGTGGTCCGGCGTTGGAGTTGCAGGCGGAGGAAGTGAGGGGCGGCTAGGGTTTCGACAGCGGCAAGGGATGCAGGTTTTATAGCCGGAGGAGAGCCGGTGGAGGGAGAGGAAGCGGGAGGGACGGTCGTCCGGTGAGGGAGACGACCAGGCGGCGGGTACGGGAGGAGAAAAGTCGCCGGCGGCGGGCGTTTCCGGCGCGGGGAGGGGAACCGTCGAGCAGCGGTTGGGGAGAAGAGGGATCGGGTTTGCGGGTCTGCGGGTTGGCGGGTTAGCTGACCCGGCCCGACCCGCTAGGCGGTTCGGCCGGTCCGGTTCATCTGGACCGGGTTCAGGCCGGTTCAGGCCGGTTTGAACCCGGTTCAGCCCGGTTCAATTTGGGTTTGAATTGGTTTAAATAATTAATTTGTTTTTAGGCTTTTAAAATCAATCCGGGGTCCAATAAATTCCCAGAAAATTACCCTGGGTCTAGTTTTCTATTTTCATAATATTTTAATATTAATTAATAACATTTAAAAAAATTCATTAATTTAAAGATCCTGGTTTTAAATTCAGAAAAATCACAGTAATTCCAGAAATGGTGAAAAATTCCAAATTTAAAATTCTTTGAAAATCAGGGGGATTACACGAGAGTAGTACTAGGATGGGTGACCTCCTAGGAAGTCCTCGTGTTCACCCCTTTTTGCGATTTTGGACGGAAGTAGTAGAGAGAGTCATCTTCTTCTTGCTCGTAATTTTTTTTCTCCGTCTTCCTGTTATTATTATTATTATTATTATTATTAATTATTATTATTATTATTATTATTATTATTTATTATTATTATGAAGAAGAAGAAGAAGAAATAATAACAATAATAATGAAGATGGCATGGTACGGGCGGGGAGACAACTTGGCTCGGCAAAATATTTGATCTCTCAATCATGTCATCGTGGTACTTATAATTTAATATTTTTATGACACCATTGTTAACTATAGAGTAACTTATATTGTAGTGTGTACTTGTGATATCTGTACTTTTTTAGTTGAAGAAATAATATATTTATATAAAGATATAAGAATAATGTTTCTATTATCCGTACTTGTACATATATACACTATATGGATTTGCCTTGTGGGATGCTTCGGATACAACCACGAGGTGGACATGGACACCATAACGGGTATGCAAATCATATCATTAAGTTCCATATTAACATGTTATAGTTTTTTCTCTATGAGGGAACTAGAAACTTGGATTGGGTTTAAATGGGAAAAGAAACCTGAAATAAATTGAACTTGGGTTTGATTTGCATTAATCACAACTAACTCCAACCGAAGGTGACCCTTACTTACCCTATATGAACCAAAACAATATGAATATAATTATGTGACTTACGTCGTCGTCGTCATCATCATGAATGCTCTCTCATTAGGATTGGAGATGGGTATGGAACATAAAAAGCTCCATAAAAGAATTGTTAATGATTATATGACTGATTGTTGACATGATGTCAACCCTCTATGTTGGTACCAAATTCATAGCCAAGGTAGCTATGAGCATGAGAGGGTCGTGCCATAAAACTTTGAAGGTCAATTGGCTTGTAGATAAATTTACCTTTTGGTTATGCAATCTAATCTCATGCAACCAAGGAACATGTGAATAATAGTTACGTATTTACGTATATCATTGCATATAAATTACATCGGCACATAAAAGGTTCTTTCAAACAGTAAATATATGTCATAGCCATATCTTTTTTCAAGTCTTTGTTGGTTCAATCCTTCAAGGTACTTATTCTAAGTAAATCAAATTACTACACCCAATTGAACTAATCCAACTCAACCAGCCTAATCTAGCCTAGTAACTGAATCAATGCAACTCAGTCAGCCTAATCTTTCTAGTTATGTTTCTTAGATCAAACTGATTCGGATCGGGACAAGTTCTTGTCGGATCCTTGTTTGGGTCATGTTCGTTGCATTTGGATCGGAGCTAAGTTGGATGAGGTTTGGGTCTACTTGGGTTTGTCTGGGAATAGTTTGGTATTTTAAAAAATATCGTTATTCCCGTTAGGTGGGAGTAACGAATACCCTACCTCATCATGAGAATAGTATTCCCCGTTATGATAGAAAACTGTTATTCCAAGGAATTCTCGATTGAGCTTCTTCCCCCCGCCCCGACTGATACGATGGATCCAACCATGACACGTTACTAGCCAGTGTATCCAATGTTAACCAATATTATCCAATGTTATCCAATATTAAACAAGGAACATTATTCGATACCATTGCGATGAGTCAAGATAACATCTCATGATTGAAGATCCAATGCCAATACCAAACCGTGTACCATAGTGTCGAGAATCAGATGTAATATTTCTAATTACTTGAAATATAGTAATTATCAAATAATAGAAACTATCAGAGAATGTACTCGCCTCTGGTCCTAAGCAAAAGATGTCACTCGGTGTCCGAGCTGGTGTCATACACACCTATTGTCACTACCACATTCTGAAAACAGGGGTATTTTCGACTTTTTATATATTATTAATATTATGGTATTTATATTAAATGATTTCATGAATAGTATATTTAAATTAAATAATTGTATGAGATGTGTATTAAATATATTATATTATGTTCAGTGTTCGTTTATGTCTGAGCTGGGTAGACTTGACTTAGAAGCCCACTAGACGAACACCTGTCCGAATTATAGGATTTCGTGTTAATTGTATTAATTAGGATTTAAATTATTGGATGTCATAATTAATTATCGTAAATTTATTTAATTGTTACGCGCTGCCGTTGCTTCGATATTTGGAGCGCTACCCCGGCTTTTGCCTTCCAACAAATTTCACAACATTGTCCTAGACGTGCCCGCCTTCCATTCTTCCTTTTTTTGTAACTCATAATTATGCTCTCTTGTGCTTCATTTTAGCCGCACAAAAATCGTCGCGGACGTTTATTTAAATTCTAAATAAATTCTAATTTTTGTATCGTTGTGCGTTCCAATCGAAATTGGAGGCAATCTTGACCTATTTTCCGTACGACCCAAATTAGGGTAATATTCTGTTCTGAGTCTTCTTCAATAATGATATGGATAACCTGACCTAATTTTGGCCCCATGTACTCCTAATTAATTTTAGAACACAGCTTGCATTTTATTTCTAATAAAATTGAGGATATCATTTTGACCGATTCCGTAAATCCTAGTTTAATTCCAGTACCCCGCTAATTGAGCCATACCAAACATACAATGCTCCCTCACCCTACAAAACACCAGACACCAAATCGCCCACCAAATTTTCATCATTTTATGCGTCTGTGCAAATACCCAAATTTAGGGGGGGGGGCTAATTTGCAAATTTGTATTAAGTGTCAACACCCCATTTGTTCAAACCAATGAAGGAGCCCTAATATTTGACTAAGTCTCTCACCCTCATCCCCACATGAAGAATCCCTCATGACAAATCTAGGCCATCCATTCAATGGGTGCATCCTCACCCTTCATTCCCACACACACTACCCTATTTAAAGTCACATCATCCCCTCTTCCCTAGGAAAGCCCTAATCCCCAAAAACCTAGGCTAGCCCTCACAAGCCCCCATCTCCCTCACCCAACCGTAGCCACTTCTTCTTTCTTCATTTTTCTTCTTCTTCTTCTTCTTCTTCTTCTTCTTCCCTTCTTCTTCTCCTTCCTCTTTTTGAATTTATTTGAAATGGGGGGGGGACTCACCATACAACCACAGCTACTGTTCCCCGGACCCCGACCCCAGCTGCATCCCCCGGAGTCGGTGTAAACTCCCTCGACCAGATTTCAGTACTTTAAAATTATTTTATTGCTAATTAGAATTATTGCAACTTTTTAAATTTATTTTGCTTACATATCCTATTGTCTGTGCACCTGTCTATTACACAAATATTTAGAGCATTACCCTAACTGTTATCCCTAAACGAAGTTCACATACCCCTACTAGACATGTTAGTCTATTTTTCTGCACTTTGTGCAACTCCCAGATACTTTATTTGGAGGCTCGTTTGAGACGCACAAATATCGTTACAAAAGTCCGTATTTATTTTCTATTTTATTTCTTGCTCTTTACCCATCTCTGTACCCCTAGGGATTTGAGACCCAACATGTACCTGTTTTGCCCAAACAAAAATACGATAATATTCTACTTGAAATATACTACAATTAGTATATTGACACCGTAGTAAAATTATGACCCTACCTGCCCCTAAATAATTAGTGAACACCGTGCGCACTATTTATTAATTAATAAATACGGTGACCCGTATCACCCAAAGAACCAGACCCTGCCCCTGCCCAGGTTCACCCCCACACTCCCCAAGGCACTCCCCCAACTTTCCCCCTCAATTCTGTGAATTTTAGTATTTTTAGGAACCAGGTGATTTTCCAAACAAATTGCGTAATTGCACAAAATACCAATTTTAGGACTTATATGCAATTCAGGAAATTTCAAGGGTTTTTATGCAAATTTCATATGAGGTGGCATAACCTCATTGGTTAGTTAATATAAACCTTACATGTGGCATGGGTATCCTGAAATATCAGCTAAAAATATCCTAAAAACCCAAATTACCTAAATACCCCCAACCTTTAACCCTATTTACAAAATAACCACAAACCCTAAAACCTATATAAACTACCCAGCCCCCCTCAACCGAACGCATCCCACACCCATCTCCGGCCACCCCCACCCACCGGACCGCCACCGACCACCTCGCCACTCCCCCAGCTCCCCTCCGGCCAACCGCCGCCCTCCCTAGCCGCCGCCTCCGCCTCCGGCAGTCCCCGCAACACCCAACCTCCCCTCCACTCCACAGCAGCTCCACCACCCCCGACCGCCACTTACCGCCACTTCGGCCACCGTAGACCTCCGCCACCGCCCCCATCCTCTCCGCCGTAACCTCCTCCGACGAACCCATCCGTCCCCATCGTCCCACGACCACCGTCCCGACCACCAGCTCCGCCACAGCGCCCCCCCACTTTCCGACCACCAACCCGAGACGACCCACCCCGACCTCCCTAACCACCACCACCGCCACCACCGACCTCCCTAACCACCACGACCACCTCCGCCGAACTCTCCTCCTCCTCCCTGACATCCTGCACCACCCCCACCGCCGCCGCCTCCGTCGCCGGAGCTGCTGCAGCTGCCACTGCTACTGCTGTTGCTGACTACAGCTACTGCTGCAGTTGCTGTTCCGGCCATCCGCCGTCGTAGCTTCGCCGGAGCTCCACCGGCGACGACGCGGGCCCCCCTGACGTGTGAGGTATAAATACCCCCTTTTTTATTCGTATATATATATATATATATATATATATATATATATATATATGTATATATATGTATATTAATATATATATTTATATATATATATTTATATATATATATTATATATTATAATATATAATATATATTATATAATACTGTATAAATACAGCATATATATGTATTATTATATATATTATTATTATTATTATTATATGTATTTAAGTATATATTTATATATAAATGTATATGTATGTATATATATGTATATCAATATATATGTTATATATTATATAATATATATTGTTATTAATATTTATTATTAATACAGAATATATATATATATATATACAATATATATATTATTATATTATATTGTATAAATATGTAAATATATATGTCCTCTTCCTTTCTTATATATATATATATATATATATTATTTATGTATAGTATAATTATATGTATATATATATTATATTATATATATATATATGGATGCCTTTCATTTTATTATATATAATTATATGTATATATATACTATATACTAATATATATGTATGTATATATATATATTTTAATTCCTGCACTTTTCTTTTCTTTTCTTTTCTTTTAATTATATATATATATATATATATATATATATATATATATATATATATATATATATATATATATATATATATATATATATATATATGTATGTATATATATAAGTATGTATTATCTATACATATATTTATATTATATATCTAATATAATACTGGATATACAGTATATATATATATGTATTTACATTTCTGCATTTCTTTTTTCTTTTATATATATATGTATTTAATTCCTGCATTTTTTTTCTTTTATATATATGTATTATCTATACATATATTTATATTATATTATATATCTAATATAATACTGAATATACAGTATATATATATATATATATATATATATATATATATATATATATATATATATATATATATATATGTATTTCAATTCCTGCATTTTACTTTCTTTTTATATATATATGTATTTAATTCCTGCATTTTTCTTTCTTTTATATATATGTATTATCTATACATATATTTATATTATATTATATATCTAATATAATACTGGATATACAGTATATATATATATGTATTTTTATTCCTGCATTTTACTTTCTTTTATAAATATATGAATATATATATCTATATATATATATGTATTTATATATATAATATACCTATTATGTATTTATGCTATATATATATATACATACTACTATATTTACTATATATATATATATATACTCTATATATATATGTGTACCCTATATACTATATATATGATTATATATATATTATGTCTTATATACTTACATAAGTATATATATGTTGTGTACCCTCTTATTAAATGTTATATTTACGAACCCTGTATGTCTTAAACAGATTATATCTCCAAGCACAGTCAGTGACCCCCTGTCATAAGAACCCTCAAACTTGACTGTGAGATCAAGTTTTCAACACAATCAGGGAGTAGACAAGTATACCTTGCCAAGTTCTTACTGTTTAAATATTAACTGTTGAATGTTCTTTTTAGTAAATTTATATATAACAGTATGTATCTGAGACTGCCTCGGGTACCGTCAACAAGTACGTTGACACGAAGTATAATTAACCTAGTCCTTACAGACTTACCATCAACTGTGAGGGTATCCTAATATCCTCCTAGACCCTATCACGGGTACACGCAACAAGGTTGCACTTCATTTTGGGATGCAAGTTTACGTAGTTGATTAGCTACCAGTACGTACGACGTGCATCACGGCTTAGAACAAAATTAGAAAAACTACGACTTGACATTAATTACATTGGGCGGGAAGAACGACTAAAAGACGTATGGGACACCCACCTCTTTATCCCGATACCGCACTCGACGGAGTGATACGGCTGTTATATATATATTCCCGTGACCATACTCATCGTAGATGGTATATTGCATAGTGCCCTTGAACGAGGGCATATGTGGCATATATTAGCCAGTCACTACGGATTGGTGAATTACGTCAGCATATGTCTAGCCACACATTCCCATACGTACTAGGTTGTCTCAATTTGTATTCACTTAGATGGTTAGCACCCTCTATTTTATTTATTCAGTATTCATATACATGGCATACTTTTTTGTATCTTGTTATGTCCCACTGAGGACCTGGTTCCCTGCCAGGTTTAGATGAGACACTCTACCCCACAATACATGGACCTGGACAGGAGACTGGAGATGCCCCTGAGAAACAGTTAGAGGAGATGCCATCAGAGTCTGCCTGAGTACACTGGAGTTGGAGCTACATATTTCGAGGACGATGCACTAGTTATCTTATTTCACTTTTGCTTATCTTTTGTAGTGGGTTTGTTCCCTCAAGATATTATCTGATTTGTATTATGACATTTCAGACTTAGCTTTATATATATTCAGCACTATTTTTCATATTTCATGATATTCCTGTGGATGAGATAGATTTACCTGTATTTAGACTTGTAGTATTTTAGGACAGCGTAGCACATCACTTTGGGTCCATTAAATTGGGTAATCCTTTAGTGACGTGTCAGCTGGCCAATGCCACGTGGCCTAGTTCCGTATATTTTTGGGACTGGGGCGTGACATGGTTTTAGTGGTGGCCCATGCAGGTCTAGTTAATTGCTAGTAGCATGATAACATGCTCAGCAAACCTGCTATAAGATAGGAATACTAGGTCTCATCCACTCTGACTTCATCCACAAATTTTTTTATCCTGCTTGATTATCAATTATTAAATTCCTTCGTACTTTTCTAATTATTCTATCTTCTTCAAAAATATGGACATACCCGGTGGACACGCGATTGATGGGGCTGACCAAGCAACCGACCCATCGCCAGATGTCCAAAGGACCCCAACCTCTCCGAGAGACCAATCCCCGAGAAGGATGCTGGTCAATCCAACGACCCCGTACCTTCCCCAGGACCCTACCCAGGAGACAACACCAGCCCAGCAAGAAGAGCAAACTTTCCAAGCACCAATACCGCAGGCGGAGACACCTTTGCCTCCACCTCCAGCCCTCTCAGTCCTGATGCCACAGTTTGAAGGACAAACCCAGATGTTCCAATATTTCCAAACCCTATTGCAGGCTCAGTGGCAACAGACTGAAGCCCTGAGACAGGCTCAGTGGCAACAAACTGAAGCCCTGAGACAGGCCTTGATAACAGCTCTGGAGATGACAATTGCCCCGGCACCAGCACCTGTCCAACTACCTGGCTCTGTTCAAGGATTTTGCCGAATGAGCCCGAGAACCTTTTCTGGCAACGAAACTCCGGAAGAGATCTCAGACTGGATCTCCAATACGGAAATGCTGCTAGAAGGATCACAGATTCAACCCGACCTATGGATGACCGCAGTAAAGGCCCAACTAAAAGGCAACGCCCATCACTGGTGGGACTTCATAGAGCGCAGCATCGGCAAAAACCATACTTGGAAGCAATTCCTGGAGCACTTCCATGCAAAATACTTTCCAGCTACAGTCAGAAATGATTTGTACTCCCAGTTCCTGCATTTGGAACAAGGAGACATGACCGTCGACGCCTACGACGCGGAGTTCAGTCGACTAATTCAATTCGGTGCAAATCTGATACCCAACGAGCTGGAGAAGGCCCTGATTCCATCATGGCCTTACCTTCGTACTCCAAGGGTATACCTCGGCACAGTCGAGGATTTCCTACGAAGAAGTTCTTTCGGAAGCAAGGATACAAGAAGCCATTGGCCGAGAAGCAAGACGCTCAAATCCAACCATACCAGCCAGAGACCAGACCAGAGCAGGAGGACCAATCCGTCACCCGGAAAATCAGACACAACACAAGACGGGGCCATATCAATACAAGGAACCTCCGACTTGTCACCATTGTGGCAGGAAGGGACATTATGCCAAAAAGTGTCGAAGAAAGCATAGACTATGCCTAATATGTGGAAAAAGTCAACATAGGGCCAGAGACTGCCCACAACACAGAGAAGCAGCACTCCAGAACGGGCAAGGACCAGCAACACCAGCCCGGAGAGTGCTACCCTCTATTGAAGGTCAGCATCCCCCAGCATATGGAATATTTCAGAGGGGACCACCCTTGGCCTCCCAGAAAATGCAGTACTACCAAGACAGACATTAAACCAAAGGACAAAGGCACGGGCAGACCCTTGCACTAGCTACAGTTGCAGAGGAACCAGGAAGTGAACCCATTTTAGGTACCATTTTAGTTGCGTTATTACCCACAACCGCAATATTTCTGGCATTACACTATCTTCATATCTAGTAAATTCATAGTCATGCATAAACTAGACACTTTCCCACTACCTAAGTGCTGGAAAATTCTTACCAGAGGAGGCATTGTTCCAGTTACCAATATTATTGAAACATGCTCAATAGTCGAAGAGAGATGAGAGCGCGATTCTTGGTACTATCAATACTAAACTTCGACGTTGTCTTAGACATGGACTGGTTAAGCCAAGTACAAATGCTATACTAGACTACGGAAAAAGAAGCATCATCCTTAGACCACTAGGTTACCCGGAGTACAAGAACATACAAGTATAGATAGGGTATAAATAGTATCTAGAGTAGCAAAACATAGCAGTTAACCCCTAGTCACCTGATGACTTATAGTATCCAACCTAAATTATTTTTCCACTCTCTAGATAATGATCAGGACTAAGCTAAAATAGATAGGTAGATTGCTAGACTTTGATTGCTAGGCTCAAACATGAGAATGAAGTGATAGCTGAGAACTTCAGGTAGTTTTGGGAATAGAGCAATTGGATTTAAGGAGAGAATATCGACAGATATTAACTTTGAGTTGGATATCGTGAACTACCATTAATGCACGACCAGTTGTAAACCTGATGGTACCCCTATAATTTGGATAAAGGGTATACATAGAGTAAAATAGGAGATCATGTGTTTTGAAGATCCCACCTACCGAGAAACTATCAGACTTGGAAGAAGAGGAAAACAAAGCCCGAGGTACATCAGACCCTTCGATGTGATGGAACGCATCGGAGAAATGGATTACAAGATAAACTCTTCCTCAGACATTGGAAAAAGTACATGACGTCTTCCACGTATCCAATTAAGGAGGTACACTCCGGATACAAGTCATGTGCTGGACCATTGAGATCACTGTCGTAGCCGTAGAAATCCTAGATCGAAGCGAGAAGGTGTTGCGAGGCCAGACTATACCTCTAGTTCATATTGCATGGAAACATCATACACCAGGCGAGTCAACCTGGGAACGAGAAGAGGATATTCGACAATGTTTTCCCCATCTATTTCCAGACCAGGGTATGTCCAAATATTTCAAATCAATCTTTCATTCTCATTATATGTCTGTTTTTATTTCGAGGACGAAATATTCTAAGGAGGGTAGATTATAAACTCCCTCGACCAGATTTCAGTACTTTAAAATTATTTTATTGCTTATTAGAATTATTGCAACTTTTTAAATTTATTTTGCTTACATATCCTATTATCTGTGCACCTGTCCATTACACAAATATTTAGAGCATTACCCTGACTGTTATCCCTAAACGAAGTTCACATACCCCTACTAGACATGTTAGTCTATTTTCCTGCACTTTGTGCAACTCCCAGATACTTTATTTGGAGCCTCGTTTGAGACGCACAAATATCGTTACAAAAGTCCGTATTTATTTCCTATTTTATTTCTTGCTCTTTATCCATCTCTGTACCCCTAGGGATTTGAGACCCAACATGTACCTGTTTTGCCCAAACAAAAATACGATAATATTCTACTTGAAATATACTACAATTAGTATATTGACACCGTAGTAAAATTATGATCCTACCTGCCCCTAAATAATTAGTGAACACCGTGCGCAGTATTTATTAATTAATAAATACGGTGACCCATATCACCCAAAGAACCAGACCCTGCCCCTGCCCAGGTTCACCCCCACACTCCCCAAGGCACTCCCCCACCTTTCCCCCTAAATTCTGTGAATTTTAGTATTTTTAGGAACCAGGTGATTTTCCAAACAAATTGCGTAATTGTGCAAAATACCAATTTTAGGACTTATATGCAATTCAGGAAATTTCAAGGGTTTTTATGCAAATTTCATATGAGGTGGCATAACCTCATTGGTTAGTTAATATAAACCTTACATGTGGCATGGGTATCCTGAAATATCAGCTAAAAATATCCTTAAAACCCAAATTACCTAAATACCCCCAACCTTTAACCCTATTTACAAAATAACCCCAAACCCTAAAACCTATATAAACTACCCAGCCCCCCTCAACCGAACGCATCCCACACCCATCTCCGGCCACCCCCGTCCACCGGACCGCCACCGACCACCTCGCCACTCCCCCAGCTCCCCTTCGGCCAACCGCCGCCCTCCCTAGCCGCCGCCTCCGCCTCCGGCAGTCCCCGCAGCACCCAACCTCCCCTCCACTCCACAGCAGCTCCACCACCCCCGACCGCCCCTCACCGCCACTCCGGCCACCGTAGACCTCCGCCACCGCCCCGATTGTAAATCCCCTGAATTTTTTTAAAATTTTAAAAACTGGATTTTTTCACAATTTTCTGAAATTTTCTGGGATTTTTCTGTAATTTAAAAACAGGGTTTTAATTATTCAATGATTTTTAATTGATATTAAATGATATTAAAATATTATAAAAATAAATTTTTTGGATGTAAAATGAAAAACTGCACTTAGGACAATTTTCCTGGAATTTATCGGACCCCGGACCTATTTTTAAAACACCTAAAACTAATTATTTATTTTATTAATTATTTAATTAATTAATTACTGTTTTAAATATTATTATTATTATTATTATTATTATTATTTCTTTATAAAACCCTAACCCTAACTTGGCCCAGCCCGGCCCAACATCACCCCGGCCCAGCCCAACCAAGCCCAGCCCCTAGCGGGTCGGGTCGGGCCCCCAGACCCGCACCCGACCCGACCCAAACCCGGCTCCCCCTCTCCTCCCTCAGCCCGCTTCTCGCGCCGCCTCCGCCGCCTGCGCCGCCCGCCGCGCCCGGCCACGTCCCCGCCCGCAGCGCCTGACCCCGCCTTCAGCGCCGCCCCGCTCGGCCTTCCCTCCCCTCGCTCCTCCCTATTTATTCCCCTCCCTTTCCCCTCCGGCAACCCGAATCCCTCCACCACCACCGCTGCCACCGCCCTCTGCACCTCCGCCGACCACCGCATCCCTCACCGCCGCGCCGCCGTGCCCTCGCCTGGCTCCGCCCTGCGCCTCCACCGCTGCGGCCCCCTTTCCTCCCCTCCTCTTCTTCTCCTCCGGCTGCCCTCCGTCGAACAGCAGCAGCGCCGGCCACCTCCGGCCGCCCCCGCGCCGCCAGCGCCTCCCCGAGAACCGCCCAGCCCCGGCCGACCGTTCCCCCACTCCCCCAGCCCCCTCCGGCGGTCCTCCGGCCGCCGCAGAACCCTAGACCTAACCCTAGACGCCGGACACGGCTTGGACACAGGACACAGTGTCCTGTGTCGTGTCAGACACGATCGACCCCGGTTTTTCGGGTCCCCTTCAGGTGCGTGTATCTTTTCGCTCGTAGCTCCGTTTTCGATTCCGCAAATTGCGTTGCGAAGCCTGTATGACCCTCTCGGTGCCCGGATAAACCGTTCGGGGCATCGCGTCCTGTGGTGATCGCACACCGCGATCCAAAAACAGGAAAAAAATCAGACCCTGTTTCACCCCGGAACTGAGTACGCCCCACCAAACGGGACGACTTGGTCGCGCGCGATCTTCACAGATACGTGCGCCTCGTCGATACGGACGTGTGGGATTTCGCGGAAGCTGATTCGGGTGTGCGTGCACACCGGAATCAACGCGTATCCGCGGACATCGCCCCGTATCTGCCTTTTCTGCAATTTATCCTAACTTTGTGTACACATGTCGGATCGAGACAAAACTTGCGCCATCGGACTCATAGCGATACGTTGGTCCTGTGGGTCAAGTTTGGTTCGATTCTGAGAACGTTGACGAAATCGCGTGTCGTGGGCCCCAAAGGCCCCGCTCGACGGGCGATTTTGTGATCGGCTCATCGGAATCCAATTCTGGAAGTTCCGTTGGGTTCGTATCATCGTTCCTGACCTGTTGACACTAAGTTTGGTGAATTTGGAGACCGTTGACCCTGACGCATTTTTTGGTGCAAAGCGGGCCCACCGGTGGACCCCGTTTTGGCCCGAAACTGCCATTTTTGTCCTTGTCTCCAAATTGGACCCAAGGACAGGCGTTTCTAGCTGATTGATATTTTATGGATCTGATGGTGATGTTTGTTTCAGCAATCGGAGTACCGCCTGCAATTCCCGCCGAAGTCAGAACTACAAACCGAACCGGAACCACAGGCAAGTGTACCTTGCCAAAACTTGCAGCTCTGCTACCTATTTCCTGGACTTGGTTATACATCAGTGGGTAAGTAAAGCTTGCCAATTCTCAGATATTTCTGGTTATAGTATTTACTTGATTTCTTGTAGATGCCTAAGTAAACTTGTTTAACTGCCTAACCCAGGACACCTGACACTATTCATGTGACGGAATTGCCAGAGAAATACCTGGTGATTCCGTATAGGTTATATTTTCATGTCATTACAGTTTACATGCTTAGATTCTATCCTGACTTATTGTATTAGTTCAATCTTGCGTGACTTGTACCTGATATTTCTGGAACTGTGACGTGAGATTACATGGGGTGGAGAGAGTATTACCATATCAAGGCTGATTATAATGTAAATAATGTTATCTGGAGGTGTCTTAGTCTCTGATACAGAGCTTTGGCACAAGTTCTGGCTCTTCGAGAAAATACTGCTATGGTTTCTTCGACACTGATCCTGTAGTAGTCTCAGCCTGAGTATGAATAAGACTCTCACTTGCATATCACTAGCTGGTTTACATATTTACCCTGCTGTTTATCTTATTGCCGCACTACATATGTTTTGGCTTGTATTTTCTGTACCTTGTTATGTCCCCTGAGGACCTGGAATGGACTATGTCCCCAGGTATAGCCGCAGAGAACTACCCCGAGGTGTACGGTACAGGAGCACTCCTTGGAGCAGAACCCGGAACTGAGGACGAGATAGTGGCCGAAGACTTCACCTGAGCACCGGCTTCAGCTACACAGTATTTCCTTTTCAGTATTTTATTTCCTGTCTTTCTTCTTAAATGTAACAGAATAATTCTCGGATTATTTCCCGAGATAACTTTATTTAATATTGCTTATTTATTTCCATTGCAATATTTTTAGCATTAATCTGTATGGTTCTGTGGATGAGATTAGAAATACCTGAGACTTGTAACATATTACTGATAGACTACAGCTTAAGCATGCCCTGATGGATCCATTAAATTGGGTTGTCCATCGGTGCGTGCTGCTGGCCATTGCTCACGTGCTCAGTCCCTTGGCATTTTGGGACTGGGGCGTGACATGGTTTTTGTAAACCCCCTGAATTTTTTAAAATTTTATAAACTGGATTTTTCACAATTTTTTGTAATTTTCTGGGAATTTTCTGTAATTTAAAAATAGAGTTTTAATTATTTAATGATTTTTAATTGATATTAAATGATATTAAAATATTATGAAAATAATATTTTTGGATGTAAAATGAAAAACTGGACTTAGGACAATTTTCCTGGAATTTATCGGACCCCGGACCTATTTTTAAAACACCTAAAACTAATTATTTATTTATTTTATTATTTAATTAATTAATTACTGTTTTAAATAATATTATTATTATTATTTCTTTATAAAACCCTAACCCTAACTTGGCCCAGCCCGGCCCAACCTCACCCCGGCCCAGCCCAACCGAGCCCAGCCCCTAGCGGGTCGGGTCGGGCCCCCAGACCCGCACCCGACCCGACCCAAACCCGGCTCCCCCTCTCCTCCCTCAGCTCGCTTCTCGCGCCGCCTCCGCCGCCTGCGCCGCCCGCCGCGCCCGGCCACGTCGGCCATGTCCCCGCCCGCAGCGCCTGACCCCGCCTTCAGCGCCGCCCCGCTCGGCCTTCCCTTCCCTCGCTCCTCCCTATTTATTCCCCTCCCTTTCCCCTCCGGCAACCCGAATCCCTCCACCACCACCGCTGCCACCGCCCTCTGCACCTCCGACGACCACCGCATCCCTCATCGCCGCACCGCCGTGCCCTCGCCTGGCTCCGCCCTGCGCCTCCACCGCTGTGGCCCCCTCTTCCTCCCCTCCTCTTCTTCTCCTCCGGCTGCCCTCCGTCGAACAGCAGCAGCGCCGGCCACCTCCGGCCGCCCCCGCGCCGCCAGCGCCTCCCCGAGAACCGTCCAGCCCCGGCCGACCGTTCCCCCACTGCCCCCAGCCCCCTCCGGCGGTCCTCCGGCCGCCGCAGAACCCTAGACCTAACCCTAGACGCCGGACACGGCTTGGACACAGGACACAGTGTCCTGTGTCGTGTCGGACACGATCGACCCCGGTTTTTCGGGTCCCCTTCAGGTGCGTGTATCTTTTCGCTCGTAGCTCCGTTTTTGATTCCGCAAATTGTGTTGCGAAGCCTGTATGACCCTCTCGGTGCCCGGATAAACCGTTCGGGACATCGCGTCCTGTGGTGATCGCACACCGCGATCCAAAAATAGGAAAAAACTAGACCCTGTTTTACCCCGGAACTGAGTATGCCCTGCCAAACGGGACGACTTGGTCGCGCGCGGTCTTTACAGATACGTGCGCCTCGTCGATACGGACGTGTGAGATTTCGCGGAAGCTGATTCGGGTGTGCGTGCACACCGAAATCAACGCGTATCCGCGGACATCGCCCCGTATCCGCCTTTTCTGTAATTCACTCTAACTTTGTGTACACACGTCGGATCGAGACGAAACTTGCACCATCAGACTAGTAGCGATACGCTGGTCCTGTGGGTCAAGTTTGGTTCAATTCTGAGAACGTTGACGAAATCGCGTGTCGTGGGCCCCACAGGCCCCGCTCGACGGACGATTTTGTGATCGGCTCATCGGAATCCAATTCTGGAATTTCCGTTGGGTTCGTATCATCGTTCCTGACCTGTTGACACTAAGTTTGGTAAATTTGGAGACCGTTGACCCTGAGGCATTTTTCGGTGCAAAGCGGGCCCACCGGTGGACCCCGTTTTGGCCCGAAACTGCCGTTTTTGCCCTTGTCTCCAAATCGGACAGCAACCGGAGTACCGCCTGCAATTCTTGTCGAAGTCTGAACTGCAAACCGAACCGGAACCACAGGAAAGTGTACCTTGCCAAAACTTGCAGCTCTGCTACCTATTTCCTGGACTTGGTTATACATCAGTGGGCAAGTAAAGCTTGCCAATTCTCAGATATTTCTGGTTATAGTATTTATTTGATTTCTTGTAGATGCCTAAGTAAACTTGTTTAACTGCCTAACCCAGGACACCTGACACTATTCATGTGACGGAATTGCCGGAGAAATACCTGGTGATTCCGTATAGGTTACATTTTCATGTTATTACAGTTTACATGCTTAGATTCTATCCTGACTCATTGCATTAGTTCAATCTTGCGTGACTTGTACCTGATATTTCTGGAACTGTGACGTGAGATTACATGGGGTAGGGAGAGTATTACCATATCAAGGCTGATTATAATGTAAATAATGTTATCTGGAGGTGTCTTAGTCTCTGATACAGAGCTTTGGCACAAGTTCTGGCTCTTCGAGAAAATACTGCTATGGTTTCTTCGACACTGATCCTGTAGTAGTCTCAGCTTGAGTATGAATAAGACTCTCACTTGCATATCACTAGCTGGTTTACATATTTACCCTGCTGTTTATCTTATTGCCGCACTGCATATGTTTTGGCTTGTATTTTCTGTACCTTGTTATGTCCCCTGAGGACCTGGAATGGACTATGTCCCCAGGTATAGCCGCAGAGAACTACCCCGAGGTGTATGATACAGGAGCACTCCTTGGAGCAGAACCCGGAACTGAGGACGAGATAGTGGCCGAAGACTTCACCTGAGCACCGGCTTCAGCTACACCGTATTTTCTTTTCAGTATTTTATTTTCTGTCTTTCTTCTTAAATGTAACAGAATAATTCTCAGATTGTTTCCCGAGATAACTTTATTTAATATTGCTTATTTATTTCTATTGCAATATTTCTGGCATTAATCTGTATGGTTCTGTGGATGAGATTAGAAATACCTGAGACTTGTAACATATTACTGATAGACTACAGCTTAAGCATGCCCTGATGGATCCATTAAATTGGGTTGTCCATCGGTGCGTACTGCTGGCCATTGCTCACGTGCTCAGTCCCTTGGCATTTTGGGACTGGGGCGTGACATAGTTTTTGTGGTGGCCCATGCAGGTCTACGACTAAATTGTTCGGTTTCAACTCAGGGACCGAACAGGCCTGCAATAAAGAATAGGATAAGTTTTTAGGATCTCATCCACTTGCTTAAATTATTTTGATATCTGTATCGTACTCGAACTAATTTTGACTTGCATCTTGCCTTGATTCCTGTGCGTCTCTTATTGGTTATTTTGGATACAGGAAAATGGACCCACAAGAATGCAACGAGACTCCCGTCAGAACACCACAAGCTACAGGTGTCACCTATGACGACGAAGTGACACCAGTCGGTGGAGCTCCCTCAACTCAACAGAGCCAGCAGGCAGGCCAACCTACCTCCCGATTCCGACGCGATGACATCCCACCTCCGCCGCAGTTCATCCCACCAATGCCCGTACTCCAACAAGGACAGCCAATTGACGGGCAGCTGATATTCTAAATGATCTACGCGATGATGCAAGCACAGCAACAAGTCCAACACGAGGCTCAGCGTCGCGAAGCTAATTTCTTGAGGGACAGCATTGTAACTGCATTGGAGCAGGCCAACCTACCAACTCGACGGCCAGCGACAGACTCAATCACTGACTTCCGCCAACTGAAGCCCCGCACTTTTTCTGGGAAAGAGGAGCCCACAGAAGTTCATGAGTGGCTCACCAACATACAGCATCAACTTGAAGCAGCTGAGCTTCCACGGGAACGTTGGATGACTGCCGTCAGAATACAATTGACGGATAATGCTCATCACTGGTGGCTATCCGAGGAGACGCGACTCGGACCAGACCGAGTCACTTGGGAGGAGTTCTCCAGACTCTTCCAAGAGATGTACATTCCTGCCATCGCTCGATCAGAACTGTGGGACAAATTCAATCGCCTCACTCAGGACTCCATGACGGTGGAAGAGTACAACGCAGAATTTATTCGTCTGAGCCGCTTCGCCCCCACCCTGATCCCGACTGAGGAAGAGAAGGTCGAGAAATTCTTCGACGGACTGAACATTGAGCTGCAGAAACTAATTGGGTCCGTCGCACCAACATCATACTCGGACTTCCTTGCTGCGGCTCGACGCATAGAGCGCGTCACCAAGAGAGAGACCAGACTGAAGCGGTCATCCCCATCCGCACCAACCAAAGCAGCACAAGAAGAATCTGCAAAGAGACCGCACCAACAGCAGAAAGCATCTACACCACCAGTGGTAGTCCTCCTTACTTGTCACTACTGTGGCAAAGCAGGTCATATCGCCAAGGAATGCCGACGCAGACTAGGATTGTGTTTGGCATGCGGATCCCGTCAGCATTCGGTAAGGGATTGCACTCAACGTGGAGAAGGAGCACCTAGGGCGAACCAGCACACTCCACCAGCGCCTCAAGCAGCACCCTACCAGCAAGCTCAGCAGCAGCAGAGGAATCTACCTCAAGGACGAGGGCAAGCTTACGCGATGACTGTGCAGGAAGCCGATGCAAGTAAGTGATTTATAGTTTTCCGTTTCTAGTCTTGTTGTAGTTCGTGCCCGTTGGTTCGTGACCTCAGCCCCAACCTAGTAATTTGCAACTTGTAATAATAACCTGATTTTCATAAAAGTTATAGTTTTAACTAGATTTTTCTGGAAAGTGTAAACTTTTAATTTTAGGGAAACGGTATTTCCCTGAAGTCTCTTGTGAAGTGCTTTCAAACGATACCTGCGACCTTGTCATCTCTGCTGATCGGTTATTCTTTGATTGCGAGGACGCAATCCTCTTAAGGGGGGTAGATTGTAAATCCCCTGAATTTTTTTAAAATTTTAAAAACTGGATTTTTTCACAATTTTCTAGAATTTTTTGGGAATTTTCTGTAATTTAAAAACAGGGTTTTGATTATTCAATAATTTTTAATTGATATTAAATGATATTAAAATATTATAAAAATAATATTTTTGGATGTAAAATGAAAAACTGGACTTAGGACAATTTTTCTGGAATTTATCGGACCCCGGACCTATTTTTAAAACACCTAAAACTAATTATTTATTTAATTAATTAATTACTGTTTTAAATATTATTATTATTATTATTATTATTATTATTATTATTATTTCTTTATAAAACCCTAACTTGGCCCAGCCCGGCCCAACCTCACCCCGGCCCAGCCCAACCGAGCCCAGCCCCTAGCGGGTCGGGTCGGGCCCCCAGACCCGCACCCGACCCAAACCCGGCTCCCCCTCTCCTCCCTCAGCCCGCTTCTCGCGCCGCCTCCGCCGCCTGCGCCGCCCGCCGCGCCCGGCCACGTCGGCCACGTCCCCGCCCGCAGCGCCTGACCCCGCCTTCAGCGCCGCCCCGCTCGGCCTTCCCTCCCCTCGCTCCTCCCTATTTATTCCCCTCCCTTTCCCCTCCGGCAACCCGAATCCCTCCACCACCACCGCTGCCACCGCCCTCTTGACCTCCGACGACCACCGCATCCCTCACCGTCGCGCCGCCGTGCCCTCGCCTGGCTCTGCCCTGCGCCTCCACCGCTGCGGCCCCCTTTCCTCCCCTCCTCTTCTTCTCCTCCGGCTGCCCTCCGTCGAACAGCAGCAGCGTCGGCCACCTCCGGCCGCCCCCCGCGCCGCCAGCGCCTCCCCGAGAACCGCCCAGCCCCGGCCGACCGTTCCCCCACTGCCCCCAGCCCCCTCCGGCGGTCCTCCGGCCGCCGCAGAACCCTAGACCTAACCCTAGACGCCGGACACGGCTTGGACACAGGACACAGTGTCCTGTGTCGTGTCGGACACGGTCGACCCCGGTTTTTCGGGTCCCCTTCAGGTGCGTGTATCTTTTCGCTCGTAGCTCCGTTTTCGATTCCGCAAATTGCGTTGCGAAGCCTGTATGACCCTCTCGGTGTCCGGATAAACCGTTCGGGGCATCGCGTCCTATGGTGATCGCACACCGCGATCCAAAAACAGGAAAAAACCAGACCCTGTTTCACCCCGGAACTGAGTACGCCCCGCCAAACGGGACGACTTGGTCGCGCGCGGTCTTTACAGATACGTGCGCCTCGTCGATACGGACGTGTGGGATTTCACGGAAGCTGATTCGGGTGTGCGTGCACACCGAAATCAACGCGTATCCGCGGACATCGCCCCGTATCCGCCTTTTCTGCAATTTACCCTAACTTTGTGTACACACGTTGGATCGAGACAAAACTTGTGCCATCGGATTCGTAGTGATACGCTGGTCCTGTGGGTCAAGTTTGGTTCGATTCTGAAAACGTTGACGAAATCGCGTGTCGTGGGCCCCACAGGCCCCGCTCGACGGGCGATTTTGTGATCGGCTCATCGGAATCTAATTCTGGAAGTTCCGTTGGGTTCGTATCATCGTTCTTGACCTGTTGACACTAAGTTTGGTGAATTTGGAGACCGTTGACCCTGACGCATTTTTCGGTGCAAAGCGGGCCCACCGGTGGACCCCGTTTTGGCCCGAAACTGCCATTTTTGTTCTTATCTCCAAATCGGACCCAAGGACAGGCATTTCTAGATGATTGATATTTTCTGGATCTGATGGTGATGTTTGTTTCAGCAACCGGAGTACCGCCTGCAATTCCTGCCGAAGTCAGAACTGCAAACCGAACCGGAACCACAGGCAAGTGTACCTTGCCAAAACTTGCAGCTCTGCTACCTATTTCCTGGACTTGGTTATACATCAGTGGGCAAGTAAAGCTTGCCAATTCTCAGATATTTTTGGTTATAGTATTTACTTGATTTCTTGTAGATGCCTAAGTAAACTTGTTTAACTGCCTAACCCAGGACACCTGACACTATTCATGTGACGAAATTGCCGGAGAAATACCTGGTGATTCCGTATAGGTTACATTTTCATGTCATTACAGTTTACATGCTTAGATTCTATCCTGACTCATTGCATTAGTTCAATCTTGCGTGACTTGTACCTGATATTTCTGGAACTGTGATGTGAGATTACATGGGGTGGGGAGAGTATTACCATATTAAGGCTGATTATAATGTAAATAATGTTATCTGGAGGTGTCTTAGTCTCTGATACAGAGCTTTGGCACAAGTTCTGGCTCTTCGAGGAAATACTGCTATGGTTTCTTCGACACCGATCCTGTAGTAGTCTCAGCCTGAGTATGAATAAGACTCTCACTTGCATATCACTAGCTGGTTTACATATTTACCCTGCTGTTTATCTTATTGCCGCACTGCATATGTTTTGGCTTGTATTTTCTGTACCTTGTTATGTCCCCTGAGGACCTGGAATGGACTATGTCCCCAGGTATAGCCGCAGAGAACTACCCCGAGGTGTACGGTACAGGAGCACTCCTTGGAGCAGAACCCGGAACTGAGGACGAGATAGTGGCCAAAGACTTCACCTGAGCACCGGCTTCAGCTACACAGTATTTCCTTTTCAGTATTTTATTTCCTGTCTTTCTTCTTAAATGTAACAGAATAATTCTCGGATTGTTTTCCGAGATAACTTTATTTAATATTTGTCACGACCCGCACCCGGTGTAGGGATGCAAGTCGGGAACAACGCCCAGCCTACGCCGCAGCATCGGCGGTAGAACGCTGTCTTGGTCAACTATACTATCTAATTATCTTACTATAAAGCATAAACCTCCAATAATATCTCAACTCCAAGAAGAGAGTAATCAACTTAATTCAACACAATACTCAATCATATTTCTATGGCACGAGAAGATATCACAGAAGTCTAACATAACTAAGCAGTTAAAAATATAACAACAACAAATAGAAATAATATCCAAACACAAATATATGCCGGAAACAAATCCGGTACAAAAATGCTAAAGAGAATTAATTATGCTAACTAGTGAATCCGGCTAAATCTCTCGACAGTCACTCCAGAACTAGTGGGTCCAAGTCTGCACCATCTATAGGCTGAGGTCCATAGTATGTCGGACACCAATCTCCCGGATCCTCTGAAAAATGTTTTCCAGTCAGGAATGGAGCGAAGTACAACCCAATAGCAGTTCCAATTAATTGACAAAAACTATAAAGCAGTAGAATAGAAGATGCTATCTACGATGAAGATATAACTGATAATCAAGAACAATGAGAGAATAGGCAATACTAACAACAGAATATAATCAATGCGTACAAGAATAAAGGAATGAACTATAATGTCAGAATAGAACAAGGTAATCAATGAACTGAATAATGGAATCTACAATAACTATGTGATTTGAGATACTAACTAAATATATGATCGGCCTGGGAGATTCAATGATTACACTAAGGAGCTAACTCAACCATACGTGAATTGCATGGTTAGTTAGTAGCCAATAATTATACTACTAGCCGATAGTTTCTTGATCACATATTTAATTGGTATTTCCCCCGCCCCGACTGATATGATGGATCGAATCATGACACGTCACTAGCCAATGTATCCAATATTTAATCTACAATATTCAATGTTATCCAATACCAACAAGGACAGTATCCGATACCATCTCCATAATCAAGGTAACATCCCATGACTAACGATCCAATAACAATACCAATCCGTGTACCATCGTGTCAAGAATTATAAGTAACATTTCTAAATACTTGAATTATAGTGGTAATCAAATAATAAAAACTATCAGAGAATGTACTCGCCTGTGGTCCAGAGCAAATGATGAAAAAATGATGTCCGAACTGGTGTCACTGACCTATATATGAAATATTGCATTAATACAAGTTTTTGGGAAGAGAAATAAATTAAACTAGTCAACTTTCTATGTTATAAAGTCATTTCTAAGTCAAAAGTCAAACTAGGTCAACTCTAAGTCAACTATGGTCAACTATAGTCAAATTATGGTCAACTACCTATTTCTATGTTGCATGAGTCTAACTCAAAGATATTGGGCTCACACACTTTGAATCTAGGCCATACAAACTAAATCTTAGGATACTAAGATACCGTATCTCAGGATACGCAAACAAGGGATAAATATAACACATATGTACATATCAAATAATATTATATATATATAATCCTAATTACAAATGCTAAATGGATACCTTGGTTTCGAAGCAACTTGGTATCGCAATACTAAACCTCTATCTTGATATCCATACCCAATACCTTGATTATCCTCCAATACCTTGATACTTACCTTGGTATCTCAAGGTAAATTCAAAACCTTATTTATACTAACTACCCAATAATAATTATAAACTACTATGCATTTAATATTTATATAATACTATATACCTTATTTTAGTCACCTTAATACCAACCCATAATTAGTTTACAACTATCCTATTACTTATGCCAATATCTACTACTCATACCTTGGTATATCTTGATACTTACCTTGGTATCTCAAGGTATTTGCCAAAATCTCATATATATACTAACTATCCATCAATAATTACATATATCAATCCAATATAACTCTAGTATGTACTAATAGAATAATACTAACTACCAACTACACACTAACTATTAATACATATATACGTACATACATACCTACAAATATATAATATATAAAAGATACTCATAACAATTGATAACTAAAATATACTAACTATTTTAATAAATTTATATGCTACAACTAAATATATACATATATAGTATACTATAATACAAATAGCAATTAGGAACATATTTATATATATATTAATTACCATATATATACATATATATCTATATATATATATATTAATATATAATATATTAAAAACTGCCAAACTGTCGCTAAATACCCTGTCCACTGTCACAGAAAGCTGATGTGTATATAGATACACTGCAGTTTTTGTGACAGTTTCCTGCACTGTCACTAAAAACTGTCGCTGAAGCTTCTGATAATCTGCTGATACACTGTTGTTTCAGCGACAGTTTTCTGCAACTGTCGCTGACTGCTGTCGCTGAAAAGCTGCTATTATTTGCATTTGTTGCTGCTGTTGCGACACTTCTGGCTCGCTGCTGTCGCTGAAAATATATGTATATATATATATATATATATATATATATATATATATATATATATATATATATATATATATATATATATATATACAATATATATATAAATACATATATATAACCCACCATATATATTTATATAATATATATTTAAATACATATATATAACCCACAATATATATTTATACAATATATATATAAAACTATATATAACTATACATACACTTATACATAGTAAATTGTATAAAATATCACATAGTAATATACACACACACACATAGTAATATGTATATATAACTATACATATATGTATACATATATATATAATCATACAATAATATAAATACATAACAATATATAATATAACAATATATATAACCACATATAAATATATCTACTATATTATATATACATATGCTACCACTTATAAATATATATCTACATACATATATATATATATAAATAATCATATAATAACTATAAATAATCTAATTACTTAATTAAACATACACATATATTATATAAAACATATACATATATTTACATCCCTAACATATATTATAACATATATATTAATGCATGTAGAAAAAAGCTACATAATATATATTCTATTAATATATATATAATACATAGATCTATGATACAATAAACACTATAATAAATATACATAATACATATATAATATATATAGATACATACACAATTATAATTCAAGAATTAAAGCACAATTAATTAGATCTACACATAAACACATAATAATTGGAGCGTATCACACCGTATCCCACTAGATCTAGGATACGCATGCGACACGAGTCCACCACACATCCAATTGCACCCCGAAGGACACAAACAAATCACATATAATATTTATGAACAAAACAAAGTGTCAAATATAGATCTATGTGTCCGTGTCAAAATACGACATGTACAAAATTCCGTGTCGGAGGGAAAACCCCCAAAATAACACGTATCACCAAATTGTTGGGATACGACCTACACGTACCCAATTGTGGACACGACACTAGTCCCAAACACATAAACATATGCCAAATTGATCTATAGGATCAATTGACACACACAACAAAAAGTTATTTTCGGAATTTCCCCAAAATTGACACAAAAGGTACCATAACTTTCTCCAAAGGTCTCCTATGAACACAAAACCAAATCCTATGGGTAGTACATACATATGGATTGATTATTCATGATTAAATCTCAGATTTAGAAGCTATTTTAAGAGAAAAAACTGAATTATACCTATTGGGAGATGGATTCCCAATGAAACCTCCAAAATTGGTGAAATTGGCCTCCAACTTGTAGATCCTTGCTCCTCTTTGTAGATTCTTGCTTCCTCCTTCTAGATCCTTACTTCCTCCTTCTAGATCCTTGCTCTTCTAGTCTCCAATGGTGATTTAGGAAGTAATTAGGTGGAAATTTGGTAGGGATTTGATGAAATTTGGTTGAGGAAAATTCTAGATCTAGATTTGGAATGAAAAATGAAGAGAGAGAAAGTTTTCATCCCCTTTATATAGGCCTCACTTGCCCCCTCCCTCAAGCTAATATGTAAAGTCTAAAATACCCCTTGGGGCCTCTCATGAAGAAATTAATTAAGGAGGGAAGCTTCTAGTCTAATGGTTTAATTAATTTAATCATCCTCCTAATTAATGGGCTTTCTAGTTGGGCTCAATTCTAACAATTAAAACATGTTGGTCCATGAGTCTAAACTAAACTAGTTAGGTCCACTAACACAAGTCCAAAAAATAAATCTATCATGCTAATAATAAATAAATAATATAATAAATAAATATTTAACATGCATAATATTTAATTAATTATAAAATGACCAAAATATCCTTTTCTAGAAAATACGGTAGTAACAATATTGCTTATTTATTTCTATTGCAATATTTCTAGCATTAATCTGTATGGTTCTGTAGATGAGATTATAAATACCTGAGACTTGTAACATATTACTGATAGACTACAGCTTAAGCATGCCCTGATGGATCCATTAAATTGGGTTGTCCATCGGTGCGTGCTGCTGGCCATTGCTCACGTGCTCAGTCCCTTGGCATTTTGGGACTGGGGCGTGACACCCATCCTCTCCGGCGTAACCTCCTCCGACGAACCCACCCGTCCCCGTCGTCCCACGACCACCGTCCCGACCACCAGCTCCGCCACAGCGCCCCCCCACTTTCCGACCACCAACCCGAGCCGACCCACCCCGACCTCCCTAACCACCACCACCGCCACCACCGACCTCCCTAACCACCACGACCACCTCCGCCGACCTCTCCTCCTCCTCCCTGACATCCTGCACCACCCCCACCGCCGCCGCCTCCGTCGCCGGAGCTGCTTCAGCTGCCACTGCTACTGCTGTTGCTGACTGCAGCTACTGCTGCAGTTGCTGTTCCGGCCATCCGCGGCCGTAGCTTCGCCGGAGCTCCACCGGCGACGACGCGGGCCCCCCCTGACGTGTGAGGTATAAATACCCCCTTTTTATACGTATTTATATATATATATATGTATATGTATGTATATATGTATATATATATATATATGTATATTTATGTATATTAATATATATGTTTATATATATATTATATATTATAATATATAATATATATTATATAATACTGTATAAATACAGCATATATATGTATTATTATATATGTTATTATTATTATTATATGTATTTAAGTATATATTTATATATAAATGTATATGTATGTATATATATGTATATCAATATATATGTTATATATTATATAATATATATTGTTATTAATATTTATTATTAATACAGAATATATATATATATATATATATATATATATACAATATATATATTATTATATTATATTGTATAAATATGTAAATATATATGTCCTCTTCCTTTCTTATATATATATATATATATATATATATATATATATATATATATATATATATATATATATATATATATATATATATATATATATATATATATATATATATTATTTATGTATAGTATAATTATATGTGTGTGTATATATATATATATATATATATATATATTATATATATATATATATATATATATATATATATATATATATATATATATATAATTTATGTATAGTATAAATATATGTATATATATATATATATATGAATGCCTTTCATTTTATTATATATAATTATATGTATATATATACTATATACTAATATATATGTATGTATATATATATTTCAATTCCTGCACTTTTCTTTTCTTTTAATTATATATATATATATATATATATATGTATATATATAAGTATGTATTATCTATACATATATTTATATTATATATCTAATATAATACTGGATATACAGTATATATATATATATGTATTTACATTTCTGCATTTTTCTTTTCTTTTATATATATATGTATTTAATTCCTGCATTTTTTCTTGCTTTTATATATATGTATTATCTATACACATATTTATATTATATTATATATCTAATATAATACTGGATATACAGTATATATATATATATATATATATATATATGTATTTCAATTCCTGCATTTTACTTTCTTTTATATATATATGTATTTAATTCCTGCATTTTTCTTTCTTTTATATATATGTATTATCTATACATATATTTATATTATATTATATATCTAATATAATACTGGATATACAGTATATATATATGTATTTTTATTCCTGCATTTTACTTTCTTTTATAAATATATGAATATATATATATATATATATATATATCTATATATATCTATATATATATATATATATATATATATATATATATATATATATATATATATATATATATATATAGTAAATATAGTAGTATGTATATATATATATATAGCATATATACATAATAGGTATATTATATATATATATATATATATATATATATATATGTATTTATATATATAATATACCTATTATGTATATATGCTATATATATATATATACATACTACTATATTTACTATATATATATATATATATATATATATATATATATATACTCTATATACATATGTGTACCCTATATACTATATATATGATTATATATATATTATGTCTTATATACTTACATAAGTATATATATGTTGTGTACCCTCTTATTAAATGTTATATTTACGAACCCTGTATGTCTTAAACAGATTATATCTCCAAGCACAGTCAGTGACCCCCTGTCACAAGAACCCTCAAACTTGACTGTGAGATCAGGTTTTCAACACAATCAGGGAGTAGGCAAGTATACCTTGCCAAGTTCTTACTGTTTAAATATTAACTGTTGAATGTTCTTTTTAGTAAATTTACATATAACAATATGTATCTGAGACTGCCTCGGGTACCGTCAACAAGTACGTTGACACGTAGTGTAATTAACCTAGTCCTTACAGACTTACCATCAACTGTGAGGGTATCCTAATATCCTCCTAGACCCTATCACGGGTACACGCAACAAGGTTGCACTTCATTTTGGGATGCAAGTTTACGTAGTTGATTAGCTACCAGTACGTACGACATGCATCACGGCTTAGAACAAAATCAGGAAAACTACGACTTGGCATTAATTACATTGGGCGGAGAGAACGACTAAAAGACATATGGGACACCCACCTCTTTATCCCGATACCGCACTCGACGGAGTGATACGGCTGTTATATATATATTCCCGTGACCATACTCATCGTAGATGGTATATTGCATAGTGCCCTTGAACGGGGGCATATGTGGCATATATTAGCCAGTCACTACGGATTGGTGAATTACGTCAGCATATGTCTAGCCACACATTCTCATACGTACTAGGTTGTCTCAATTTGTATTCACTTAGATGGTTAGCACCCTCTATTTTATTTATTCAGTATTCATATACATGACATACTTTTCTGTATCTTGTTATGTCCCACTGAGGACCTGGTTCCCTGTCAGGTTTAGATGAGACACTCTACCCCATAATACATGGACCTGGACAGGAGACTGGAGATGCCCCTGAGAAACAGTTAGAGGAGATGCCATCAGAGTCTGCCTAAGTACACTGGAGTTGGAGCTACATATTTCGAGGACGATGCACTAGTTATCTTATTTCACTTTTGCTTATCTTTTGTAGTGGGTTTGTTCCCATAAGATATTATCTGATTTGTATTATGACATTTCAGACTTAGCTTTATAAATATTCAGCACTATTTTCCATATTTTATGATATTCCTGTGGATGAGATAGATTTACCTGTATTTAGACTTGTAGTATTTTAGGACAGCTTAGCACATCACTTTGGGTCCATTAAATTGAGTAATCCCTTAGTGACGTGTCAGCTGGCCAATGCCACATGGCCTAGTTTCGTATATTTTTGGGACTGGGGCGTGACAGTCGGCCCCCGCTCCGGCCAACAGTCGACCCATCCCCATCCAGCCTACGTCGAGCCACCCCGAGCCCGCTGTAACTCCCCTCGACACAGCCGGCCTCTCCCTCCAGCTCCCCTTTCTGACTGCTGCTCCACTTCCCCGGCCGAGCTTCTCGACTCCGGCACGGCCACCGTCGAGCCCGAGTCCGGCCTGCTACATTCCCTCTCCTCTTCGACTCCCTGACCTCCTCCTTCCCGATCTCCTCTTCGGCGTGGTTCAGCTACTCCACCACCTTCCATTCCCGTGAACTCCCCCGACCTCGCAGCTCCGGCCGAGCTTCCCTGTTCCGGCGCTGCACTTCTTCCTCTGCAACTCTCCGGCGAGTCCCGACCCTACCCAGCTCAGCCACTCATCCCGGCGAGCCACCCTCATCAGCAGTCTCGAAACCACCATCGTCATCTACATACAGCCACCACACTGTCAGCCACATATTCTGTCCCTCCAGCTGCAAGCCGACCTTCAGCCCGGCCTCCCCTACCTCGGCCAGACTCCGGCGACCCATCCCAAGCTCCTCCCTACGTCGATTCGAACCACCACCTCCACCAACATCGCACCACCACCCTGCTCGTCTCCCTGGCCGAGCCTCGATGAGCTCCATCCTCCTCCTAGCTGCATCCCCTCCGGTCCGGCCATCCTCCCCGGCTAGACGGCTGTGCACCCCCTGTAAGCCCTCTCTCATCCTCTCCCTCCTTCTTTATGTATGTATATTTATATAAATATGTATATATGTGTATAAATATGTGTACGTATATATGTGTGTAAATACGTGTATATATGTATGTTCGTGTATTTCTCCCTATTTATATATATATGTATTCAATATATATATATTGTGTATACGTATTAAATAGTAAATGTTAATATGTATATGTATATGAACATGTATATATTTGATATGATTCATATATAAATACGTATTCTAGTATATGTAATATTGGTATATGTATATGTATATATATTTTGTATATTTTCAATATTATTGGTATATATGTATATATGTATTTTCAGTATATGTATGTAAATATTATTGATATATATGTAAATACGTACTTTAGTAATATGTATTTTGATATATGTACGTATTTGGTGTGTATATATATACGTAGCTTGTATATATATTGGTATATTTATACTTGTATATAATATAAGTACTAATTGTATATGTATATGTATATGTATATATATATATATATATATATATATATATATATATATATATATATATATATATATATATATATATATATATATATATATATATATATATATATATATATATATATATACTTGTATACATATATGGTATAGGTATATTTATTTAGTGTATGTATATGTATATATATACATATTCTTAAATAATGGGTGTTATGTATATTTTTATATATAAATATATATAATATATATTTCTATTTAATATATATACACTAATACATACTTTGTATATACTTTGGTATAACCATATATATATTATATTTAATTATTGATATATGTATATATAGATACTAGGCGACCAAGTCTAATTACGGATACCTCGTACTTACACGGACCTATGATCCTGCGAACTGATAGCAGACTGCCACACGCACACTGACCCTTGATTGACCAGTGCCATACTTGGCAGAGCCCCTAAGTTCATGTATTTATGTTGTGTTAGTGTAGCATCTGATACAATATTATATTTATTATATGTTTATAGGACTGTTGGATCCTCCAGACGATACTCTGGGACAGGACATTGGTTTTACCAGCTAAGGACCCAAGGCGAGTACATTCTCTGATTAACTTCTTGTTTATGATATCCCCTATGTTCATTGTATCTAGTGTAAATATCCATATTCTCGATATGCTGGTCACACGGATTGGTATACACGGATCTCGTCATGAGATATTATTCCTTATTCATGGTGTAGCATGTACAAGACTTGTTTCCTTGTTATCGTGTGCATGTACAGACACTGATTCCCGGGGAGATTTGCTACCTCCCTAGGGAATCCCGTGCCATAGCGTACCATGATTAGATCTACTATACCCGTCGGGGGTGGGGAGTATTTTAGTGTAGATATGTGATCATACCCAACTCTACATGCATCATAGCTCACCCCATATCTCACGTCGGGTGCGGCCTGACCATTTACATGCCTCATCACTGTTACATATGGTTAGCCTGACTATTACTCGCATTATAGCTATTCCTACGGATTAGCCTGACCTCAAGGATGATCGCTAACCAATGTAATGAGTTTACCAGTCCCAAGCCGATCACATGTTAAAGCTAGTACCCACACACTTAGTCATAGTATTCTTGCTCATTGACATATTGTTTCTTTTCCTGCATTTACTTACAGTATTTCCAGTATATCCTATTGTATATTTCTCGTACATATACATGCATCTTGTATATTTCTATCTATTTACTGCTATATAGTTTATATTATTGATATAGAACTGCTATTTAGAAATGTACTTTGCTCCTTCCTGACTGAAAAACATTTTCCAGACTATGCCTAGAGGACTGGTATCCGACTCTTGTGGACCACAGAGTGAGTAGCTGCAGTCTTGGACTTAGTAGTACAGTCGTGATTCTGGGAGGTCTAGCCGGAATCACTAATTATCTAGTTAGTTTCTCAGTTGTCTATTTTGGTACCGGATTTGTCTCCGGCATTTTGTTGAGACTTGGTTTATGTTGAGTTAGATTATTTAAAGTTTAGACTTGTGTTGTATTCTTATTTATTTTTTTTCGATTTCTTATCGTGCTATAGTTATGTGATTGAGTATGTTATTTATTTATTGCATTATGTTATCCGTGTCTCCTTATGGAGTTGGATACTAGTGCGAGATTATTTAGATAGTGCTTGACCAAGACAGCGTTCTACCGCCGATGCTGCGGCATAGGCTGGACGTACCCACGCTCTCGTACCCCTATACCGGGTGCGGGTAGTGACACGTTTTTAGTGGTAGCCTATGCAGGTCAGACTTTGCAAGTTGTGCGATATCGTGGTAGTACGACGTATTAGTTGTACTACTGCGTGCCTGCTATAGAATCTAGGACATAGGATACTAGGATGAGAGAGGATACTCAATCACAAAATTCTCGAGAGATTCCTGGGACGACCCTTGAGAATCTTATTATAATTTCTAATTTTAAATCCTTCGCCTTGTTTCCGTCCGTCCTCACTCGTTGATATTGAGTTTGATTCCTGTTGATCAGTTATTAAATTAGGATCTTGGTTTCATTGTAGAGTTTGATTTCATGTCGAGATAAATTTTACGGACTAAATTTTACGATATCATCTGATAACATATATTGATGAGAACAGTGAGAAAGGTGAAACGTCTGCTTTGGTTATGGAACCTAGAGTTTATCGCAGCCGTATCGGTTGGCGTGGCGAAGATTCTAGATGACATGACTATAGGGTTGCGTACTTTAGTTACGGAACCTGTCGTTTATCGCACCTATGTTTACTGGCATGGCGAGGATTCTCAGTGTCATGATTTCTGACCGACGTGTATGATTATCAGGTTGTATCTTAAAAATTGGTTCTTAAAGTATCATCTCAACACTTATTTAATTCTGTTAATACAGGACTTTATTCCATCGTTCTTTTGTTGCTAGCAGTAGAAACACCTTCAGTCCTCAAACCAGTCTTTTTGAGCTCCTATTCTTTGAGGATTCCTTGTTAAGTATGGTAATTAGTGACTAGTAATTATGTCTGTGTCTTCAGTATTAGTATTGACTGAGTGTTGCTAGTGAGTTGTAAGTGTTCCCTAGTTGGACATGTGAGCAGTAGGCCTTAATCTAGAGTTAACCCATAGCATAGTACCTTGTGGCAATAGTTCTAGGATATGTGTCATTATAGTACTGTGAGTAAAGGAGAGTACAGAGTATCAGTGATAGTTCCTAGAGTTAGTATCAGAGCCAACGTACCCGTCCTGGATGATCATGATTATATAATTGGATGATCTATTTAAACAATTAAGTATCCATGAATTGTGTTAAGGATTAATGGAGCATGATGTTCAATTTGATAATTGATATCGGGAGTGTTAAAGGTAAGGAACTGTATATGCATAAAGAGTTAATGAGGTATCATGAGTAGAGAAATATTAGAATTGGTAATGAAAATGGTGAGGCGTATCACAGATTAGTTTAACAGGCTGTAAAAGGTTAAAGGGAATTACTTATACATCAATCGAGATGAAGAACCATATACATGCCCATGAGAGTAAAGAAACATGAGTATTATAGAAGGTACAGCTAATCATGAGTTCTAATGAGCTTGATGAGATAATCCATTAATGAAGCTAGTGGTATAATACCAAGAATGCTAATGGTTCTATATCGAGGATTAGTCGAGAATGACGCTAATAATAGTAAGCACTCTGCGTGATGATAATTGGATGATATACCAGTTAATATAGATTGAAAATCATGGAAGAAAATATATGTGATGATAACTTTGATCATTGTAGGTAATAGTGAAAGTGATTCGGACAGTACAATTTTAGTACACAGTTGTAGACAATAGATGTATTGAGTGCACCTCGAGTATTAGAGACCGTGAACACTTATATGTATATTTATGGATTTAAAAATTAAAGAGTGGAAATGAATTTTAAATTTTGAGAATTATTAAGGAGTTGAGATTGTGTCATTAAATTTTCTGAGGGTTCAAATTCAATTCAGTAAACATGGTCAAGGCTATAAAGATTTTAGACGTGATTAAAATTTGATTTCAATATTAAATATTTGACCTTGAGGAAGTATACATTTTTGTTGTTCAAAGGTTAAATTTTGATGATTTTATTATGAGGATAAAATTTTATGGTGGATAGAAATATATATTAGTATATGAGTAGATGATATACATGTATGAGGATCTGTTGACTTGAGCATGATTGAGATGGCACCGCAGACAGACTTGGGTGTCCATCTAGAGTTGTATTAGGGAGAACAGTACTTAGTATGGTGTGTTACACTTGGTGTGCACTTGAGTGATAAGAACAACTAGTATGAACAATTGTAGTTGGAACGGGAACTGGCAGTGAGTATGGTACTAAAGAGATAGAGGTATCGAACTTGGATGCATTTTTGAACCATGGTTATATTAAAGATTCTTGGTATCAGATTTAGGTATCAATAGGCAGGTGCATGCAATGGGGATGTAATCATGGGTGTCTTGTGGACTAATGATTAGTTGATATGGATATCAGTGTACATGAATTAGTTAGTGAATATGCCAGAGTTAAGTGTATGTTAGAGATAGAAGATACTGCAAGAAATAGGTTAGCAGGTTCCTTCTTTTCTTTCCTCATGTTTGTTTTTATCTTCTGATTGATTGATTCCCTAGTACTGTAGTTCGTATACATAAATTTTTTGTTAGAATGTAGTTAGTAGTACACCCTGACAGAGACTGCAATACCATGACGAAAGACACATGACCTACATATTTTCTTAGATTGTATGGCTGTAGGTAAAATTTATTAAACCATGATTAGTGGGGTTTGACCATAGTAGATTTATGAAGAGGTTATGACTTGACAAGAGAAACGAGATGCTAAAATTTTGGATGATAAGCATAAAGAGTTAAGGATTTAATATGGCAGATTTGATGAATCATTGATTTTGTCAAGATTGAGATATGATTAAATTACCATTAAAATTCGAGGATAAACATTAATTTAACTAAGAGGTAAAGAATTTAATATGGTAGGATTGATGATTATTGTTATGATATATCTATCATTAAAAACTTGAGAAAATTTAGGAGATTGTCATTATATTTATTTGACCGCGAGTTATGAATTTTAAAATTTTATATTGTGGACGTTGCATTTGAAGGATCTCTAAGTGTCGCACTGTTGAGTATTTTGAGGAAAAAGGAAACTGAAGAATCAGATCATTGATGGATTATTGTTTGGATTCAGACTTTTTGGGACGAGATTCAATACATTGATTGAAATTAAATTTGAGGAACAGATATCAAATTTCGAGTATTTAATTAACTTAAAAATTTGGAGGAAATTGTGAGAAAAATGGAGACTGATTTTATTTCGAGAATTTTTCAGGAATACAATAAATTCAGAATTTTTTGAAAATTGTGAAATGACAAGGTAGATTATTTCAGGATTTTGTGGGTTGGAGAATTTAACCGTTGATGGAAAATAATATAATAAATAAACCCTACTATGAGGACTTTAAATTTTGAGGACAAAATTCTTTTAAGGAGGGTAGACTTGTCACTACCACATTCTGAAAACAGGGGTATTTTTGACTTTTTATATATTATTAATATTATGGTATTTATATTAAATGATTTCATGAATAGTATATTTAAATTAAATAATTGTATGAGATGTGTATTAAATATATTATATTATGTTCAGTGTTCGTTTATGTCTGAGCTGGTAGACTTGACTTAGAAGCCCACTAGATGAATACCTGTCCGAATTATAGGATTTCGTGTTAATTGTATTAATTAGGATTTAAATTATTGGATGTCATAATTAATTACCTTAAATTTATTTAATTATTGCGCGCTGCCGTTGCTTCGATATTTGGAGCGCTATCCTGGCTTTGGCCTTCCAACAAATTTCACAACATTGCCCTAGACGTGTCCGCCTTCCATTCTGCCTTTTTTGTAACCATAAATTATGCTCTCTTGTGCTTTATTTTAGCCGCACAAAAATCGTCGCGGACATTTATTTAAATTCTAAATAAATTCTAATTTTTGTATCGTTGTGCGTTCCAATCGAAATTGGAGGCAATCTTGACCTATTTTCCATACGACCCAAATTAGGGTAATATTCTGTTCTGAGTCTTCTTCATTAATGATATAGATGACCCGACCTTATTTTGGCCCCATGTACTCCTAATTAATTTTAGAACACAGCTTGCATTTTATTTCTAATAAAATTGAGGATATCATTTTGACCGATTCCGTAAATCCTGGTTTAATTCCAGTACCCCGCTAATTGAGCCCATACCAAACATACAATGCCCCCTCACCCTACAAAACACCAGACACCAAATCGCCCACCAAATTTTTATCATTTTATGCGTCTGTGCAAATACCCAAATTTAGGGGGGGGGGCTAATTTGCAAATTTGCATTAGGTGTCAACACCCCATTTGTTCAAACCAATGAAGGAGCCCTAATATTTGACTAAGTCTCTCACCCTCATCCCCACATGAAGAATCCCTCATGACAAATCTAGGCCATCCATTCAATGGGTGCATCCTCACCCTTCATTCCCATACACACAACCCTATTTAAAGTCACATCATCCCCTCTTCCCTAGGAAAGCCCTAATCCCCAAAAACCTAGGCTAGCCCTCACAAGCCCCCATCTCCCTCACCCAACCATAGCCACTTCTTCTTTCTTCATTTTTCTTCTTCTTCTTTCCTTCTTCTTCTCCTTCCTCTTTTTGAATTTATTTGAAAAGGGGGGGGGGGGACTCACCATACAACCACAACTACTGTTCCCCGGACCCCGACCCCAGCTGCATCCCCCGGCGTCGGCCCCCGCTCCGGCCAACAGTCGACTCCCAGCCATCCCCATCCAGCCGACATCGAGCCACCCCGAGCCCGCTGTAACTCCCCTCGACACAGCCCGCTGTAGCTCCCCTTTCTGACTGCTGCTCCACTTCCCCGGCCGAGCTTCTCGACTCCGGCACGGCCACCGTCGAGCCCGAGTCCGGCCTGCTACATTCCCTCTGCTCTTCGACTCCCTGACCTCCTCCTTCCCGATCTTCTCTCCGGCGTTGTCACTACCACATTTTAGAAAAAATGGTATTTTAGTAATTTCCTATTTAAATAAATATTGTGCATGGTAAATAATTTTTGTTGTATTATTTAATTGTTGTTGGATATTATTTAATTATTTTGGACTTATTTTAGTAGACCCAACTAGTGTAGTTTGGACCCATGGACCAACATGAATTAAATAGTTAGATTTGGCCCATTTAGAAAGCCCATAGTTTAGGAGATGGATTAAATTGATTAAGTGATTAGACTAGAAGCTTCCTTCCTTAATTATTTCTTCATGAGAGGCCCCAAGGGGTACATTGGACATTTTACAATTGCTTGGGAGAGGGGCAAGGCCGGCCTATTAAAAGAGGGAGGAAAGTTCAAGGAGCAGCTCCAGCTCCGAGGACACAGACGGGACCACCTGCAGCACAACCGAGGGGACCGCTTCCGACACAGCAGCAGAGTTTTGTCCAGCATCGACAGCAGGAAGGTGCTCGACAGGGACGAGCGTTTGCTATGACCGTCGAAGAGGAGGAACCCACCGGAGATGTCATCGCAGGTTCTATTCTTCTTGATTCTATTCCAACTTTAGCTTTGTTTGATAGTGGTGCTTCCCATAGTTTTGTATCTGTTTCTTTTGCTCTGAAGCATGGTTTGGTAGCTGAGTCTTTGCTTAGGACTTGCAAGATCATGACCGGGGGAGGCATTATCCTGGTTAATGATATTTGCAAGGATCGGAGAGTTACTTTGGGAGGCCGGGAGTTGAGTGCGTGTCTACTTGTAATACCACTTCCGAGCTACGACATTGTACTTGGGATGGATTGGTTGAGTAGGCACCGTGCTAGCATAGACTGTAGAGGAGGTAGAGTTTTGTTTGGTTCGCCAGGAGAGCCAGAGTTCGAGTTTGCTAGAGGAGCTGCAGAGCAGGAAGAAGGCATTATTTGTGGAGCTATGGTGGAAGACAAGGAGTTGCCATATCCGTTGATAGCAGAATTCTTGGATGTGTTTCCTAAGGAATCGCCAGGATTGCCACCAGATCGAGGTGTTGAATTTTTTATAGACTTGGTGCCAGGTGCATAACCAATTTCGCAACATGTCTATAGAGTAAACAACAGCGAGCTGGTCGAGTTGAAGAAGCAGGTGGACGAATTGCAGGATAAGGGGTTTATCAGATCGAGTTCTTCACCATGGGGAGCCCGGTATTGTTTGTACCGAAGAAGGATGGATCGGTGCGCATGTGCATTGATTACAGGGCTTTGAATAATCTCACTATCAAGAATAAGTATCCTTTGCCACGGATTGATGATCTGTTTGATCAGTTGAGTGATGCGAAGGTATTTTCTAAGATAGATTTGAGATTAGGCTACCATCAGGTGAAGGTGAAGCCGGAGGACATACCGAAGACTACTTTTAGAACTCGGTATGGTCAGTACGAGTTTATGGTGATGCCGTTTGGTTTGACTAATGCACCGGCGGTATTTATGAACTTGATGAATAAAGTGTTCCACCAGTACCTTGACAAGTTCGTGGTGGTGTTCATCGACGACATACTCATATACTCGAGGACACCGGAGGAGCATGAGGAGCATTTGAGGATTGTGTTGGATATGCTGAGGAAGGAGAAGCTTTATGGAAAGTTGTCCAAATGTGAGTTTTTCTTGGACAAGGTAGAATTCTTGGGGCATGTTGTGACTGGTGATGGTATTTTAGTGGATCCGAAGAAGATTTTAGCAGTAGAATCTTGGAAGACTCCGAGTTCGGTAGCAGAGATCAGGAGTTTCTTGGGATTGGCAGGCTACTACAGGAAGTTTGTGCAAGATTTTTCGAGGATTGCCGAGCCGATGACCAGACTCACAAGGAAGGATGTGGAGTTTGTTTGGATGGAGGATTGCCAGGTTGCTTTTGAAGAGTTGAAGAAGAGGTTGACGTCTGCTCCTATTTTGACGTTGCCATCAGGGTCCGGAGGTTTCACTATTTATAGTGATGCATCGGAAAAGGGTTTAGGTTGTGTTGTTCAGCAGCATGGAAAAGTGATTGCCTATGCATCCAGGCAATTGCGTCCTCATGAAAAGAACTATCCTACCCATGATTTGGAGTTGGCAGCCGTCATCTTCGCTATGAAGTTGTGGAAACATTATTTGTACGGAGAGCGTGTGGAGATCTTCACAGACCACAAAAGCTTGAAGTATGTTTTCACGCAGAAGGAGTTGAACATGAGGCAGCGTCGGTGGTTGGAACTGATGAAGGATTTTGATATCTCTTTACAATATCATCCTGGGCAAGCCAATGTAGTTGTCGATGCTTTGAGCAGGTATCCGGTAGCTATGTTCTTAACGCAGGATCGATATTTGTTGGAGGACTTGGAGAGCTTGGGCATTGAGGTGATTGTTCCTGGGTGTGCTATGCAGATGTGGGGATTGCAGATACACTCAGATTTGATGGACAGGATTAAGGCAGCACAGTATGATGATGTATCTTTGAGGAGTATCAGAGCTCAAGTGAGAGCAAGATTGGAGGATGATTTCACTATTGCAGAGGATGGATCCTTGAGGCATGGAGTTAGATTGTGTGTGCCTAGTGGAGAGTTGCGCGAGGAGGTATTGCAGGAAGCGCATCGCTCTCAGTATTCCATACATCCAGGTGCTAACAAGATGTATCGGGATATGCGAGAGAGTGTGTGGTGGTATGGCATGAAGAGGGAAGTGGCACAGTTTGTATCCAGATGCTTAGTGTGCCAGCAGGTGAAAGCCGAGAGGCAGAGGCCAGGAGGTTTACTTCAGCCATTACCCATTCCAGAGTGGAAGTGGGAACACATTACTATAGATTTTGTGTCCGGACTTCCACGATCTCCAGGAGGGAAAGACGCGATTTGGGTCATTGTTGATAGATTGACCAAGTCGGCCCACTTTTTGCCTTTCAAGGTGGGTTTGTCTACGGAGAAGCTGGCAGAGATGTATGTGAGGCAGATCGTTAGGATACACGGAGTTCCCGTCAGCATAGTCTCAGATCGAGATAGTCATTTCACTTCTCATTTCTGGAGGAGTTTGCAGGAGAGTTTGGGCACTCAGCTCAAGTTTAGTACTGCATATCATCCCCAGACAGATGGGCAGTCAGAGAGGACTATCCAGACTCTCGAGGATATGTTGCGCACTTGTGTACTAGATTTCGGGGATTCTTGGGAGGACCATCTTCATTTGGTAGAGTTTGCTTACAACAACAGTTACCAGGCCAGTATAGAGATGTCACCTTTTGAAGCTCTATATGGTCGGAGGTGTCGTACTCCTTTGTCTTGGGACGATGTTGGAGAGAGAGTTTTGCTTGTGCCAGAAATGGTTGTGGATGCAGCGGAGAAGGTTCAGTTGATCAGAGACAGACTTCGAGTGGTGCAGGACAGACAGCGACATTGGGCCGATAGCCATCGGAGACCTTTGGAGTTTGAGGTATAGTTTAGATTTTGTTTGTGCTTGTTCTTGTTTGTTATAGATTAAGTTCTTAAGATGGTGTTTTGTTCTAGGTGGGTGGTTTGGTGTTTCTGAGGATTTCTCCGACACGAGGCACGATTCGCTTCGGTGGAGGCGGAAAGCTTAGCCCGCGATTCATCGGACCTTTCACTATTCTAGAGAGGGTCGGTGCAGTTGCTTATAGACTAGACTTGCCACCTGCATTGGAGGGAGTGCACAACGTGTTTCATGTGTCGCAGTTGAGACGATACGTGGCAGATCTTAGTCATGTATTGGATCACTCAGAGATAGAGGTGGGCCCTACTCTTAGCTATCCAGAGCAGCCAGTTGAGATTCTGGATCGGAGAGAGAAGGTGCTGAGGAACCAGACTATTCCTTTGGTACGCGTCGCATGGAGGCATCACTCTCCGGCAGAGTCTACCTGGGAGAGAGAGGATGACTTGCGAGTGCGTTATCCATATTTGTTTGTACCTTGAGGTATGTTATTTTCTATTTATGTTCTGTTCATTAGTTAATTGTGATTCTTTAGTTCTGTTCTGTAATTTTTCTGGGGGTAGTTTTTATCTTTAAATTTCGAGGACGAAATTATTTTAAGGAGGGTAGACTTGTCACTACCACATTTTAGAAAAAAAGGTATTTTATTAATTTCCTATTTAAATAAATATTGTGCATGGTAAATAATTTTTGTTGTATTATTTAATTATTGTTGGATGTTATTTAATTATTTTGGACTTATTTTAGTAGACCCAACTAGTGTAGTTTGGACCCATGGACCAACATGAATTAAATAGTTAGATTTGGCCCATTTAGAAAGCCCATAGTTAAGGAGATGGATTAAATTAATTAAGTGATTAGACTAGAAGCTTCCTTCCTTAATTATTTCTTCATGAGAGGCCCCAAGGGGTACATTGGACATTTTACAATTGCTTGGGAGAGGGGCAAGGCCGGCCTATTAAAAGAGGGGGGAAATTTCTCTCTCCTCTCATTCTCATTCCAAATCTAGATCTAGAATTCCCCACTCCCAAATTCCCTCCATTCCCATTCCAATTTCCCACCAAATTCATCCCAAATTCTTCCTAATTCACCATTAGAAAGTTGAGAAGCAAGAATCTAGAAGGTGGAAGCAAGGATCTACAAAGAGGAGCAAGGATCTATAATTTGGAAGCAAGTTCATCTCAATTGGAGATTTCATTTGGAATCCATCTCCCAATAGGTATAATTCAGTTTTTTTCCATTAAAATAGCTTCTAAATCTGAGCTTTAATCATGTAAAATCAACCTATATGTATGTACTATCCATAGGACTTTGTTTTGTGTTCATAGGAGACCCATGGAGAAAGTTGTGGTACTTTTTGTGTCAATTTTGTTGGAATTTCGAATTTACATTTTGTTATGTGTGTCAATTGATCCTATAGATCAATTGGGCATGTGCTTATGTGTTTGGGGCTTGTGTCGTGTCCATATTTGGGTACATGTGATTCGTATCCCAACTATTTGGTGATACGTGTCATTTTGGGGGTTTTCCCACCGACACGGGGCTTTGAACATGTCGTATTTTGACACGGACACATAGATCTACTTTTGACACTTTGATTTATTCATAAATATTATTTGTGACTTGTTTGTGTCCTTCGGGGTGTAATTGGTTGTGTGTTGGACTCGTGTCACATGCGTATCCTAGATCTAGTGGGATACGGTGTGATACTCTCCAATTTGGTATGTTTATGTGTAGATCTAATTATTTATGCTTTAAATTTTTCATTTATAATTAGTAAATATATATAGATATTATATATTATTTTAGTGTATTTATTATGGTATTTATTGTAGCATAGATCTATATATTTCTATGTGTTCTAATGTGGTGTATAAATATATGTATGTAGCTTTCTTCCATGCAAATATATATGTACTTATGTTAATAACATAAATTATACATAAATATTTTATAAAATATATTTATGTATTTAAATGTGTAATTATATTATTTATAATTATTATATAATTATTTGTATATTAATGAATGTATTTTTATGTGTGCTTCTAGCCATGTAAAATATGTACATTAATATGTGCAATGTGTTTTGTAACTATTAGTATTTGATTGTGTAAAGTTTATATGTATGTTTATATAAGTATATAGTTATTAAATTTATTTTATATATATATATGCATTTTGATTTATATATATGTATATATATAGGTGTTTTTGTGAGGTATAATACTAATAATAATATATTATTTTATTGGGTTTGTATATACATTATTAGAATGTGCATTATTTGTACTATTAGTATTCTTGTGTGGGTATCATTTGGGATCTAATTTTGATTCCTAAATTATTGTATTTTATTTTCATATTATTTTATATAGAGGTCTTGTGAGGTTGACCTTGGTTTGACCATGTTTGACTTTAGAGTTGACCATAGTTGACTTTTGACTTAGAATTTATTTATTGACCTAGAAGTTGACTAGTTTGACTTGTTCTCTTTCCGGGACCTTGTATTAATGTGGTATTCCATATCTAGGTCTTCGAGGCACCGAGTCAGACATCTGTGAGACTATTCATTGGACTTCAGGCAAGTACATTCTCTGATAGTTTCTCATTTATGATATCCTCTATGTTCGTTGTATCTAGTGTAGATTTACATGTTTCTCTCGACACTATGGTTACACGGATTGGTATATCCGGATCTCATCATGAGATGTTATTTCTTGGTATATGGTGTATATGGTGCAAGTATTGTTTCATTGGTTATCTTGTACATGTACAGACACCGATTTTCGGGAGGAGTCGCTCTCTTCTTGGGGAATCTAGTGCCATAGCATACCGTGGTTGGATCTATTATACCAGTCGGGGGTGGGGAGTATTAGTATAGATATGTGATCAAATCCCTATTGAATAAAGTATTGGTAAGCGAATAGTGTTGATCATGCACCGCACGTATGATTAGCCAGGCCGCATTGTATCTTGCCCAAGCCGATCATATGTTAAGCTAGTACTCACACACTTAGTCATTAGTATTATTGTTTCATTAGCATATTGTTCATTATTGTATTTTTTTCCAGTATTTCCTTATTGTCTATATATTTCTATTGTGCATCTTGTTTATCAACAGCTATTTACTGTTACATAGTTTTTATCATTAATTGAGAACTGCTGTTAGGGTTGTACTCTGCTCCTTTCCTGACTGGATATATTTTTCCAGATGACACTGAGGAGTACCCTACCTATTATGGACCCCAAGATGTTGTGGGTTTAGATTCGAAGACCCTGGCTCAAGAGGGACTTATCCCAACTGAGACAGTTGACCCTGGGGTGTAGCTTTGTAGTATGATAGTATTCTTTTGTACTGGATTTGTCTCCAGCTTATTTGTTACTCTTCAGACTCATTGATGTATTATTTTAAACTCATGAGTTGTATGATGACTATTCTATTCTTATCTGATTCGTGCTCATTCTAGCTTAGTTCTGTGATTGAGTATTCTATCTTTATTGGTGGTTCATTACATTAGATAGACTATCTAGACAGCGTTCTACCGCCGATTCTGCGGTGTAGGCTGGGCGTTGTTTCTGACTAGTATCCTTACATCGGGTACGGGTCATGACAGGCGTGGTTCAGCTACTCCACCACCTCCCATTCCCGTGAACTCACCCAACCTCGCAGCTCCGGCCGAGCTTCCCTGTTCCGGTGCTACACTTCTTCCTCTGCAACTCTCCGGCGAGTCCCGACCCTACCCAGCTCAGCCACTCATCTCGGCGAGCCACCCTCATCAGCAGTCTCGAAACCACCATAGTCATCTACATACAGCCACCACACTGTCAGCCACATATTCTATCCCTCCAGCTGCAAGCCGACCTTCAGCCCAGCCTCCCCTACCTCGACCAGACTCCGGTGACCCATCCCAAGCTCCTCCCTACGTCGATTCGAACCACCACCTCCACCAACATCGCACCACCACCCTGCTCGTCTCCCTGGCCGAGCCTCGATGAGCTCCATCCTCCTCCTAGCTGCATCCCCTCCGGTCCGGCCATTCTCCCCGGCCAGACGGCTGTGCACCCCCTGTAAGCCCTCTCTCATCCCCTCCCTCCTTCTTTATGTATGTATATTTATGTAAATACGTATATATGTGTATAAATATGTGTACGTATATATGTGTGTAAATACGTGTATATATATATGTTCGTGTATTTCTCCCTATTTATATATATATATGTATTCAATATATATATATTGTGTATACGTATTAAATAGTAAATGTTAATATGTATATATATATGAATATGTATATATTTGATATGATTCATATATAAATACGTATTCTAGTATATGTAATATTGGTATATGTATATGTATATATATTTTGTATATTTTCAATATTATTGGTATATATGTATATATGTATTTTCAGTATATGTATGTAAATATTATTGGTATATATGTAAATACGTACTTTAGTAATATGTATTTTGATATATGTACGTATTTGGTGTGTATATATATACGTAGCTTGTATATATATTGGTATATTTATACTTGTATATAATATAAGTACTAATTGGATATGTGTATATATATATATATATATATATATATATATATATATATATATATATATATATATATTGTTTTGGTATTTTGGTTTATATATATATATATATATATATATATATATATATATATATATATATATATATATATATATATATATATATATATATATATATATATATATATATATATATATACTTGTATACATATATGGTATAGGTATATTTATTTAGTGTATGTATATGTATATATATACATATTCTTAAATAATGGGTGTTATGTATATTTTTATATATAAATATATATAATATATATTTCCATTTAATATATATACACTAATACATACTTTGTATATACTTTGTTATAACCATAAATATATTATATTTAATTATTGATATATGTATATATAGATACTAGGCGACCAAGTGTAATTACGGATACCCCGTACTTACACGGACCTATGATCCTGCGAACTGATAGCAGACTGCCACACGCACACTGACCCTAGATTGACCAGTGCCATACTTGGCAGAGCCCCTAAGTTCATGTATTTGTGTTGTGTTAGTGTAGCATCTGATACAATATTATATTTATTATATGTTTATAGGACTGTTGGATCCTCCAGACGATACTCTGGGACAGGACATTGGTTTTACCAGCTAAGGACCCAAGGCGAGTACATTCTCTGATTAGCTTCTTGTTTATGATATCCCCTATGTTCATTGTATCTAGTATAAATATCCATATTCTCGACACGCTGGTCACACGTATTGGTATACACGGATCTCGTCATGAGATGTTATTCCTTATTCATGGTGTAGCTTGTACAAGACTTGTTTCCTTGTTATCTTGTGCATGTACAAACACTGCTTCCCGGGAAGATTTGCTACCTCCCTAGGGAATCTTGTGCCATAGCGTACCATGATTGGATCTACTATACTAGTCGGGGGTGGAGAGTATTTTAGTGTAGATATGTGATCATACCCGACTCTACATGCATCATAGCTCACCCCACATCTCACGTCGGGTGCGGCCTGACCATTTACATGCCTCATCACTGTTACATATGGTTAGCCTGACTATTACTCGCATCATAGCTATTCCTACGGATTATCCTGACCTCAAGGATGATCGCTAACCAATGTAATGAGTTTACCAGTCTCAAGCCGATCACATGTTAAAGCTAGTACTCACACACTTAGTCATAGTATTCTTGCTCATTGACATATTATTTCTTTTCCTACATTTACTTACAGTATTTTCAGTATATCCTATTGTATATTTCTCGTACATATACATGCATCTTGTATATTTCCATCTATATACTGCTACATAGTTTATATCATTGATATAGAACTGCTATTTAGAAATGTACTTTGCTCCTTCCTGACTGGAAAACATTTTTCAGACTATGCCTAGAGGACTGGTATCCGACTCTTGTGGACCACAGAGTGAGTAGCTGCAGTCTTGGACTTAGTAGTGCAGTCGTGATTTCGGGAGGTCTAGCCGGAATCACTAGTTATCTAGTTAGTTTCTCAGTTGTCTATTTTGGTACCGGATTTGTCTCCGGCATTTTGTTGAGACTTGGTTTATGTTGAATTAGATTATTTAAAGTTTAGACTTGTGTTGTATTCTTATTTTTTTTTTTTTGATTTCTTATCGTGCTGTAGTTATGTGATTGAGTATGTTATTCATTTATTACATTGTGTTATCTGTGTCTCCTTATGGAGTTGGATACTAGTGCGAGATCATTTAGATAGTGCTTGACCTAGATATTGTTCTACCGCCGATGCTGCGGCGTAGGCTGGACGTACCCACGCTCTCGTACCCCTATACCGGGTGCGGGTCGTGACACGTATATATGAATGACATGTCAATTTGGGTGTAATAAAGTGAGAATGAGCTAAACTTCATTAAATATGATATTCTAGGCCGTTCTAGGTCAATACTAGATTATTAAAGTCAAACTAAGTCAATCTAAGTATTCTAGGTCAATATCTAGCTAAACTAGGTTTCTAGTTAATATAGATACTAAGTATCATATATAACTAGTGATACCTTAGCCTAACTCAACAACTTAAACTCATTCCCTAGCTATACCTTAACTCATGGTATTTATCCATTACCTTAAGGTAACCCATATATCTTAACCCATCTCTATACCTTGATACTTGGTATCACAAGATACCAACACTTAGACTTGACACTCTAGGGTGCACTCAACAATACTTAAGATACTCATCTCATAAAGTATCATACGATACCTTACATTAATTCTTAATCCTTATCTCTAACCATTCTCCACATACATAGATCAATATCTTGATATCCTAACAACTATCTAGTACCAAATTGTCGTCCTACACATCTATCCATATCACATACAATTAGTCATCCTTCACACAATACCCATTGCATCTTGCTCGAGCTGCACATTCCAAATTTGAACTCCTTTCAACACTACCATCATGCCACTTGATAATCTGTCATAACATGCTTAGACACTTCCTATATATTGAATGCAATACTCCTGCATACATGTTGTAGGTATGCAAATCCCCTCTTCCACTTGTTAGCAACTCAGATAAGTTCACCCCCCTTCGATTGCACCTGCACAGCAGTGCCTACAACCCTTTACTGATGATCTTCCTATACCTGACTGAAACAAGGCTTCCCAGGTATGCCCATAGCAGTGCTCACTGCTTGGACATCAGTAGTAACTGACCCAAATCTCCCACCTTACTGTATGTAGTCCAAAATTCCAACTTAACCATGGCCATCAACTTGTACACTTGCCTGCACATGAGTGTAGTCTCATGCAATTCGATTTGTCCAGGACTCTCCCTTCAGTCCAAAACCTTAGCTCATACTGCATGTTTCCTCCACAAGTCACCCTCCCCCTCCTCCTCAAAATATCATGCACATGCATTATCCTTGCCTGCAACTGCACTCTGCTCACACTCGAGCTTTACACAGGCATTATCCTTGCCTACAACTGCACACTACAATACTTCAATTTCCCCTTTCTAACATCACGTACATCTCCCTATCTGCCTTTAGCTCACACTCAAAACTGTATGCTATTAACCATAGTGCTCACTGAATTTAGGATTTCAAAACAAGGTTTACAATAAGGAACTGATACTAAGTTGCTTATATTCACCTCACTCATACACCAACTGTAACCTCCGATTTCCAATTTCCAAAATAATTAGATTTTTAATTTATTTTAAATACCAAGTTTTAAAAAAAAAATATTTTCTCCTTGAATTTTTTTTTGATTTTGAACAATGTTGATTGTAGAAGGTGATTTAAAATCTTGTATAAAAATTATTTTTCCTAAATGTCGCTTTCTTATAAATTAATTAAATAGATAAATAATGATATATATATATATAATGCTCTAGCTTCGAATATTGTTGGCTTGGAATCATAAAATTATTTATTTGATAAAATTATTTAAAGGACTAGTTGTTTTCTTCATAATAATTTTTAAATTCATTTGGGGTAGTAAATAAATAAATTACATACTTTCTAAGATTTTGAAATATGAGGTTAATTAGTAGCAAATTAATCAATTAGCCTTGGAAGCCTCTTAAAATTTTTCTTAAATTATAATACTTTTTTATTAAATTTATAAGGTTACCATCTTCCAATTTCACCCTCATTTTTCCCACATGAAAACTCATTCATATTATCTGGGCCATTCATTATTTGGGCCAACCCTCACCCTTTATCCCACACCTCTCTCCCTATTTAAGTCCCTCATCACCATTCCCAAGAAACCCTAATCTCCAAATTATTAGCTAGCCCCCACAATTTCCCACAAGCCAACAAGCCATCACCATTTTTGTGTGCTCGTGTCCGTGTGTCCATCATTACCGTGTCAGCCGTGTTGGCCTCGGGTCCGACCCCGGGTGTCCTATCGTATCCATTCATTTTCTGTGTCCGGTTACAACATTACAACCGATTGTGTCCGACACCATCTGGACACATCCACCCCTGTACTGTACTACATCAGATTCCTGTGTCCAACACCCGGACACATCCACCTCCACCATCGTACACCCAACCCGCCGTGTCCAGCCCCGGACACGACCCCGACACATCCACAGAACCTAACCTAACCTAGATCCCGCCGCCGCCGACGACTGGGACCTCCGCCTCCGCCGAGTCGAGTCTCCACCGCCGCGTCGAGCCGATCGATCCAGCCCCCGCCGAGTTCGACAGCCGGTGGCCGCCTGCAACCACCATCTGGAACCTCGAACCGACCACCGCCGAGAAGAACGTCGACCTAATCGTCGTGCGTCGAGCTCGAAGATCCAGCCACCGCGAGACCGAGCTTCGCTGCCGCCGGTGGCCGCCTCGGACCGCCTCACCCGCGTCGAGCCCTCGTCGAGTCGTCGACCGCCGCCGCTCTTGACCGGACGCAGCCAGATCCGCCGAGTTCGACGCCGCCGCGTCGAACCGAGCACCGCCGCCGAGTTTTCGCTGCCGCCCTGATTTTCCAGATCCAGCCTCGAAGTCGAGGGGAAGCCGACCACAGCTTGACCCCGGCGGACCTCCTCCGCGTCGACGACCGGGAAACCCTCAGCGTGAGCCCCTCTCTCCGTCTTCTCTTCCCTCTTTCCTTGTTCTGTGTAAGTTAAATTCGATTAGTTTAGTTATAAATTAGATTAGTTTAGTTATAAATTAGATTAGTTTAGTTAATTATTTTAATCAGTGAGTTAATTTAATCAGTGAATTAATTAATCAATTAGTTAAAGTATATTAGTTAGTTTAGTTAATTATTTATTAATCAGTAAATAGATTCTTAATCAGTTAATTAATTTATTAATTAATTAGTTTAATAATTTCATGTAATTAGTTTATTTTTATGTATTAAATATAAGGGTTTTGATTATGCAAAAATATAATAATATCGGGGTTTATATTATTAATTAAAAAAAAATATAGTTTCAATAATAAAAAAATAAGATCAATTTGTTTAATTGGGCTGGTGACCAATTTTACTATGGATATAAAAATACATGATGGCTTTTACATAAATTCTAGATTTTTATAAATAAACTTTTATTTTTAATTATTGTTCAAAATAATTTCAAAATAATTTTCATTCAATTAAGATGTTACCTTAATAACGAACAACGACCCTTTCTCTTATTAGCCTGGAATCCTTATCTCGGTTTTCGTGCCGAACTCCGATCTTGGACTTCTTTATGTAGTTTCTAGCTATTTGGACTGCTCCGGACCCATTGGAACTAACTGCTATTTCATTTGGGATCACCTTGAGGAGGGTGGCATTATATACATTCTTTGATTAGTTATATATATATATAATATTTTGATTGATATATATATATACAAATATGTATTTTGGTATAAAAATATATATTTATATACATCTATTAGTGTATATACACAAATACGTATTTTGTACAAATACTAAGAGACACTTATATATATATATATTATATACGTTTTATTGGTATATACTTGGAGTGTAAATGTGTATTATATACGTATCCCTACTAGATGACCCCAGTTGACTAGTGCCATACCTGGCAGAGCCCTGAGTTCATGTATTTGTGATGTGTTAGTGTAGCTCCTGATGCAAATGTTGTATTTGATATATTTTAGGACTGTTGGTTCCTCCAAACGATACTCTGGGACAGGACATTGGTTTTACCAGCTAAGGACCCAAGGCGAGTACATTCTCTGATTAGTTTCTAATTTATGATATCTTCTATGTTCACTGTATCTAGTGTAAATATCCATGTTCTTGACACGTTGGTTTCACGGATTGGTATACACGGATCTCGTCATGAGATGTTATTCCTTATTCATGGTGTAGCTTGTACAAGACTTGTTTCCTTGATATCTTGTGCATGTACAGACACTGATTTTCGGGGAGATTTGCTACCTTCCTAGGGAATCCCGTGCCATAGCGTACCATGATTGGATCTACTATACCAGTCGGGGGTTTGGGGAGTACTTTAGTGTAGATATGTGATCATACCCAACTTTATATGCACCATAGCTCACCCCACATCTCACGTCGGGTGCGGCCTGACCATTTACATGCTCCGTAGCTGTTACGTGTGATTAGCCTGACCTCTACATGCATCATAGCTAACCAACGGTTAGCCTGACTTTATATGAACCATAACTAATCACATGTAACCAGCCTGATCAAGTTCCCAAGCCGATCACATATTAAAGCTAGTACTCACACACTTAGTCATAGGATTCTTGCTCATTGACAAATTGTTCTTTTCCTGCATTTACTTACAGTATTTCCAGTATTTCTCTCATTGTACATTTCTCGTACCTATACATGCATCTGGTATGTTTCCATCTAGAACTGCTACATAGTTTATGTCATTTATATAGAACTGCTATTTAGAGATGTACTTTGCTCCTTCCTGACTGGAAAATATTTTCCAGACTGTGACCTTAGTAGACTGGTTTCCGACACACTTGGGGGAATTGGATGTTACTGATTGCAGGTATGATTATTGTGTCATTAGACTTGTGTTGTATTCTTTTATTTCTTTATTTTCCTATCGTGCTGTAGTTGTGATTGAGTATTTCTAGATTTATTTTATGATATCCACGTCTCCTATGGAGTTGGATACTAGCGTGAGATTGTTTAGATAGTACTTGACCTAGACAGCGTTCTACCGCCGATGCTGCGGCGTAGGCTGGACGTACCCACGCTCTCGTGCCCCTAAACCGGGTGCGGGTCGTGACACGTTTTAGTGGTGGCCCATGCAGGTCAGACTTCGTAAGTTGTGCGATGTCGTGGTAGTGCGACGTCATAGTTGTACTACCGCGTGCCTGCTATAGAATATAGGACGTAGGATACTAGGATGAGAGAGGATACTCAATCACAAATTCTTGAGAGATTCCTGGGACGATCCCTTGAGAATCTAATTATAATTTCCAATTTAAATCTTTTTCCTTGTTTCCGTCCGCTCTTGCTTGTTGTTACTGAACTTGATTCTTGTTGAGCAGTTATTAAATTAAATTCTTGGTATCATTGTTGAGTTTGATTCTTGTTGACCAGTTGTTAACTTTAATTCCTGGTATCGTTGTTGAGTTGATTTCAAATTGAGATGAATTTTACGGACTAAAATTTACGGTATCATCTGATGACATATATTGATGAGGACAGTGAGAAAGGTAAAAACGTCTATTTTGATTATGGAACCTAGAGTTTATCGCAGCCATATTAGCTGTCGTGACGAGAACGTAGGAACCTAACTTGGATGTACATACTTTAGTTATGAGATTTAGAGTTTCTCGCAGCCATACCGGTTGGCCTGGCGAGTATTCTAGATGACATGATTATAGGGTTGCATACCTTAGTTACGGAACCTGTCGTTTATCGCATCTATGCTTACTGGCGTGGCGAGGATTCTGAGTGTCATGATTTCAGACAGACGTGTATGATTATCAGGTCGTATCTTAAATTGGTTCTTAAAGTATCATCTCAAGACTTATCTATTTATGTTATTCCAGGACTTTGTTCCATCGCTTCTTTTCTTTACTAGCAGTAAAGATACCTCCGTCCTTGATCCAGTTCCTTTTTGAGCTTATTTTCTTTGAGGATTCCTTGTTAGTATGATAAACTGTGACTTGTAATTTTGTTTGTGTCTTGTATTAGTGTTGATTGAGTGTGACTTGTGAGTTGTAAGTGTTTCTTAGTTGGACATGGGAGCATTAGGCATTGATCTAGAATTAACCCATAGCATAGTACCTTGTAACAATGGTTCTAGGATAAGGTCATTAGAGACTGAGAGTAGAAGGAGAGTATAGAGTATCAGAGTTAGTATCAAAGCCAATTACCCGTCCTGAATAATCATGATTTTGTAATTAAGTGATCTATGTAAACAATTAGGTATCAAGGAATTGTGTTAAGGACTAATGGAGCATAACGTTCAATCTGATGATTGATATCGGGCGTGTTAAAGGTAAAGAAATTTATATGCATGAGGAGTTATAATAAGGTGTCATGAGTAGAGAAATCTCAGAATTAGTAATGAAGATGGTGAAGCGTATCACAGACCAGTTTAACAGGCTAAAAAAGTTAAAGGTAAATACCTATACATCAATCGAGATGAGGAACCATATACTTGCCCATGAGAGTAAAGAAACATGAGTGTTATAGTAGATACATGTAATCATGAGTTATAATGAGCTTGATGAGATGATCCATTAATAAAGCTAGTGATATAATACCAAGAGTGCTAATGGTTCTATTTCGAGGGTTAGTCGAGAATGACACTCAAAACAATAAGTACTTCAAGTGATGATAATTAGATTGGTGTATTAGTGTGCACCTTGAGCATTAGAGACCGTGAACATTTATAAATGTGTACTTGTGGATTTAATTTTATCGTTTCAAGAATGGAAATGAAATGAGATTTTGAGAATTTTAAGGAGTTGAGATTTTATGTTGTTAAAATATTGAGGATTTAAATTTGATTCAATAAACATAGTCAAGCTACAAAGATTTTAGAAGTGATTAAAATTTTATTTCGATGCTGAGTATCTGATTTTGAGGAGGTATCTACAATTTATTTTAAAGATTGATCGAGAAGTTAAACCTTGATGATTATTTTTGAGGATTAATTTTATGGTAGATGAGAAATATGAATATTAATATATGAGTAGATGATATACACGTGTAAGGATCTGGTGACTTGGGCAGGATTGAGATGACACTGAAAACAGACTTGGGTGTCCATCTAGAGTTGTATTAGAAAGGGCTTAGCACTCAGTATGGTGTGCATTTGACGTGTATTTGAGGGATAAGAACAACTAGTATGAACAATTATAGTAGGAACGGGAACTGAAAGAGGATATGGTACTAAAGAGATAGAGGTATCAACTTGGATGCATTATTGAATCATGGTTATATTAGAGATTCATGGCATCAGATTTTGGTATTAATAGACAAGTGTGTGCAATATTGATATATTCATGGATCTTGTGGATTAATGACTAGTTGATATGGGTACCAGTGTACAGGAATAGGAATTAGTTAGTGAATGTGCTAGAGTTAAGTGTTTGATAGCGGATACCGCAAGTAATATGTTAGCAGGTTCTTTCTTTCCCTCATAATGTTCCTTTTTTTTGCCTTTCGATTGATTGATTTTCCTAGTACTGTAGTTGTATGCATGATTTTTTGTTAGAATAAAACTTGTAGTACACCCTAACAGAGACTGAAATACCATGACAAAAGATACATGACCTATATTTTTTCTTAAATTGCATGGTTGTAGGTAAAATTTTCTTAAACCATGATCATTAGGGTTTTGACCATAGCAAAGAATCTATGACAAGGTTATGACCGACAAAAGGGACAAGATGATTAAATTATGGATGAGCATTAATTTAAATAAAAAATTTAGGGGATTGTTATAACAGAGTAGATGGATCATTGGTTTTGCAAAAATCGAGGTATGATTGAAATTCGAGAATAAACAGTAACTTAAATGGAGAGTTAAGAAATTCACAGGGCAAAATTGAGGATTTATTAATTTTAGGAAGGTCTTGATATGATTAATTGATTATTAAAATTTGATAAAATTGAGAGATATCATTTTATCTATTTGATTGCAAGATAGAAATTTTATAGTTTATATTATGAATGTTGCATTGAAGATTCTGAAAGTATCGCATCGTTGAGTATTTGAGGAAAAAGAAAATCAGAAAATAAATCGTTAATAGAATAGTGTCAAATTCTATTCTCGGGAGGAGGATTTATATTTGAATAAGCATTAATTGAATTTGGGTTAGAGGAGTAAGATGAATGATGGATTAGTGTTTAAAATTTAAATTTGGGATACAGATTTTTAAATGTTATAAATATACATTGATTGAAATTCAATTGGAGGATTGGATATTAAAATCCTTGAGTAATTAGATACGAACTTAAATTTGGAGGAGATTATGATAAAAATTTGAATTTGATTTTAAAACTTGAAGATTTTTCGGAATATGATGATATAGAATTTTGGAATGTTGTGAAATAACGATATGGAATTACTTCATGATTATTTGGTTGAAATTTAAATTTTGATAGAAATAATATGATAAGTAAAGGCAATTATTGAGGATCCTAAATTTCGAGGACGAAATTTTTCTAAGGTGGATAGACTTGTAACCTCCGATTTCCAATTTTCAAAATAATTAGATTTTTAATTTATTTTAAATACCAAGTTTTAAAAAAAAAATATTTTCTCCTTGAATTTTTTTTTGATTTTGAACAATGTTGATTGTAGAAGGTGATTTAAAATCTTGTATAAAAATTATTTTTCCTAAATATCGCTTTCTTATAAATTAATTAAATAGATAAATAATGATATATATATATAATGCTCTAGCTTCGAATATTGTTGGCTTGGAATCATAAAATTATTTATTTGATAAAATTATTTAAAGGACTAGTTGTTTTCTTCATAATAATTTTTAAATTCATTTGGGGTAGTAAATAAATAAATTACATACTTTCTAAGATTTTGAAATATGAGGTTAATTAGTAGCAAATTAATCAATTAGCCTTGGAAGCCTCTTAAAATTTTTCTTAAATTATAATACTTTTCTATTAAATTTATAAGGTTACCATCTTCCAATTTCACCCTCATTTTTCCCACATGAAAACTCATTCATATTATCTGGGTCATTCATTATTTGGGCCAACCCTCACCCTTTATCCCACACCTCTCTCCCTATTTAAGTCCCTCATCACCATTCCCAAGAAACCCTAATCTCCAAATTATTAGCTAGCCCCCACAATTTCCCACAAGCCAACAAGCCATCACCATTTTTGTGTGCTCGTGTCCGTGTGTCCATCATTACCGTGTCAGCCGTGTTGGCCTCGGGTCCGACCCCGGGTGTCCTATCGTATCCATTCATTTTCTGTGTCCGGTTACAACATTACAACCGATTGTGTCCGACACCATCTGGACACATCCACCCCTGTACAGTACTATATCAGATTCCTGTGTCCAACACCCGGACACATCCACCTCCACCACCGTATACCCAACCCGCCGTGTCCAGCCCCGGACACGACCCCGACACATCCACAGAACCTAACCTAACCTAGATCCCGCCGCCGCCGACGACTGGGACCTCCGCCTCCGCCGAGTCGAGTCTCCACCGCCGCGTCGAGCCGATCGATCCAGCCCCCGCCGAGTTCGACAGCCGGTGGCCGCCTGCAACCACCATCTGGAACCTCGAACCGACCACCGCCGAGAAGAACGTCGACCTAACCATCGTGCGTCGAGCTCGAAGATCCAGCCGCCGCGAGACCGAGCTTCGCTGCCGCCGGTGGCCGCCTCGGACCGCCTCACCCGCGTCGAGCCCTCGTCGAGTCGTCGACCGCCGCCGCTCTTGACCGGACGCAGCCAGATCCACCGAGTTCGACGCCGCCGCGTCGAACCGAGCGCCGCCGCCGAGTTTTCGCTGCCGCCCTAATTTTCCAGATCCAGCCTCGAAGTCGAGGGGAAGCCGACCACAGCGTGACCCCGGCGGACCTCCTCCGCGTCGACGACCGGGAAACCCTCAGCGTGAGCCCCTCTCTCCGTCTTCTCTTCCCTCTTTCCTTGTTCTCTGTAAGTTAAATTCGATTAGTTTAGTTATAAATTAGATTAGTTTAGTTATAAATTAGATTAGTTTAGTTAATTATTTTAATCAGTGAGTTAATTTAATCAGTGAATTAATTAATCAATTAGTTAAAGTATATTAGTTAGTTTAGTTAATTATTTATTAATCAGTAAATAGATTCTTAATCAGTTAATTAATTTATTAATTAATTAGTTTAATAATTTCATGTAATTAGTTTATTTTTATGTATTAAATATAAGGGTTTTGATTATGCAAAAATATAATAATATCGGGGTTTATATTATTAATTAAAAAAAATATAGTTTCAATAATAAAAAAATAAGATCAATTTGTTTAATTGGGCTGGTGACCAATTTTACTATGGATATAAAAATATATGATGGCTTTTACATAAATTCTAGATTTTTATAAATAAACTTTTATTTTTAATTATTGTTCAAAATAATTTCAAAATGATTTTCATTCAATTAAGATGTTACCTTAATAACGAACAACGACCCTTTCTCTTATTAGCCTGGAATCCTTATCTCGGTTTTCGTGCCGAACTCCGATCTTGGACTTCTTTATGTAGTTTCTAGCTATTTGGACTGCTCCGGACCCATTGGAACTAACTGCTATTTCATTTGGGATCACCTTGAGGAGGGTGGCATTATATACATTCTTTGATTAGTTATATATATATATATATAATATTTTGATTGATATATATATATACAAATATGTATTTTGGTATAAAAATATATATTTATATACATCTATTAGTGTATATACACAAATACGTATTTTGTACAAATACTAAGAGACACTTATATATATATATATTATATACGTTTTATTGGTATATACTTGGAGTGTAAATGTGTATTATATACGTATCCCTACTAGATGACCCCAGTTGACTAGTGCCATACCTGGCAGAGCCCTGAGTTCATGTATTTGTGATGTGTTAGTGTAGCTCCTGATGCAAATGTTGTATTTGATATATTTTAGGACTGTTGGTTCCTCCAGACGATACTCTGGGACAGGACATTGGTTTTACCATCTAAGGACCCAAGGCGAGTACATTCTCTGATTAGTTTCTAATTTATGATATCTCCTATGTTCACTGTATCTAGTGTAAATATCCATGTTCTTGACACGTTGGTTTCACGGATTGGTATACACGGATCTCATCATGAGATGTTATTCCTTATTCATGGTGTAGCTTGTACAAGACTTGTTTCCTTGATATCTTGTGCATGTACAGACACTGATTTCCGGGGAGATTTGCTACCTTCCTAGGGAATCCCGTGCCATAGCGTACCATGATTGGATCTACTATACCAGTCGGGGGTTTGGGGAGTACTTTAGTGTAGATATGTGATCATACCCAACTTTATATGCACCATAGCTCACCCCACATCTCACGTCGGGTGCGGCCTGACCATTTACATGCTCCATAGCTGTTACGTGTGATTAGCCTGACCTCTACATGCATCATAACTAACCAACGGTTAGCCTGACTTTATATGAACCATAGCTAATCACATGTAACCAGCCTGATCAAGTTCCCAAGCCGATCACATATTAAAGCTAGTACTCACACACTTAGTCATAGGATTCTTGCTCATTGACAAATTATTCTTTTCCTGCATTTACTTACAGTATTTCCAGTATTTCTCTCATTGTACATTTCTCGTACCTATACATGCATCTGGTATGTTTCCATCTAGAACTGCTATATAGTTTATGTCATTTATATAGAACTGCTATTTAGAGATGTACTTTGCTCCTTCTTGACTGGAAAATATTTTTCAGACTGTGACCTTAGTAGACTGGTTTCCGACACACTTGGGGGAATTGGATGTTACTGATTGCAGGTATGATTATTGTGTCATTAGACTTGTGTTGTATTCTTTTATTTCTTTATTTTCCTATCGTGCTGTAGTTGTGATTGAGTATTTCTAGATTTATTTTATGATATCCACGTCTCCTATGGAGTTGGATACTAGCGTGAGATTGTTTAGATAGTACTTGACCTAGACAGCGTTCTACCGCCGATGCTGCGGCGTAGGCTGGATGTACCCACGCTCTCGTGCCCCTAAACCGGGTGCGGGTCGTGACACCAACCTTCCTAACATCACGTACACCCTACACTCAGTCATACACACTCAGGTATATCCCTCAATTGTTGCTGATACACTCTAACTGGACACTCTCACCCACACATAAGCTTTCAACTGAACCAAGCTCCCTTCCTCACAAATCTGTACCAGATTTCAGCAAGTGGACTGAAGTTTCCCCCACACATCCTGTTATGTACCCTCACTCTCCCTTGCTCGATACCATGCCCTGCTGCACATAACACTCAACATCACTTGGTACTTAACCCAAACTAAAACACTAGTCCAACCTACACCACCCCTAATCACTATGACACCCTTACTTAGGTCATTGCACATAGGCAACCAACTGATACCCATAGATTTCCCCTCTTTTCCACTGCAGACCACATCCTTTCCTAACCCCTCAACTGTCCTAAACCTCTACACAATACTTACACATGCCCTCCCTGATATACACAGTAACTGTGCAATTTCTTCTTATGCACCTCACAGTCTCACAACCACACACGCACACACACTGTCACGACCCGCACCCGGTGTAGGGATGCAAGTCGGGAACAACGCCCAGCCTACGCCGTAGTATCGGCGGTAGAACGCTGTCTTGGTCAACTATGCTATCTAATTATCTCACTATAAAGCATAAACCTCCAATAATATCTCAACTCCAAGAAGAGAGTAATCAACTTAATTCAACACAATACTCAATCACATTTCTATGGCACGAAAAGATATCACAGAAGTCTAACATAACTAAGCAGTTAAAAATATAACAACAACAAATAAAAATAATATCCAAACACAAATATATGCCGGAAACAAATCCGGTACCAAAATACTAAAGAGAACTAACTATGCTAACTAGTGAATCCGGCTAAATCTCTCAACAGTCACTCCAGAACTAGTGGGTCCAAGTCTGCACCATCAATAGGCTGAGGTCCGTAGTATGTCGGAAACCAATCTCCCGGATCCTCGGAAAAATGTTTTCCAGTCAGAAATGGAGCGAAGTACAACCCAATAGCAGTTTCAATTAATTAACAAAAACTATAAAGCAGTAGAATAGAAGATGCTATCTACGATGAGGATATAACTGATAATCAAGAACAATGAGAGAATAAGCAATACTAACAACATAATATAATCAATGTGTACAAGAATAAAGGAATGAACTATAATGTCAGAATTGTCACGCCCCAGTCCCAAAATGACGAGGGACTGAGCACGTGAGCAATGGCCAGCAGCACGCACCGATGGACAACCCAATTTAATGGATCCATCAGGGCATGCTTAAGCTGTAGTCTAGCAGTAATATGTTACAAGTCTCAGGTAATCCTAATCTCATCCATAGAAATAACACAGATTAATTGCCAGGAAATAAATGCAATAGAAATAAGTATGCAATATCAAATAAGGTTATCTCGGGAACAAATTCGAGAATTATTCTGTTACATTTACAGAAAAATAGACAGGAAATGAAATGCTGGAAATGGAAATACTGTATAGCTGAAGCCGGGCTCAGGAGAAATCTTCGGCCACTATCTCGTCCTCTGTTCCCTGTTCTGCTCCAAGGAGTGCTCCGGTACCGTACACCTCAGGGTAGTTCTCTTCTGCTATATCTGGTGAACAAAACCAGGTCCTCAGCGGGACGTAACAAGGTACAGAAGAATACGAGCCAAACATATATGCAAAGTAACAATGAATGAAACAACAGGGTAAACTATATATCCAGCTAAGTGATATGCAATATGAGAGCAGCACTAGAACTCAGGCTGACGCCACTACAAGCTCTGTGTCGGGGAGCCGGTAGCGGCAATAACTATGAACTACACTATGTTATATACTATGTTTTATATATAATATCAGCCTGTAGCCTGTGTGTCTCTCCCCACCCAATGTAATCCCACGTCTCATGTCCACGATGCCTCATGTCCATGTCACGCACGATTATAACTAATGCAGCAAGTCTGATATCTATGAATCAAATGTCTAAGAATGTAAAGTCTATGTCATAAAACATGCATCCTATACAGAATCACCTTGAATGTCTCAGGAAGACTCTGTCTCATGAAATAGTGTCAAGTGTCCTGGGTTCTGGTGTACTTGATAGGACAAGTACGAGAATTATCGGGTCTCGTTATCCATGTCTATGTGACGTTACACAACTCCGCGTACGGAGTTGGCACCCGACTATGATCGGACACTAAGCACGTCACTCGTTTCCTAGGTTAAGCAGTTAAAACATGTTTATAATTAATACCACAAGAAATCCATTAAAATACTATGTCAAGAATTACTGAGGTTTGGCAAGCTTTACATGTCCATTATTGCATAATTAAATCCAGAAAATAATTAGCAAGCTGCAGGGTTTGGCAAGGTACACTTGCCTGTGGTCCCGGCTATGTTTGCAGTTCTGACTTCGGCGGGAATTGCAGGCGGTACTCCGGTTGCTGAAACAAACATCACCATCAGATCCAGAAAATATCAATCAGCTAGAAATGCCTGTCCTTGGGTCCAATTTGGAGACAAGGGCAGAAACGGCAGTTTCGGGCCAAAACGGGGTCCACCGGTGGGCCCGCTTTGCACCGAAAAATACGTCAGGGTCAACGGTCTCCAAATTCACCAAACTTAGTGTCAACAGGTCAGAAACGCTGATACGAACCCAACGGAACTTTCAGAATTGAATTCCGATGAGCCGTTCACAAAATCGCCCGTCGAGCGGGGCCTGTGGGGCCCACGACACGCGATTTCGTCAACGTTCTCAGAATCGAACCAAACTTGACCCACAGGACCAGCGTATCGCTACGAGTCCGATGGCGCAAGTTTCGTTTCAATCCGACATGTGTACACAAAGTTAGGTCGAATTGCAGAAAAGACGGATACGGGGCGATGTCCGCGGATACGCGTTGATTCCGGTGTGCACGCACACCCGAATCAGCTTCTGCGAAATCCCACACGTCCGTATCGACGAGGCGTTCGTGTCTGTGAAGACCGCGCGCGACCAAGTCGTCCCGTTTGGCGGGGCGGACTCGGTTCCGGGGTAAAACAGGGTCTGGGTTTTTCCTGTTTTTGGATCGCGGTGTGCGATCACCACAGGACGCGATGCCCGAACAGTTTGTCCGGACACCGAGAGGGTCATACAGGCTTCGCGTAGGAATTTACGGAATCAAAATCGGGGTTACGAGCAGGAAGTTATGAGTACCTGAAGGGACCCGAAAAACCGGGGTTTTGAACTGTGTCCGACACAACACTGTGCGATACTGTGTCCTCAGTTCACCACTGTGTCCGGCCGTGTCCGGGTATCCTTGGCCGTGTCAGGGGCTCTGGGGGACTGGCCGACGGTCGAGGTGGTGCTGGCGGCGGACGGCGAGGTCTCCGGCGGCGTCGAGGGGTCGGCCGGCAGCTCGGGGTGGTTAGGGTTTGGGGTCGGCTCCGCCTGGGGAGGAGGAGGAAGAGGAAGAGGTTCTGGAGCCGGCGGGCGGATCTGGGGGAGGTCGACGGCGGATTCCGGCGAGCTAGGGGAGGGGACCGGGGCCGGAGCTAGGGCACGGTGGTGGAGGTTTGATCGGGGGGGAGGAGGAGCGGAGGAGGGGTTATTTATAGGGGCTCGGGGCGGGGGTTGGCCGAGGGCGTGGCCGGGGAACGCGGAGGGGCGTCGGGTCGTGGGGGCGTGGACGGGGCGACGTTGCTGCGGGTTTTCCGGCGGGCGGCGTGGGGTTGTGGGAGAACGGGGTTGGGGGACAGGGGTGAATGGCTGGCGGGTCGGGTCGGGCGGCGGGCTCCGGGTGAGCGACCCGCCCGACCCGCTAAGGAGTGAGGGTTGGGCCGCTACGAACGGGCTCGGCCCACTGGGCCGGGCCGGGCCCAAAACAGAAAAAATAATAAAAATAAAATCAATAATAATAATAATAATAATAATAATAATAATAATAATAATAATAATAAATAATCAGAAATAATTAATAAATAAATAATTAAATAAATAAATACTTTTTAGGCATTTAAAAATAGGTCCGGGGTCCGATAAAATCCCAGAAAATTATCCTAAGTCCAGTTTTTCATTTTACATCCAAAAATATTATTTTCATAGTATTCTAATATTGTTTAATATCAATTAAAAATCATTGAATAAATAAAACCCTGTTTTTAAATTACAGAAAATTCCCAGAAAATTCCAGAAAATTGTGAAAAATCCAGTTTTGAAAATTTTGAAAAATCAGGGGGTTCACAATCTACCCCCCTTAAGAGGATTGCGTCCTCGCAATCAAAGGATAACCGGTCAACAGAGATGACGCTGTCGTAAACATCGTTTGAAAACACATCACAAGATACTTAGGGAAATACCGTTTCCCTAAAAATTGAAAGTTTACACTTTCCAGGAAAATCTAGTTAAAACTATAATTTTTTTTTTGAAAACCAGGTTATTATTAACAAGTTGCAAATTACTAGGTTGGGGCTGAGGTCACGAACCAAGAGGCACGAACTACACAAGACAAAAACGGATAACTACGAATCACTTACTCGCATCAGCGTCCTGCACAGTCAGCGCATAAGCTTGTCCTCGTCCTTGAGGTAGATTCCTCTGCTGCTGCTGGGCTTGCTGGAAGAGCGTCGCCTGAGGTGCCAGAGGTGGCCTCGGTGCTGGTAGAGCTGGTTGGTTTGCCCTTCGTGCTCCATCTCGATGCTGAGGACAGTCCTTGGCTATGTGTTGATTTGTCCCGCAAATCAAGCATAACCCTAACTTGCGTCTGCAGTCCTTCTCGACATGGCCTATCTTGCCGCAGTAGTGACAGGTAGGAAGGGTCTGCGAAGCTGCCCTAGGTGGCTGGTTCGTGTGAATTCTCTTTGCAGATTCTCCCGGTGGTGCTCTGTCTGGTGCTGAGGTGATTGGCCGCTTAAGGCGAGACTCTCTCCTGGTGACGCGTTCCATGCGTCGGGCTGCAGCGAGAACATCCGAGTAGGAGGTAGGTGCGACGGATCCGATGAGTTTCTGCAGCTCAATGTTCAGTCCGTCGAAGAATTTTTCGGTCTTCTCTTCCTCCGTCGGGATCAGGGTTGGGGCGAAGCGGCTCAGACGAATAAATTTCGCGTTGTACTCTTCCACTGTCATAGAGTCCTGAGTGAGACGGTTGAATTTGTCCCGCAGTTCGGATCGTGCGATAGCCGGAATGTACATCTCTTGGAAGAGTCTGGAAAACTCCTCCCAAGTGACTCGGTCTGGTCCGAGTCGCGTCTCCTCAGACAACCACCAGTGGTGCGCGTTGCCTGTCAACTGCATTCGGACAGCAGTCATCCAGCGTTCCCGGGGGAGCTCGGCTGCTTCAAGTTGATGCCGTATGTTGGTGAGCCACTCGTGAACTTCTGTGGGCTCTTCCTTGCCGGAGAAAGTGCGGGGCTTCAGTTGGCGGAAGTCAGTGATAGAGCCTGTAGATGGCCGTCGAGCTGGTAGGTTGGCCTGCTCCAGTACAGTTACGATGCTGTCCCTCCAGAAGTTGGCTTCGCGACGCTGAGCCTCGTGTTGGACTTGTTGCTGGGCTTGCATCATCGCGTAGATCATTTGGAATATCTGCTGCCCGTCAATTGGCTGTCCTTGTGGGAGTACGGGGGTTGGTGGGACGAACTGCGGCGGAGGTGGAATGTCATCGCGTCAGAATCGGGAGGTAGGTTGACCTGCCTGCTGGCTCTGTTGAGTTGGTGGAACTCCTTCGACTGGTGTCACTTCGTCGTCATAGGTGACACCTGTAGCTTGGGGTATTCCGACGGGAGTCTCGTTGCATTCTTGTGGGTCCATTTTCCTGTATCCAAAATAACCAATAAGAGGCGCACAGGAATCAAGGCAAGATGCAAGTAAATTATTTGAAGTCGATATAGAGATAAAAAACGATTCAAGCAAGTGGATGAGATCCTAAAAACTTATCCTATCTTATTGCAGGCCTGTTCGGTCCCTAAGTTGAAACTGAACAATTTAGTCGTAGACCTGCATGGGCCACCACAAAAACTATGTCACGCCCCAGTCCCAAAATGACGAGGGACTGAGCACGTGAGCAATGGCCAGCAGCACGCACCGATGGACAACCCAATTTAATGGATCCATCAGGGCATGCTTAAGCTGTAGTCTAGCAGTAATATGTTACAAGTCTCAGGTAATCCTAATCTCATCCACAAAAATAACACAGATTAATTGCCAGGAAATAAATGCAATAGAAATAAGTATGCAATATCAAATAAGGTTATCTCGGGAACAAATCCGAGAATTATTCTGTTACATTTACGGAAAAATAGACAGGAAATGAAATGCTGGAAATGGAAATACTGTATAGCTGAAGCCGGGCTCAGGAGAAATCTTCGGCCACTATCTCGTCCTCTGTTCCCTGTTCTGCTCCAAGGAGTGCTCCGGTACCGTACACCTCGGGGTAGTTCTCTTATGCTATATCTGGTGAACAAAACCAGGTCCTCAGCGGGACGTAACAAGGTACAGAAGAATACGAACCAAACATATATGCAAAGTAACAATGAATGAAACAATAGGGTAAACTATATATCCAGCTAAGTGATATGCAATATGAGAGCAGCACTAGAACTCAGGCTGACGCCACTACAAGCTCTGTGTCGGGAAGCCGGTAGCGGCAATAACTATGAACTACACTATGTTATATACTATGTTTTATATATAATATCAGCCTGTAGCCTGTGTGTCTCTCCCCACCCAATGTAATCCCACGTCTCATGTCCACGATGCCTCATGTCCATGTCACGCACGATTATAACTAATGCAGCAAGTCTGATATCTATGAATCAAATGTCTAAGAATGTAAAGTCTATGTCATAAAACATGCATCCTATACAGAATCACCTTGAATGTCTCAGGAAGACTCTGTCTCATGAAATAGTGTCAAGTGTCCTGGGTTCTGGTGTACTTGATAGGACAAGTACGAGAATTATCGGGTCTCGTTATCCATGTCTATGTGAAGTTACACAACTCCGCGTACGGAGTTGGCACCCGACTATGATCGGACACTAAGCACGTCACTCGTTTCCTAGGTTAAGCAGTTAAAACATGTTTATAATTAATACCACAAGAAATCTATTAAAATACTATGTCAAGAATTACTGAGGTTTGGCAAGCTTTACATGTCCATTATTGCATAATTAAATCCAGAAAATAATTAGCAAGCTGCAGGGTTTGGCAAGGTACACTTGCCTGTGGTCCCGGCTATGTTTGCAGTTCTGACTTCGGCGGGAATTGCAGGCGGTACTCCGATTGCTGAAACAAACATCACCATTAGATCCAGAAAATATCAATCAGCTAGAAACGCCTGTCCTTGGGTCCAATTTGGAGACAAGGGCAGAAACGGCAGTTTCGGGCCAAAACGGGGTCCACCGGTGGGCCCGCTTTGCACCGAAAAATACGTCAGGGTCAACGGTCTCCAAATTCACCAAACTTAGTGTCAACAGGTCAGAAACGCTGATACGAACCCAACGGAACTTTCAGAATTGAATTCCGATGAGCCGTTCACAAAATCGCCCGTCGAGCGGGGCCTGTGGGGCCCACGACACGCGATTTCGTCAACGTTCTCAGAATCGAACCAAACTTGACCCACAGGACCAGCGTATCGCTACGAGTCCGATGGCGCAAGTTTCGTTTCAATCCGACATGTGTACACAAAGTTAGGTCAAATTGCAGAAAAGACGGATACGGGGCGATGTCCGCGGATACGCGTTGATTCCGGTGTGCACGCACACCCGAATCAGCTTCTGCGAAATCTCACACGTCCGTATCGACGAGGCGTTCGTGTCTGTGAAGACCGCGCGCGACCAAGTCGTCCCGTTTGGCGGGGCGGACTCGGTTCCGGGGTAAAACAGGGTCTGGGTTTTTCCTGTTTTTGGATCGCGGTGTGCGATCACCACAGGACGCGATGCCCGAACAGTTTGTCCGGACACCGAGAGGGTCATACAGGCTTCGCGTAGGAATTTACGGAATCGAAATCGGGGTTACGAGCAGGAAGTTATGACTACCTGAAGGGACCCGAAAAACCGGGGTTTTGAACTGTGTCCGACACAACACTGTGCGATACTGTGTCCTCAGTTCACCACTGTGTCCGGCCGTGTCCGGGTATCCTTGGCCGTGTCAGGGGCTCTGGGGGACTGGCCGACGGTCGAGGTGGTGCTGGCGGCGGACGGCGAGGTATCCGGCGGCGTCGAGGGGTCGGCCGGCAGCTCGGGGTGGTTAGGGTTTGGGGTCGGCTCCGCCTGGGGAGGAGGAGGAAGAGGAAGAGGTTCTGGAGCCGGCGGGCGGATCTGGGGGAGGTCGACGGCGGGTTCCGGCGAGCTAGGGGAGGGGACCGGGGCCGGAGCTAGGGCACGGTGGTGGAGGTTTGATCGGGGGGGAGGAGGAGCGGAGGAGGGGTTATTTATAGGGGCTCGGGGCGGGGGTTGGCCGAGGGCGTGGCCGGGGAACGCGGAGGGGCGTCGGGTCGTGGGGGCGTGGACGGGGCGGCGTGGGGTTGTGGGAGAACGGGGTTGGGGTACAGGGGTGAATGGCTGGCGGGTCGGGTCGGGCGGCGGGCTCCGGGTGAGCGACCCGCCCGACCCGCCCGACCCGCTAAGGAGTGAGGGTTGGGCCGCTACGAACGGGCTCGGCCCACTGGGCCGGGCCGGGCCCAAAACAGAAAAAATAATAAAAATAAAATCAATAATAATAATAATAATAATAATAATAATAAATAATCAGAAATAATTAATAAATAAATAATTAAATAAATAAATACTTTTTAGGCATTTAAAAATAGGTCCGGGGTCCGATAAAATCCCAAAAAATTACCCTAAGTCCAGTTTTTCATTTTACATCCAAAAATATTATTTTTATAGTATTCTAATATTGTTTAATATCAATTAAAAATCATTGAATAAATAAAACCCTGTTTTTAAATTACAGAAAATTCCCAGAAAATTCCAGAAAATTGTGAAAAATCCAGTTTTGAAAATTTTGAAAAATCAGGGGGTTTACAAGAATAGAACAAGATAATCAATGAATTGAATAATGGAATCTACAATAACTATGTGATTTGAGATACTAACTAAATATGTGATCGGCCTGGGAGATTCAATGATTACACTAAGGAGCTAACTCAACCATACGTGAATTATATGGTTAGTTAGTAGCCAATGATTACACTACTAGCCGATAGTTTCTTGATCACATATTTAATTGGTATTTCCCCCGCCCCGACTGATATGATGGATCGAATCATGACACGTCACTAGCCAATGTATCCAATGTTTAATCTACAATATTCAATGTTATCCAATACCAACAAGGACAGTATCCGATACCATCTCCATAATCAAGGTAACATTCCATGACTAACGATCCAATAACAATACCAATCCGTGTACTATCGTGTCAAGAATCATAAGTAATATTTCTAAATACTTGAATTATAGTGGTAATCAAATAATGAAAACTATCAGAGAATGTACTCGCCTGTGGTCCAGAGCAAATGATAAAAAAATGATGTCCGAACTGGTGTCACAGACCTATATATGAAATATTGCATTAATACAAGTTTTTGGGAAGAGAAATAAATTAAACTAGTCAATTTCTAGGTCATAAAACTATTTCTAAGTCAAAAGTCAAACTAGGTCAACTCTAAGTCAACTATGGTCAACTATAGTCAAATTATGGTCAACTACCTATTTCTAGGTTGTATGAGTCTAACTCAAAGATATTGGGCTCACACACTATGAATCTAGGCCATACAAACTAAATCTTAGGATACTAAGATACCGTATCTCAGGATACGCAAACAAGGGATAAATATAACACATATGTACATATCAAACAATATTATATATATAAAATCCTAATTACAAATGCTAAATGGATACCTTGGTTTCGAACCAACTTGGTATTGCAATACTAAACCTCTATCTTGATATCCAAACCCAATACCTTGATTATCCTCCAATACCTTGATACTTACCTTGGCATCTCAAGATAAATTCAAAACCTTATTTATACTAACTACCCAATAATAATTATAAACTACTATGCATTTAATATTTATATATTTCTATATACCTTATTTTAGTCACCTTAATACCAACCCATAATTAGTTTACAACTATCCTATTACTTATGCCAATACCTACTACTCATACCTTGGTATATCTTGATACTTACCTTGACATCTCAAGGTAATTGCCAAAATCTCATGTATATACTAACTACCCATCAATAATTACATATATCAATCCAATATAACTCTAATATGTACTAATAGAATAATACTAACTACCAACTACACACTAACTATTAATACATATATACGTACATACATACCTACAAATATATAATATATAAAAAATACTCATAACAATTGATAACTAAAGTATACTAACTATTCTAATAAATTTATATGCTACAACTAAATATATACATATATAGTATACTATAATACAAATAGCAATTATGAACATATTTATATATATATTAATTACCATATATACATATATAAATACATATATATAACCTACCATATATATTTATACAATATACATATAAAACTATATATAACTATATATACACTTATACATAGTAAATTGTATAAAATACCACATAGTAACATACACACACACATACAGTAATATGTATATATAACTATACATATATGTATACATATATATAATCATACAATAATATAAATACATAACAATATATAATATAACTATATATATAACCACATATAAATATATCTACTATATTATATATACATATGCTACCACTTATAAATATATATCTACATACATATATATATATATAAATAATCATATATAAATAATCTAATTACTTAATTAAACATACACATATATTATATAAAATATATACATATATTTACATCCCTAACATATATTATAACATATATATTAATGCATGTAGAAGAAAGCTACATAATATATATTCTATTAATACATATATAATACATAGATCTATGATACAATAAACACTATAATAAATATACATAATACATATATAATATATATAGATACATACACAATTATAATTCAAGAATTAAAGCACAATTAATTAGATCTACACATAAACACACAACAATTGGAGAGTATCACACCGTATCCCACTAGATCTAGGATACGCATGCGACACGAGTCCACCACACATCCAATTGTACCCCGAAGGAAACAAATAAATCACATATAATATTTATGAACAAAACAAAGTGTCAAATATAGATCTATGTGTCCGTGTCAAAATACGATATGTACAAAGTCCCGTGTCGGAGAAAAAACTCCCAAAACAACACGTATCACCAAATTGTTGGGATACGACCTACACGTACCCAATTGTGGACACGATACTAGCCCCAAACACATAAACATATGCCAAATTGATCTATAGGATCAATTGACACACACAACAAAAAGTTATTTTCGGAATTCTCCCAAAATTGACACAAAAAGTACCATAACTTTCTCCATAGGCCTCCTATGAACACAAAACCAAATTCTATGGGTAGTACATATATATGGGTTGATTATTCATGATTAAATCTCAGATTTAGAAGCTATTTTAAGGGCAAAAACTAAATTGTACTTATTGGGAGATGGATTTCCAATGAAACCTCCAAAATTGGTGAAATTAGCCTCCAACTTGTAGATCCTTGCTCCTCTTTGTAGATCCTTGCTTCCTCCTTCTAGATCCTTGCTCTTCTAGTCTCCAATGGTAATTTGGAAAGTAATTGGGTGAAAATTTGGTAGAGATTTGGTGGAATTTGATTGAGGGAAATTCTAGATCTAAATTTGGAATGAAAAATGAAGAGAGAGAAAGTTTTCATCCCCTTTATATAGGCCTCACTTGCCCCCTCCCTCAAGCTACTATGTAAAGTCTAAAATACCCCTTGGGGCCTCTCATGAAGAAATTAATTAAGGAGGGAAGCTTCTAGTCTAATGGTTTAATTAATTTAATCATCCTCCTAATTAATGGGCTTTCTAGTTGGGCTCAATTCTAACAATTAAAATATGTTGGTCCAGGAGTTTAAACTAAATTAGTTAGGTCCACTAACACAAGTCCAAAATTAAATCTAATATGCTAATAATAAATAAATAATATAATAAATAAATATTTAACATGCACAATATTTAATTAATTATAAAATGACCAAAATACCATTTTTCTAGAAAATACGGTAGTGACACACACACACACTTACATTTACACTAGCACAACTTGCCTATATATACACTCTCAATATATACATAATAACACACATTCTAATACATATACTAGTGTGGCAATCTAATAAACACTTGTAGTGCATCAATGAGATACTTCATGATACACTCAAGATACTTCTTCCAAACCTCATCAAACACCACTAAAACTATGAGAACACATCTAAAATAGTCAATAGAGTATAAATAGCACAATATATATTCCATCAAACACTCAGTGGTCTAAACTCACATTTTTCCCAATCTTGAGGCACAAAATATCATTCCACAAGAAGAAATCTTAGATCTAGATAAATGATGGCTCATAACACCTAGATCTAACCAATAGAGTCAATTCACCTATGGGAGAATTTTATAGGTCCAATGGGTGTTCTTAACCATAAATAGAGTAAAAAGTAGAGAATTACCTAGGTTTTGAGTGACCTCCTTGAAGAACTCCGAATTTGGACACGGAAAAGATAAAGCGGACACGATCCTCAACACTTGGACTCCTCTTCAAGCTTCCTCTAGAAATGACAAGCTTCTTAGCCTTCTTTGGAAATAAAAATGAGGGGGATGAGATTTGGAGTCGAGAAATTAGGGTTTGCTCTCAAATTTGGGGATGAACTAAATGAAAATAAATGAAGGCTATTCATGAATAAAGAGGCTTATATAGACTCTCTCTTAGGATTAGGGTTAGGGTTAGGTTTAGAAATAGTTTGATATAACTCAAAAGCCCCTCTCCATTTGTCATGAATAGAATCTAATTTAACTAAAAAAATGATCTCTACAACTAAAAAGAATATTCCTTTCATGACACTAGACTTAATTAATTCTAATTGCTAAAGTCTTGACTAGCAATAATTATCACTAATTAACACTTACAAATTTTAGTTGGTTAGCCACTAACTATCACTAATATAATTCTAGGCAACCACTAATATAAAATAATAAACACCATACAAAATTATCAAAATGTCCCTATGTTGAAAAGTAGTAGTTATACTTAGTCCTTAAGCATTTACAATTATTTATAACACGCATAGAATCACAAAATCCAATAAAACATCCAACTAAGCAAAATAATAAAACATGCACATGGGGACGCATAAGAACTAGGGATGCATGGGATCAATGTCGTATTGGTAAAGGCCGCATACGGGTCAGTACCGTATAGAGGTCGATGCCGCATAGGTCAAGGCAAAGTCTACTTCTTGGGACAAGTGCCGAGTGACGTGCATTAAATGCGTGTTAGTGAAGTGACTGAAGTAATGGATGTGACAAGTCATAAAGTGACAGAAAAAAGATAAAATCATAGAAAAATGTGTAAGGACGAAGTAGAGTTATGAGTCAAAGAGAAGAGGCATATAGTGTCAATGCCGCATAAGTCTGCTTGCCGCATACTCTACTTGCCATATACTCTGCTTGCCGCATAGATGTCACTTGGACTTAGCAAATTTCTCATTCGTTCAGCAGGTGAAACACAATGAGTTCTGTCATTTAGAACACTTTGTGTAATAATCAGTCATGCATCCAACAAGATGGACACATGCTGAAAGGTATATGTGGCACAGAGATCAGGCCGCATAGCACTCTCTACAACATATGGTGCTGGCCGCATGAGCACTTCGTCTTCTCCAGATAGCAAGTTCATCCATGGCAGAAAACTCCAAAAATCAAAAAAAAATTCTCCATAAAAACTTTATTTTAACTCTAAATCAAGTGAACCAAAAGCCAAAATACTCGAAATAAAATACTCAATCATCCACAAAAACTGTTTTTCTAAAATACCATATTTTAATAGATCAAAATCAAGAATTTTTTTTTGGAATCCATAAAAATCCTTAACTAAAAATATAGATCTACTAAATTCTATTCGTCAAAAGCAAAAACTCAAAGTATTAAAAGTGCTTAGAATCATAATGTACACATATTAGACTAAAAAAATGCAAGAAAAAAGCAAGAAGTAAAATCTAGAGTTTCTCTATGTCATGCAAGGTGTCCTCGAAATTCATACTCAAGGCTATCTAGAGAAATTAGAACAAGCAATGCACTAAATACAAGCACATATACACATGCAATCAAATTCAAGCATAAATGAAGAAAAGGAATATCGTATAACATGGATGAACAAATCACGAGATTCAAGTTACGAAGGCATAAGGACAAATATACCTTCCGAGTCGAAGAGGTGCAGATACCGAGACCAAATAACGTCCTCGCGCTCCCACGTCGACTCTCCCAAAGGGTGATGACCCCCAAGCAACTCGGACAAGATGAATAGTCCGATTCTTGAGAACTGTCATGACCCACACCCGGAATTTGGGATACGAGTACGTGGGTACGTCCAGCCTACGCCGCAGTATCGGTGGTCGAACGCTGTCTAGGTCACAATACTAGCTAATCAATCCCACATGAATATCCAACTCTATGAGGAGACACAGATATCATAATATAATCTGAAAATACTCAATCACAGAACTAAAGCACGATGAGATATCAAAGCAAATAAACGAAATATAATAGAAGTCTAAACAACAAAAAAATAGTCTAACTTGCAAACAATAACATCAATAATCTCCAAGTATGCCGAAAACAAGTCCTCTAAGTCGCAGTCTGGAAAAATATTTCCAGTCAGGATGGAGCGAAGTACAAGCACTAACAACAGTTCCATGTGTATTGACAAAAACTATAATACAGTGTAAAAAATACAAGATGGATATAAATACTGGCAATAAAAATACTGGAGATAATGAAATACTGAAAATAGAAATACTGGAGCATATGTAATCATCAATGGTACAACTAGCAATGAACAGAAATACAAGTGCATGATAGAACAATGAACTGGAATATAAGTGAATGCTAGAACAATAACTAGAACATAGGGAAATGCTAGATCAATAAACAAGAAATACATGTATAGACTAACTAGCTAAGTGTGTAAAATATCAGCATATCATGTGATCGGCTTGGGACTGATCAGGCTTACTATGTATGACTAGCTATGATTCATGTAAGGTCAGGCTAACCATCCGGATAGCTATGATGCAAGCAATAGTCAGGCTAATTGTCATGCCCCAGTCCCAAAATACGTAGGACTAGGACACGTAAGCATGCCAGCCGCATGGTTATGACAACTCCAATATATGGAAATCAAAATCCATACGTACGCTGTAATATGAATATCAAATCCATAAGGGGTATAAATCTATCACAAGTCACAGGGTACAATCTAAATCTCATCCACAGAAAATCAATTATAAATAAATAACCAATATCTATGAAACTAGATCTCAATACAAAGTATCTAAAGATGACAGTCGGATGGAAATAAATCCACTGCCGAGCTGGAATATAAAATCAAACACAATATAAGTACACCTCCAATAATAACGAGGCTCGAAGAGAAAACCTCCTCGCCGATATAAGTAACCAGTCTGGATCTGCGCTTCTGCGAATACTCAAAACAGCTACATCTGGAAGGGGCCAGGTCCTCAGAGGGACATAACAAGATACATAAAAGTATGCCAATAAAGTACTAAAATAAATATCCAATGGGTCGCCTAACCGTCTAAGTGAATGTAGCTTAAGAACAACTTTTCCCACAAGTGGGCTATCAGGCTGAAAACTGGGATTGACATGGTTCTCTTGGAGATCCAGGGGCCTATAAAGCATATCGTCTTTTGAACGCCAGAGGCCGCTTGATAATATATAATATATAGTGGTCATCACCACCCGTTTCTCCGACGGAGAATCCGGGCGCACAAGGGAAAAGTGTAAAGGAGCCCAAATGCTGTACTTGTTGTTCTTCCCACCCCATGCTCTAAGCATGTCACATCCATGACACGATTTGGTTCATAGCCTATCTTTAATACACTAGTCCAATCCTGCAACCAAACAAGGACAATGATTGGATCACCGTACTACAATAGGCTATGTCCATGGATCTCTAATAACTGCTAAGTCTTCTAGCATACAAAATTTCTATCAGCAGTTATTTCTAACGCACGTCCCATATGTACCGATGATCAGTCAATACGTGCGTCCGTGATCTATATGAGACTCACAACTCGTGTAAAAATGTGTCACAGTCAAATGAAACCTAATGATACTTTATGGTAATGGGGCGGTCTCATAAACAAGGTCAATGCATATACATAATAAAAATAGAATCACGACGACACCGTCGTTGCACCCAAGTTTTCTTGGACGCGCATTTTATATAACAGTTAAAATATATGAACTAAAGACAAAAAATAAATATGCATGCAACATATGGAATATGAATAACAGTACAATGTCAAGGTATACTTGCCTGGCAAGAATCTGTATAATGTAAGCGTCCAAATGTCAAGGATACGGGATCAAAAACTAATGGCTCCGAACAAACGTCTCCGGATGCTGAAATAGACATCACCAATATTTTCAGAATCAGCAAAATAGCTAAAAATTACTACCCTTTCGTCCAATTTGGACACAGGGGCAAAACGATAATTTTGGGTCAAAATAGGGTCCACGTGTGGCCCACTTTGCACCAAAAAATGTGCCAAAGATAACAGTCTCTAAAAGGGACAAATAATAGGTCAAACAAACTCTAAATGTCAGTACGAACTCAATGGTATGTCCAAATATGGATTCCGATGAGCCAAATACAATTTCGTCCAAAAAGTCAACCGTAGGGCCTGCCAATTGGCGACTTGGTCAACTGTCTCAGAATTGCGTAAAAATTGGGTCACAGGACCAGCGCGATACTACGAGTCCAGTGGCGCAAGTTTTTTCGCATTCTAACGAGCATGCACTAAATGCGCAGGGCTTTTGCAAAAGTTGTGACACGAAAGATTTTCTGCGAATACAGGCTGATTCCGACGCGCACACGCATCCAAATCAGTTTCTGTAAAATCTCACACGTCCAGGTATGCTGTGCACACCTTTTGGTACACTTGGTACGTGATGGGGCGGTCCCGTTTGGCGGGACGCACTCCGTATCACAATTTCTGGAAATGGCCAAAAAGTATATTTTCGGGTTTTTCTATCTGATTTATTTCTACACACAACAATTAATAAATTAATATAAATAACAGAAATTAAACTAGGTTAGGTGGTCTCCGTATACCAAAAATAAAAACCGGATTCGGATCTCTGTGGTGGGAGATACGAATCCGAGAACATAGGTAGTTACCACAGTTTTCTGCGATACACAAAAGTTGTCATTTTCCGTCAACTTGGACGTTGTTTTCGCCTAGATTTACGCGTTGTTCGAGATAAATTAATGCACAGATATTGATGGAGGTTAAGTCATGATCATACCGGTAAAGGCGGGGTCGAGTTTGGTCGAGCGAGGAGACGGAAAACACGTTGTGAACACAGGTACTCTGCAGTAAATTTCGGTCGCGGCGGAGTACGCGGTCGCGCGGTTGCGGAGATGGCCGGCGGTTGTCACACCCCAGTCCCAAAATATTGAGGGACTGGACACGTGGCAATGGCCAACAGCACGCACCGATGGACAAACCTAATTTAATGGATCCATCAGGGCGTACTTAAGCTGTAGTACAACAATAAATAGATCAAAGGATACAAGTCACAGTCTATTCTAATCTCATCCACAACAGATAATCACAGATCAAAAGCCAGAATAAATGCAAATAAATAAAATCTAAAATATCTCAATAAAAGTGTCTCGGAAAACAATCCGAGAATAAGTCTGATACATCAATGCAATAGACAGGAAATAAAGGAACTGGAAATAGAAACAACTGAGTATATAAAGCCATTACTCAGGAGAAGTCCTCTGGCACGATCTCGTCCTCAGGTTCTGGTACAGCTCCTGAAAGTGCTCCTGTACTGTATATCTCGGGATGAATCTCTTCGACTATACCTGGGGACATAATCCAGATCCAGGTCCTCAGGGGACATAGAAAGGTACAAGATAACTCATGCCAAAATAAATGCAGTGCAGCAATAAATGGAACAATAGGGAAGTACTATATAACCAGCTAAGTGATATGCAAGATGAGAGCGTCACTAGAACTCAGGCTGAAACTACCACAAGCTCTGTGTCGGGGAGCCGGTAGCAGTGATATCATGTGGTTGTCTAGCTCGGAGAGAGAATAAGACGCCGGCATAATATAATCAACCTGTAGCCTGTGTGTCTCTCCCCACCCAATGTAATCATACGTCTCATGTCCACAACGTCTCATGTCCATGCCACGGAGGATCAAGTCTAATGCAGTAAGTCATGATAAGCTCTAAGCATATATGTAAAGAACATGTCATGAACCTGAATCCTATACAGAATCACCATGAATGTCTCAGAAGATTCTGTCTCATGAATAGTATCAGGTGTCCTGGGTTATGACGTACTTGATAGGACAAGTACGAGAAACATCGGGTCTCGGTATCCATGTCTAGATGACAATACACAATGCCGCGTACAGTATTGGCACCCGACTATTAATCGGACACTAAGTAAAGTCACACGATCCTAGGTTGAACATTTATATCAAGATTATATATGTATGTACAAGGACTCAAGCAAAATACTATAACAGGAATCACTGCGAGTTGGCAAGGTACACTTGCCTGTGGTTCTGGCTCCAACTGTAGCTCTGATATTCGTGAAATATCCAGGAACGTCTCCAGATGCGGAAATAAACATCACCATCAGATTCAGAAAATATCAAATAGCTAGAAACGCCTGTCTTTGAGTCCAATTTGGAGACAAGGACAAAAATGACAATTTTGGGTCAAAGCGGGGTCCACATGTGGCCCGCTTCGCACCAAAAAATGTGTCAGAGACAAAGTTCTTCAAATTCTTCAAACTTAGTGTCAACAGGTCCAGAACGATGATACGAACCCTACAGAACTTTCAGAATTGGATTCCGATGAGCCGATCAAAAAATCGCCCGTCAAGTGGAGCTTGTGGGGCCCACGATACGCGATTTTGTCAACGTTCTCAGAATCGAACCAAACTTGGGTCACAGGACCAGCGTATCGCTACGAGTCCGATGGCGTAAGTTTTGTTTCGATCCGATGTGTGTACACAAAGTTACAACAAGTTCCAGAACAGACGGATACGAGACAATGTCGGCGGATATGCGTTGATTCCGGTGTGCACGCACATCCAAATCAACTTCTGCGAAATCCCGTACATCCGTATCAACGGCGCGCACATTTCGGTGAATACCGCACGCGACCAAGTCATCCCGTTTGGCGGGGCGTACTTAGTTCTCGGGTGAAATAGGGCGTTATTTTTCCTGTTTTTGGATCGCGGTTCGCGATCGCCACAGGACGCGATGCACCGAGCGGGTTGTACGGACACCGAGAGGGTCACGCAGGGTTCACGATGCAATAGACGGAACCAAAAATGGGTCAACGAGCAGAGAGAACGGGTTACCTGAACAGGGCTTCGAAAACCAAGATTTCTCGTGTCCGTGTCGACACGACACAACGTGTTCGAGTTCTAGGGTTTAGGGCTTGGGGCTTCGTCGGAGCTGCGGCGGCCAGAGGCGGGTCGGAGGGAGGCCGGGGGCAGCGGAGGAGGCACTGGCCGGAGGCGGCGGCGCGCCAGAGCGGGCGGGGGACGGCGGAGCCGGTTGCTGCTGCGGCTGTACTGCTTGGTGGGGGGATTCTGGACGGGGACGGGCGGAGGAGAGCGGAGGCGGTGATACGAGGGTGGCTGACAGCGGCGAGGCGGGAGGCGGTGGCGGCTTGGTGGTGGAGGGATCGGGTCGAAGGCGTGGCGGCTGCAGGGTGTTTAAATAGGGCGGAGGAGGGGGTCGTGGGCTGAGGGGCGCGGGGGAGACGGTTGGCCGCCGGCGAGGCGGAGGGGCGTGGCCGAGGGGTGCGGCGGACGGGGCGGCGGAGCGCCGGGGGACGCGGGGGAGGTGATCGGTCGTGCGAGTGCGGGTGAGGGTGAGCGGGTCGGGTCAGGTTGGGTTGGCCCGATCCGACCCGTTAGGGTCCGGGGTCCGGTCCGGTTCGGTTGGACCGGGTTTAGCCCAGTTCAGTCCGGTTTGAACCCGGTTCAACCCGGTTATTTTAAATTTTTAAATAAAATAGTTTTTGGGCTTTTAAACATGTTTTCGGGGTCCAATAAATTTCAGAAAAATTATCCTAAGTCCAATATTTTATTTTTCACCCCAAAATATTATTTTTATAATATTTTAATATATTTTAGAAATATTTAATTTTATTTAATGTCGAAATACTCTGGTTTTTAATTAGTAAAAATTACCGAAAATCCCAGAAAATTCTGAAAATCCTGTTTAAAAAAATCTTAAAAAATCTGGGGGTTTACAATCTACCCCCTTAAGAGGATTGCGTCCTCGCAATCAAAGAATAACCGATCAACAGAGATGACAAGGTTGCAAGCATTGTTCGTAACACATCACAAGACACCTAGGAAAAATATTGTTTCCCTAAGAATGAAAGTTATGCACTTTCCAGAGTGAAGAGAATCTAGTTAAAGCAAGAGAGCTACAACTTTTAGAAAAACTAGGTTATTATTAACAAGTTCCAAATTACTAGGTTAGGGCTAAGGTCACGAACCAATAGGCACGAGCTAAAATAATTCTAGAATCGATAGCTACGAGTCACTTACGCGCATTAGCTACTCAACGAGTCTGAGCGTTCTCCAAGGTCGTCGCGAAAGCTTGTCCTCGTCCTTGAGGTGGTGCCCTCTGCTGCTGGGCCTGCTGGAAGAGTAGTGCCTGGGGTATCAAAGGTGGCCTCGGCTGATACCCACTTGGAGATGGTGGTAGGACTTATTGAACTTCCGTTTGTGGTGCTCCTTCTCAACGCTCAGGACATTCCCTCACTGAATGCTGACTGGATCCGCAAGCTAGACATAATCTTCTCTTTCGTCTGCACTCGTTCTCAATATGGCCTCGCTTGTGACAATATTGACAGACAGGTAGTACCTGTGGAGATGATCCAGGTGGCTGGTGTATGTGAGGTCTTTTTGCAACTTCTTCCTATGGTGCTGATGTGGAAGTCCGTTTCAGACTAGTCTCTCTCCTGGTGATGCGCTCCATGCGTCGGGCTGCAGCAAGGACATCCGGGTAAGATGTAGGTGCAACGGATCCAATTAGTTTCTGTAGCTCGAAGTTTAGTCCGTCAAAAAACTTCTCGGCCTTCTCTTCTTCTGTCGAAATCAAGGTAGGGGCAAAGCGACTCAGACGAATAAATTCTGCGTTGTACTCTTCCACTGTCATAGTATCCTGAGTGAGGCGGTTGAACTTGTCCCGCAGTTCTGATCGAGCAATAGCTAGAATGTACATCTCCTGGAAGAGTCTAGAGAACTCTTCCCAAGTGACTCGGTCTGGTCCGAGCCGTGTCTCCTCAGATAGCCACCAGTGATGTGCATTATCCGTCAACTGCATTCTGACGGCAGTCATCCAATGTTCCCTTGGAAGCTCAGCTGCTTCTAATTGATGTTGAGTGTTGGTGAGCTACTCATGAACTTCAGTTGGCTCCTCCTTGCCTGAAAAGGTACGGGGCTAGCTGGCAAAAATCGGTGATAGAGCCCATTGTTGGCCGTCGTGCTGGTAGATTCGCCTGCTCCAGTGCGATTGCTAGGCAGCGACTCAAAGCCTCTTGTTGAGCTTGCATGATTGCATAGATCATTTGAAATATCTGCTACCCGTTCATAGCCTGCCCATGTGGGAATACGGGCATTGGTGGAGTAAATTGCATCGATGGTGGAACGTCATCTTGCTGGATTCTCGAGGCATGTTGATTCGCTTGACTACGTTGTTGAGCTGATTGACCTTCATCCACTAGTATTACTTCATCTTCATTGGTTACCACAGCATCTCGTGGTGATTTTACAGGAGTCTCGTCGTTCGCTCGTAAATCCATAGCTCTGCAACCAAAATAAATAATAAGAGGCGCACAGGAATCAAGGCAGGATGCAAGTCAAGAAATTAATTCGAATCCGATATGGATATCAAGAACGTTTTAAGCAAGTGGATAAGATCCTAAAAACTTATCCTATTCTTATTGCAAGCCTGTTCGGTCCCTAAGTTAAAATCGAACAATTTAGTCGTTGACCTGCATGGGCCACCGCAAAAACCATGTCACGCCCCAGTCCTAAAATATCGAGGGACTGGACACGTGGCAATGGCCAGCAGCACGCACCAATGGACAAACCCAATTTAATGGATCCATCAGGGCGTACTTAAGCTGTAGTACAACAATAAATAGATCAAAGGATATAAGTCACAGTCTATTCTAATCTCATCCACAACAGATAATCACAGATCAAAAGCCAGAATAAATGCAAATAAATAAAATCTAACATATCTCAATAAAAGTGTCTCGGAAAATAATCCGAGAATAAGTCCGATACATCAATACAATAGACAGGAAATAAAGGAACTGGAAATAGAAACAACTGAGTATATAAAGCCATTACTCAGGAGAAGTCCTCAGGCACGATCTCGTCCTCAGGTTCTGGTACAGCTCCTGGAAGTGCTCCTGTACTGTATATCTCGGGATGGATCTCTTCTACTATACCTAGGGACATAATCCAGATCCAGGTCCTCAGGGGACATAGCAAGGTACAAGATAACTCATGCCAAAATAAATGCAGTGCAGCAATAAATGGAACAATAGGGTAATACTATATAACCAGCTAAGTGATATGCAAGATGAGAGCGTCACTAGAACTCAGGCTGAAACTACCACAAGCTCTGTGTCGGGGAGCCGGTAGCAGTGATATCATGTGGTTGTCTAGCTCGGAGAGAGACTAAGACGCCGGCATAATATAATCAACCTGTAGCCTGTGTGTCTCTCCCCACCCAATGTAATCATACGTATCATGTCCACAACGTCTCATGTCCATACCACGCAGGATCAAGTCTAATGCAGTAAGTCATAATAAGCTCTAAGCATATATGTAAAGAACATGTCATGAACCTGAATCCTATACAGAATCACCATGAATGTCTCAGGAAGATTCTGTCTCATGAATAGTGTCAGGTGTCCTGGGTTATAACGTACTTGATAGGACAAGTACGAGAAACATCGGGTCTCGGTATCCATGTCTAGATGACAATACACAATGCCGTGTACGGTATTGGCACCCGACTATTAATCGGACGCTAAGTAAAGTCACACGGTCCTAGGTTGAACATTTATATCAAGACTATATATGTATGTACAAGGACTCAAGTAAAGTACTATAACAGGAATCACTGCGAATTGACAAGGTACACTTGCCTGTGGTTCGGGCTCCAAATGTAGCTCTGGTATTCGTGAAATCTCCAGGAACGTCTCTAGATGCAGAAACAAACATCACCATTAGATTCAGAAAATATCAAATAGCTAGAAACGCCTATCCTTGAGTCCAATTTAGAGACAAGGACAAAAATGACAATTTTGGGTCAACGCGGGGTCCACATGTGGCCCGCTTCGCACCGAAAAATGTGTCAGGGACAAAGTTCTCCAAATTAGTCAAACTTAGTGTCAATAGGTCCAGAACGATGATACAAACCCAACAGAACTTCCAGAATTGAATTCTGATGAGCCGATCACAAAATTGCCCGTCAAGTGGAGCCTGTGGGGCCCACGATACGCGATTTTGTTAACGTTCTCAGAATCGAACCAAACTTGGGTCACAGGACCAGCGTATCGCTATGAGTCCGATGGTGTAAGTTTCGTTTTGATTCGACGTGTGTACACAAAGTTACAACGAGTTCCAGAACAGACGGATACGAGACGGTGTCGGCGGATATGCGTTGATTCCGGTGTGCACGCACATCCAAATCAACTTCTGTGAAATCCCACACGTCCGTATCAACGGCGCGCACGTTTCGGTGAAGACCGCACGCGACCAAGTCGTCCCGTTTGGCGGGGCGTACTCAGTTCTGGGGTAAAACAGGGCGTTATTTTTCCTGTTTTTGGATCGCGGTTCGCGATCGCCACAGGACGCGATGCACCGAGCGGGTTGCACGGGCACCGAGAGGGTCACGCAGGGTTCGCGATGCAATAGACGGAACCGAAAATGGGTCAACGAGCAGAGAGAACGGGTTACCTGAACAGGGCTTCGAAAATCGAGATTTCTCGTGTCCGTGTCGACACGACACAGCGTGTCCGAGTTCTAGGGTTTAGGGCTTGGGGCTTCGTCGGAGCTGCGGCGGCCGGAGGCGGGCCGGAGGGAGGCCGGGGGCAGCGGAGGAGGCACTGGCCGGAGGCGGCGGTGCGCCGGAGCGGGCGGGGGACGGCGGAGCCGGCTGCTGCTGCGGCTGTGCTACTGGGGGGGATTCTGGACGGGGACGGGCGGAGGAGAGCGGAGGCGGTGAGGCGAGGGTGGCTGACAGTGGCGAGGCAGGAGGCGGTGGCGGCGTGGTGGTGGAGGTATCGGGTCGAAGGCGGGGCGGCTGCAGGGTATTTAAATAGGGCGAAGGAGGGGGTCGTGGGCCGAGGGACGCGGGGGAGACGGTTAGCCGCGGGCGAGGCGGAGGGGTGTGGCCGAGGGGTGCAGCGGACGGGGCGACGGAGCGCCGGGGGACGCGGGGGAGGTGATCGGGTCGTGCGGGTGCGGGTGAGGGTGAGCGGGTCGGGTCGGGTCGGGTTGGGTTGGCCCGATCCGACCCGTTAGGGTCAGGGGTCCGGTCCGGTTCGGTTCGATCGGGTTCAGCCCGGTTTGAACCCGGTTCAACCCGGTTATTTTAAATTTTTAAATAAAATAGTTTTTGGGCTTTTAAAAATATTTTCGGGGTCCAATAAATTCTAAGAAAATTACCCTAAGTCCAATATTTTATTTACACCCAAAAATATTATTTTCAGAATATTTTAATATATTTTAAAAACATTTAATTTTATTTAATGCCGAAATACCCTGATTTTTAATTAGTAAAAATTATCGAAAATCCCAGAAAATTCTGAAAAATCTTGTTTAAAAAAATCTTAAAAAATTAGGGGGTTTACAGCGGTGGTGGCTCTGGCGGTCATGTCGAGGCTGAGCGGCGGTCGCAGGGGATCGTAAATGAAGAGATTTAGGTTTAGGGTTAGGGTTAGGGTTTGCGAGATGGGAGGCTATATATAAAGGGAGAGAGAGGTCGAGAGCGCGGGTCGAGTTCTCAGTCGCGCGAGGGGGGGGGGATAATACACGCGGGTATGCTGTGTAGTTGATTTCCTTTTATGGGTTTTGGGTTTGATTAAGGTATGGGTTTGGATATAGGATAGGAAATGGGTTAGATATCCATTAGGGATTTTTTTTCTTTTTCTTTTCCAATTCTTTTTCTTATTATTCTTTTATTCCTTTTCTATTTTCTTTTTCTAACTTCTAATTCTTTATATATATATATATATATATATATATATATATATATATATATATATATATATATATATATATATATATATATATATACATAAAAATTCTAGAAATTATGTTAGTGCATACCATTAAGCTAGCAACTGTCCACAGGGTCTCCTACATGGAATAAATTAGAAAAAATTTATAATTGCTCCATAAATTCCCTAAATGCACCATCTCCTAAAATAAAAATTTTAATAAATATATTTCCTCTATTTAGCTCATAATTACTATAATTCAATCATTAATTAATTAAAAGGTAAATACGATTTTTAGAATTAGGGGTTTTACATTCTACCCAACTTATAAAAATTTTGTCCTCGAAATTAAAACTAAGCCACGATAGAAGTCAAGGATGGTATAAGATAGAGATTTACAGCTTATTCTGTGCCTTCCTCCATCATAACCTCCATGATTTTCCAATTGTCATGGGGATGTTTGGAGGGCTATAAATAGCATTGTTTAGAATGCAAGGCAAGGTTTAAATGAGTGGGCGATGTTGGGCGTTGCACATTCCAAAGATCATGGAGAAAATCCACATGAACAAAAAATAGATTTCTTCATGTGTCATGTCCAATGGTGTGGACACCTCAATGCACCTTTTGTATAAAAGTGCCCAACAATTGGAAAATTGCACCAAGATAAAAATTGAATAATCAAAAATACTGCACAAGGTGTTCTGGAATTAATTAGAAGTACATGGGGATAGAATTAGGTGGGACACAGGTGTCATGGACATAGAGGGCTCAGGATATAATATTATCAAAAATTGGGTTGCACGAAATGGGTCAAGTTTGTGTCTCCAATTTTGATTGGAACGCACAAGGATACAAGTTGGAATTAATTTAGAATTAAGAAATAACTTTTGCAACGAATGTTGTGCGACTAAGATGTAGCACAAGGGAGCTTAATTATAAGTCACGCAAAGGTCTGATTAGAAGACGAGCATGTCTAGGACAAGGATATAAAATTTATAGGTAGGCAATGGCTAGTGTAGTGCTCCAATTATCGAAGCAATGGTGAGGTGCGCTAAGTGATACATTGTTGTTAAATTAAATAAAAACACAGTGTTTTATTTCTAATTGGATTCAAACTAGCCCTAGTTTCTCTTCCTAAGCCAAGTAGGTCCAATTTTGGGTGAGGGGGTTTACAATCTACCCAGCTTAAAAATAATTTCATCCTCGAGATTAAAATAAGGCATAATTTTTTAACTCCTTCACATTCGCATGTAAGGCAAGTCAATCGCAATCTCTTCTCGATTTTTTAAATAATCACATCCAAATTTAAGCTAAATCCATATGACATCTTCAAGATTTAAATATCCCATATTAAATTTTACATCACGGTCTCCAACTATCATAATCTCCTTTAGAAAATAATTCTAATCAAATATTATTCCTATTTTGATTTTTTTTTACTTAAAAATTTCGTACTCTTCAAATTTTAGTTTCAATTTACATCCTCAATATTTCGAATAGGTAATCCAACAATCAAAACTTAACTTTTTATTCAAATCATCAAATTTGAAATTCAATCCGTCAATGTTCATGTCTGAAATTCTATATTTATCCTTAAAATTCAAATTGATGATTTACCTTCAATATTCAAAATTTAAATCATGTGCCCAAGTATAAATATTTGGTCCACAATATCAAGATATAATTTTTTTATTGAATCCTCGTTATCTTAATCATTCTTCTAAAATTCTTAATATTAAAATGACTTAAATCTCTCAATTCAATCTTACTTGATCGCTTGATCACAATCAAAGAACCACCTCAAGTTGAAAATGCGACTTCTACCCAACTTAGAATTTGCCTATCTAGCACATAAGGCTATATTTAAGAAAATTTCTTCAAATTATTAAATCGTGTTATTTAATCCTCAAAAATTTTAACACCAAATATATCACATATGATATACCCTTAATTACAAAAATAGTCACCAAGTAATGTATTTGGCCTATGGGGTATATCTAGTACTCTTTGTGTATCTAACTTATACCAAGCACGAGTGTTCGTCTTTCCGAAATAGGGGAAGACAAAAAACAATAATAAAGAGTTATAGGGGGAGGTAATAGAATACAAGTACGGGGATCAAAGCGATTAAAGAATTCAAAAGGGAATTGTCAAGGCAGTTGTGGATTAAAATCCTATTTTGGTAAATTCCTATTCCCATGCTCATATCAGTACAGTTATGTAACTGATATGATATGCTCAGATATGTCTAGAGGCAAGGATATTCGTCTACTAGTCAACTATGTATCTCAATCCACGTAAGTAGTCATGCGAAGAGCGAACCAAGCGCACTGAGGTTAGCTAGACCTTAATACACTAATTCTGAAATCTATTAGTGTAGTACTCCAATAATACATGTCATGAACAAGCTCGATAAGGGATAAGCTTGCAAACCTAGGCTATAATAGCAGCATAAGTCAAGGTAGTACATAAATTATAAATATGCTGGATTATGATGAGAGATGTTACAAAATATTTCAAGTTCACAAGAAGATAAGACTCTATAATCTCCACAGTTGTCATACAACCCCTTGTCTAAGTCGCTAGTCGACCAAACAGGGGTATGGGCCTCTAGATTCTATAGTCTAAATAAATACTATCTTCTTATGCTAGCATACAGGTAATGTCATTCAGTTACACTTCAATAATAGGTCAAAAGACTATGTGATACTATGTTGTGAGGTATACTACCCAACTTAAAATAATAAACTAATATTCTAATTGCCTTGAGGAGATTCTATGAAATAACCTGGCCCTTGTAGATAAAGCAGAACTCTTATTGGGGTACACGAGGAAAAGATCTGGGTATTTATTAGGGTCTTCTATTGCATTATATAGGTAATGGTCATCTTAAGTCTTAATCATGGTGTTTATAGAACAAGTGTCAATAGTAAAATAGAAAAGTTACTGGCCTTCAAAGAAAAAGAGGATATAACTCGTATCAAGGTTATGGTACAAGTTACGCGATTTAAAACTAAGGGATAATCACCAGGTCACAATCTACAAGAATAACTTAAAACTATCAAGTTCTAACTACCAAGCACAAAAATTCAATATTCAAGATTACAATTATAATCCTAGCAACTATGTGTCCTTAACACAGAATAAAATCACTTGGCCGACTATCAGAAGTGTCAGGTGGCACGAGTTGAAAGATAAAAAAAAGAAAAGCATAATTAGTTGTCGCACAATAGTGAGTGCTAAGTTTTCAGAGGAACAAGATATAAAATTAAAAATAGAGGGACCCTAGATAACATCATGGTTTATTGAGGGAAGGTGGTATGCTAATTGCTATGTTCGAGGTATGCTCAAGGAAAAAGTGTTGATTATATTCCTCTTGGCTTCTTAAGGTACTGTCTGTTTAATAACAAGACAAAATCTAAATTTATAGTTCTAATATTATCCCAATATGAATGTTAGGTTTAGTCCTAATACTCAACCATAAATTTCTATCGGTTCCTCAACACTAGGGTCAAACAATATGGCCAAACTTCTAACTAACTCTAGTAGTGTTTATACTATCCCAAGTCATCCCTAATTATCAAGGGGTAATGGTCAATCCATCTACAAGTAAGGGTGCTATGGTTCATTAAGTATTCTAACTTAGTGATGTGTCAACACTCTAGTTGTACTCTGAATAGGAAGGTTACTCTACACATGACAACGAGCCATGAGCACCATATTCCATGATTATCTGCTCAAGACGGTAGAATATTACGTCGATGACATTGCCGTCAAAAGTCGCTCCAAAGACGATCACCTCCAAGACCCGAGGACTGTGTTTGACCTAATGCACGCACACCGCCTCAAGATGAACCCTACCAAGTCCTTCCTAGGAGTCTCCAGCAGCAAATTTCTTGTTTTCATCATCACTTCCCAGGGTATTCACATAGACCCCGATAAGACCAAGGCTATCATGGAGATGCATCTGCCAAGGAACCTTCGAAAACTTCGCGGCCTCCAAGGGAGGTTGGCATACATCAGGAGGTTCATATCAAACATCTCTGGACGTTGTCGACCCGTTCATACAGCTCATGAAAAAAGGTGTCTCATTTGTTTGGAATGAAGAGTGCCAACGAACGTTCAACAATATCAAAGAATACCTATCAAATCCTTATGTGCTGGTGGCCTCGGTCATGGAAAAGCCATTTCTGCTCTATGTACATGCAATAGATCACTCTCTCAGTGCCCTGTTAGCCCATAATAGTGATTCAGGCCATAAGCAGGTCATATACTACCTTCGTCGGATGATGGTCGACCCAAAGCATAGATATACCACAGTCGAGAAAGAGTGTCTTGCGCTGGTATTCGCCATCCAAAAAACTTGACACTATGTGACTGGACAGACCATTCATGTAATCTTATGAGTCAACCCCTTCAGGGTCCTTATGACCAAACCTGGGACACTCAGTTCCTGCTTGGCTACCTGGGCAATACTATTATCTCAATATGATATGGTATTCGTCCCACATAAGGCCGTCAAGAGTCAGGCATTGGCCGAATTTTGGCAGCCCATCCGGGGTCAAAAAAATCAAAGCTCTATGAAAAGATTACAGGCGAGGTGACAGATTCCAACGTTACTTCACACGAATCAAGGAGGATCATCCACGATAATGGTCTACAGTTCGCAAGTCATGCTTTTTACCGGTTCTGTGATAAAAACTGCATCCAGAATGTGGCATCAATCGCCTACAACCCAGCAACTAATGGATTGGCTGAGGCATTCAACAAAACCATCATCAAGCTTCTCAAGAAGTTTGTGTCGTCCAACAAGCATAACTGAAACGAGAAGCTAAGTGAATGTCTGTGGGACTACTGTACAACGGTTCGGGTAGCTACTAGCAGTACACCCTTTTTTTCGGTCTATCGGAGCGAAGCAGTCATTCCTATCGAGATCCAGATCCCTTCACTTTGAGTGGCTCTCTCCCACCAGCTAACCGTGGACGACAATCACCGCCGACGACTACAGAAATTAGAAGCACTCAATAAAAAATGGCTCTTAGCTCAACAACGTATAGAGTTGTATCAAGCACGTCTCTTTGGAGCCTTCAACAAACAGGTAAAACAGAGGACATTCCAAGTAGATGACCTCGTCTTAACAATAAGAAGGCCTATGGTTATGAACCATAAGCAGGCAAATTCTAACATAAATGGGAAGGTCCATTCATCATGGAAACTGTATTCTCCAACGGTGCATACCGGCTGGCAAAACCTAACCGAGACTTGCTCATGATGCCTATCAACGACAAGTTCCTCAAAAATTACTATGTCTAAATTAGACCGGTACTCCTCTATCACCAAACCACATCATATCTCCCTCTGTGCCGATTCAAGGTCATATTACCTCTGGACTGTCGCCCTAATACACTACTTCGGTGGAGTTTGCCATGTCCATATTACCTCTAAGCAAATATCTCGGGTCTTGGCTATCGATTATCACGTCCATATTACCTCTGATATCGATTGTCATTTTCACTTATCATCCGTACTCACCAAGGTACGCCAGCGGTGCTAAATCCACAAAAACTGTCACGTCCATATTACCTCTGGCAGGGCTTATCTCAAACCTATTACTTGCACTAACATGCACAAAAAAGTAATTTGTCCACAAAACCTATCACGTCCATATTATCTCTGATAGAGTTTGTCTCAAATCTATTACTCGTACCCCAAACTGCACAAAAGGGTAATGGGTCCACCAAAATCCCCTAGTGAGATGCCCTTAATACCAATAAAACTTATCACGTCTGTATTACCTCTTATAGGGATTATTTTCGAACTTATTATTTGCACTCAAACGTGCGCAACAAATAATAGGTCCACCAAAAATCCTCCAGCGGGATGGTCGCAATGGAAAGGAATAGTTCAAGTCATATTTTCTCTGAACTACGTCTCTCCACTTTTCCTACAGAGTCATATCCTATCACGTCCATATTACCTCTGATAGGGTTTATTTCGAACTTATTATTTGCACTCAAACGTTCACAATAAATAATAGGTCCACCTAAGTCCCCCAGTAGGACATCCTAAACAGACGACGATATTGTACTACATCCATATTACCTCTGGTACGATATCCAAAAATCATAACATACAATATAACAAATGCAGGAAGAAATTTCAGAAAAAAGAGAAACTTTTATTCAAGATCATGAATACATATGATGAAAATTCTTTACGTTTCAAGGGTTTTCATTAATATTCAAGGTCTTGAGTACATATGATGATAACTCCTCTTAAGGGTTTCCATGAATTTTTGCCGATAAGAACCTCTTCCATTAAAGGGCACCCCCGTATTGCTTCCGCCATGAACACTTGGGCCCAACAGCAGAGCTCAATACTTTCTAGTTCATCACTCCACAGTGCAAACTTCAGTATATGGAAAAGAATCCATAATGATAGATAGCAAGGGAAGAGGAGGAGCAGACGCTCAATAACTAGGTGAGAAGGAATGGCAATAAATCCAAATCCTCTTATTTTTGCCACAGTCACGTAACCGGTAGCAGGCCGCATAAAAGGAAGAAACACAACTAGCAAGCTACATAAATATGGACAGCTCCATGCAAGACGTAGGATGTCCATCCCCGTCTCCTGGACCAGTTCTTGGAAAACCTCCACATAAAGTTGGTCTTTACCCCCAAACAACAGGTGTTATGATATCCTTCCATTCTCCATCATGAGCCGCGCGAGGGGAAAAAAGCCAGCACAAGGAAAACATATGACATCAGCATACAAAGACAAAGTTGACTCTAGTAGGCACATGAGGTATCTTTCATGCGGAAGAGCCATGGGGGTCGCATGTCCAGATCGAACTTCCATTCATACGACAGAGTCATGGTTGTCGCATGTCCAGTTCAAGCCTTTATCCATGCGACAGGATCTTAGTTGCCGCATGATGGTTGCCCATCCATGTGATATACTAATGAAGAAAGCTTGCACATGTTCGTGATGATCTTTCATCCATGAGACAATGCTGTATTAAAAGTCTGTGCGTGTTCTAGACGATTTCTCGACTATGCAGTAAGATTGTGCATAGGTGTCTCTGTGTCTACGAAAGCCCGACACGAAGAACGCGGTGCTCCCCTACCTCCAAGTAAAGCACCAGAATCAGGGGGCCAAGGATCAAAACCATCTATGACAAACTCCACAGCGAGAAGGGTCGCAGCCTACAGCATCCTTCTCAGGAAAAGGAGGAAGAAGGCAAAGAGATAAAAGTTCTCTCTCTCTCTCTCTCTCCCCTGAAGCCTACAGCATCCATCATCCTTCTCAGGGTCGCAGCCTACAGCATCCTGCTCTTGCTTGCTGCGGCTGGCATGCTTACGTGTCCATCTAACCTAGGGCATCACCCAAAATTGGGCCAAATTCGGATTCCACCCGAATTCGACACAAAACCTAATGTCAAAGTTTCTAAACTCACCCAAACTAGTTCCAACTTCCTCCTACGGGTAGGGTTAGGGTCTAGGAGGGTTCTACAACACTAATTACACTACACAAAAATAATTAGGAAGGGGAAAGTTAGGTTTTACCTCTTGGGAGTTGGAATCCCAAGGCCAAAGTCTCCGATCTCCTAGAAATCACCTCCCTCAAGCTCCAAGCCACCAACTCTAGCTCCCACACTAGATCTAAGCTCCTCACACCTAGGTTAGAGAAAATGCAAGGTTAGGGTTAGCTTAAAGAAGAAGAAATGGAAGAAAGAAAGAAGAAAGATGGAGAAAAGCTTACTTTGGAGGAAGAAGGAGAAGAAAGAAGAAGTGGAGAAGAAGAAGAAGTGAAGAAGAAGAAGAAGAAAAAGAAGAAGAAGAAGAATGAAGAAGAATGCAAAGAGGGAGAGGGCTGCTGTGCTCACGGTTTGGGGGGGGGGTAGGTAGGGCCGGCCAAGACACAAATAAAGGGTTTACAAAGTTCCAAATTCCCGAAACGCCCCTATTCACTCGGTTTTGGGTTCCGGGTTCCAAATGCGCTCAAACTAGCTCCAAATCTCTCCAACTAACCTCCTAAAAATAAAATAATAAATCTAAGCCCTAAAATAATTCTCACAAGGGTGTGGGCTGGGTCGGACATGGGTCCACTAGGGTCTGACATGGGTCCAGGCTAGCCAAAACCCTAAAACAATCAAAATAAAAAATAAGACAAGCACTAATTAATTATAAATATAAATAATTAAATACAATACACTATTTATCAAATAAAAAAAATATACCCTATTTTCTAGAATTGGGTAGTGACAAGCCTACCCTCCTTAAAATAATTTCGTCCTCGAAATTAAAAGACGAAACTAGGACAGGAATGCAAGAAAGAACCATACCTCAGGGCTCGAAGAGATAGGGGTATCGCTCGCGCATTTCATCCTCCCTCTCCCAGGTCGACTCCCCTGGAGAGTGATGCCTCCACGCGACGCGAACCAAGGGAATAGTCTGGTTCCTCAACACCTTCTCCCGCCGATCCAGAATCTCCACCGGCTGCTCTGGATAGCTAAGAGTAGGGCCCACTGCGATCTCCGAGTGATCCAATACGTGACTGGGATCCGCCACGTACCGTCTCAACTGCGACACGTGGAACACATCATGAACTCCCTCCAGCGTAGGCGGCAACTCAAGCCTATACGCCACGGCGCCGACCCTCTCAAGAACACGGAAGGGTCCGACGAAACGTGGGCTAAGCTTCCCGCCTCCACCGAAGCGAATAGTGCCCCGCGTCGGAGAAATCCTCAGGAACACCAGATCTCCAACCTAGCACAAACAAGGTCTCTGCACTTAGTCTAAAACAAGCAATCACAAGCAAACACAAGAACAAAATCTAGATTCTAAGCTATACCTCGAACTCCAAAGGTCTCCGGTGGCTATCGGCCCAATGCCGCTGCCTGTCCTGCGCCACCCGAAGTCTATCTCTAATGAGCTTGACCTTCTCCGCTGCATCGACCACCATCTCCGGGCCAAGCAAAGCTCTTTCACCTACATCATCCCATGATAACGGAGTGCGACACCTCCGTCCATACAACGCCTCAAAAGGTGACATCTCGATACTGGCTTGGTAGCTGTTGTTGTAAGCAAACTCTACCAAGTGCAAGTGATCCTCCCAAGAGCCTCTGAAATCCAAAACACAGGTGCGTAGCATGTCCTCAAGTGTCTGAATGGTCCTCTCTGACTGACCATCCGTCTGCGGGTGATACGCACTACTAAACTTGAGCTGGGTGCCCAAGCTAGCCTGCAGACTCCTCCAGAAATGCGAAGTAAAGCGACTGTCCCGATCTGATACTATGCTCACTGGAACTCCATGCAGTCTGACTATCTGGCGCACATACATCTCTGCTAGTCTCTCTGTAGACGTACCCACTTTGAACGGTAGAAAGTGGGCCGATTTGGTCAACCTGTCCACGATGACCCAAATCGCATCCTTCCCGCCTGGAGAACGGGGAAGTCCAGAAACAAAATCCATGGTCACATGCTCCCATTTCCACTCCGGAATGGGTAACGGCTGGAGTAAACCTCCTGGCCTCTGCCTCTCCGCCTTCACCTGCTGGCACACTAAGCATCGGGATACGAAGCACGCTACCTCTCGCTTCATCCCGTACCACCATACATGCTGTCTCAGATCTCTATACATCTTGTTGGCACCGGGATGCATAGAGTACTGGGATCGATGCGCCTCCTGGAGAACCTCCTCGTGCAACGACCCACTCGGCACACACAACCTGGTACCGTGCCGCAAAGAACCATCATCAGCAATGGTGAAGTCATCTGCTAATCCCATCTGAACCTGCTCCCTGATGCTCCTCAGGGACTCATCCTCAAACTGTGTAGCCCTGATCCGGTCTACCAACTCTGACTGAATATGCAGTCCCCACATCTGCATCTCCACTCCAGGCACTATCACCTCAATGCCCAAGCTCTCTAGATCTGCCAGAAGATAACGATCTGTAGTCAGGCACATAGCTACCGGATACCTGCTCAATGCATCCGCAACTACGTTCGCCTTCCCTGGATGGTACTGCAATGATATGTCGAAGTCTTTCATCAACTCCAACCATCTCCTCTGCCTCATGTTCAGCTCTTTTTGGGTAAACACATACTTCAAGCTCTTGTGGTCTGTGAAGATCTCCACACGCTCTCCGTATAAATAGTGTTTCCACAACTTCAGAGCAAAAATGACCGCTGCCAACTCCAAATCGTGGGTAGGGTAATTCTTCTCATGAGGACGTAATTGCCTGGAAGCATAGGCAATCACCCTCCCATTCTGCTGCAACACACAACCCAGTCCCTTCCCCGATGCATCACTATAGATAGTGAATCCTCCAGAACCTGATGGCAACGTCAACACTGGAGCTGTCGTCAACCTCCTCTTCAGCTCATCAAAGGCGATCTGGCACTCCTCTGACCAAACAAACTCCACGTCCTTCCGAGTCAGCCTGGACAACGGCTCTGCAATCCGGGAAAAATCCTGAACAAATCTCCTGTAGTAGCCTGCCAGTCCCAAGAAACTCCTGACCTCGGCTACTGAACTCGGAGCACTCCATGCCTCAACTGCCACGATCTTTCTCGGATCCACCGAGATACCCTCTCCAGTCACCACATGACCAAGGAATTTCACCTTGTCAAGGAAGAACTCACACTTCGAGAGCTTTCCATAAAGCTTCTCCTTCCTGAGAGTCTCCAGCACTATCCTCAGATGCTCCTCGTGCTCCTCTGGGGTCTTCGAATACACCAAGATATCATCTATAAACACCACCACAAACCTGTCCAGATGCTGATGGAACACCTTGTTCATCAGATTCATGAACACTGCCGGGGCATTAGTCAACCCAAACGGCATCACCAAGAACTCATACTGTCCATATCTGGTCCGAAAAGCTGTTTTCGGAATATCCTCCTTCCTGACTTTCACCTGGTGGTAGCCTGTCCTCAGATCAATCCTGGAAAATACCCTCGCTCCGCTCAACTGGTCAAAAAGATCATCAATACGCGGCAGCGGATACTTGTTCTTGATTGTGAGGCTGTTCAGAGCCCTGTAGTCGATACACATCCGTATCGACCCATCCTTCTTCGGCACAAAAAGTACCGGAGCACCCCACGGAGAAGAACTAGATCTGATAAATCCCTTGTCCTGAAGCTCATCCACCTGCTTCTTCAACTCTATCAGCTCACTGTTGCTGACTCTATAGACGTGCTGGGATATCGGCTCTGCGCCTGGCACCAAGTCTATAGAGAACTCCACGTCTCTGTCCGGAGGTAACCCTGGCAACTCCTCCGGAAAGACATCCATATACTCCTCTATCAGTGGATGTAGCGACCTCGGCTCTACCACCAGGGCTCCGCAGAAGACTCCCTCGGTCTGCTCCGCTGCTCCTCTGGCAAACTGAAACTCTGGCTCACCCGGCGGACTAAACAAAACTCTGCCTCCACGACAATCTATACTAGCACAATGCGTACTCAACCAATCCATCCCGAGTACAACATCGTAGCTCGGAAGTGGCATTACGAGTAGGCACACACTCAACTCCCGGCCTCCCAAGGTAACTCTCCGGTCTCTGCAAACATCACGGACTAGGATGATACCACCCCCGGTCGTGATCTTGCAGAGTCTAGCTAAAGGTTCAGCAACAAGATGGTGTCTAACAGCAAAAGATACAGACACAAAGCTATGGGAAGCACCGGAATCAAATAAAGCAAGTGCTGGAATGGAATTAAGGAGAACACAGATCAAAAGGAGTCAATATAGTGCAAGAATGATATCATCAAAGAAGGACAGTAATATTGCAAAAGAAAACAATTTCAGGAAAAATTAAGATAGCAAGAAAAATCAGGAGGGGTCCTAGTTGTGATTGAGCACACTCTCTCTCAGCCTATCTCCTATATCCTATTGCAGGTAAACCTAAAAAGCAGAGACCTGCATGGGCCACCACCAAAAACGTGTCACGAGCCGTGGGTACGTCCAGCCTACGCCGCAGAATCAGCGGTAGAACGCTGTAAAGGTCCGTTCTAGGTCAACCATATCTATCTATATCTCACTGAAAAATCCGGCATGACCTCTCCAAAAGGAGGGCAAAATCACGCAATATATATATCAAAATAATCTTCTCCCGAAGGAGGGCAACCACGCAATATATATATGAATCTCAATCACAAAATCTAGGGGAAGAAATAAGCACGATATGATATAAACAAAGAAAACCAGAACCAAGAGAGCAAGACAATCCAAAATAATACAGTCCAGGTCTAAAAGCTACAACATCTCACAGAAGCACAAAAGAAAAGTACAGTCATCCAAAATACAAACCACTGGAAAAACCCAGGAAACCCACCTAGCTAACTAGGGTGCTATCGGCGTCTCCTCGGTGCACTCCTTCTCGGGGTCACAACAGTCGTCAATACCAGGCCCGTAGAACGTAGGGCAATAGTCCTCAGGATCCTCTGGAAAAAATATGCCCAGTCAGGACTGGAGCGAAGTACATAACTCTGAAAGCAACTCCAAATGCATGGTAAGGTATATATGACGAGCAATAGAAAAGTAATCAAGATGCACAGGAAATAAATATAAGCTGGAGCACAATAAATAGCTGTAATATAAACTGGAGAATAATACAAGTAGTAGAAAAGTAACTGCAGGTGAGAAACATGAATACTAGCTAAGTGCCTTGAGCACAAGTTCGTTATATGATCGGCTTAGGTTGCACATGAAAGTCACTACGATAACTCCGTTATGCGTGAGTTGCATAACCGACATACACATGAATACTGTTTGGCTTTGATCATATAACCAACTCACTACTCCCCTCCCCCACTAATACCATTGGATCCAACCACAACACGCTACGTACATGATAATAGCTCGCGCACACGAAGGCGAGAGCACAAGAAGCACATGATAGCACATGATAATCAATACCCGAAGCACATGATGAAATACACGTGATAGAGTACCCGCTGAACACGGTAAGGGGGATAGCACCTCATGACGGGATCCACTAGTACCAGCTCGTGTAATAATGTGTCAGAATCAAGTATTACAGTTCTAGAACAGGTGATATAAACGCTATCATGAAATGGAAACTATCAGAGGTAGGTACTCGCCTGATGTCCTGAGCAACTGATGAGGATCGAGGTCCGGACCGGTGACGCAAGGACCTAATGCAAAAAAGCAAGGATTAAACAGGGTTCTAAGCATTTAAACTGATATAAAATAATTAAAAACAGGCTTCTAGGGCTATTCTAGGTCGAACGGATCAAACCGGTGAAAATCGGATCAGAAAGTCAACCCGGGGTCCAAAAAGTCAACTCTAGGTCAAAACTAGGTCAAACGTTGACTTTTACGGTCAACGGGGACAATTATGGTCAAAGCTAGGTCAAACTAGGGTGCCCCTGAAATTCTAGGTCAAACCGAGCTCATTAAGCTACTAAACTCACAAACTCGCCTAATCGAGATACCGGGATACCCTCGGTATCCGATACCTCGCCCTAGGCCATGCACCCCGCCTAAACCCGCTAAAACCTATGCTAGCACGCGTAATTATATATATATAAACATATAAAAATCACTCCCAAGCATTTCCTAGGCTAATGCTCAAATACCCCGCTCGAAACTCAATACCTTGAATATCTCAAGGTATCGAGATACCTCGGTATCTCAAGGTATTGAGGTTTCGCCCTAAGGCCCTCTAACTAGCTATCTAGCTATTAATTATATACCTAGTTATTAATCTAGGCTAGGTAATATAGATATCTACTATTTTTATATATATCTAAGTAGGTATCTTCCTATATACATATATATATCCACACACACATACCCAATACCCATTACCTTACCCAATCATAACATATATATATATATTACCTATCAAGATATCTATATATATATATATAAGTATAGGCATATAGATATCTATCTCCTAGATATATATATCTAAGTATCTAGCTATCTACCTATCTAGTATCTATCTATCTAAATACCTAGCTATCTATCTATCAATATCTATCTATCTATCTATCTATCTATCTATCTATCTAACTATCTCATAACTTATCTTACCTATTTATCCAACTACCTATCTATTAATTAGATATCCCTCTAACTATCTAATATATCTATAAACTAGTCTAACTATCAATCTCTCTAATCTACCTATAAACTATCTATTTATAAATCTATCCATCTAACTAACTATCAATCCATCTATCTAGCTATCTATTTAATCTATTTAACTACTTAGCTATCTATCTAACTAATTAGCTATCTATGTAATAAACTATCTAACAAACTACCCTGCCGCACATCTGCTGTTGCTGCTGCACTTAATCCTTGCTGCTGCTGCCCTTGCTTCATACTGCTGCTGCTGCCCTTGCTTCATATTGCTGCTGCTGCTCTTGCTTGCTGCGGCTGTTGCTGCATTACTGCTGCTGAGCTGCTGCTGCAGCTTGCTGTTTTCTCCCCCCCCCTCCATCTCACATACACACACACACACATCCATAAGCATACATATATATATATCACTCTATATATATATATATACACACACATATAACTATATATATAACTACTAGATAGATAGATATATACACACTCTAAACACTCTCTAACACACACACCTACACTCTCACAAACACACTAATACACACACACTTAAACACACACACCTATAAATATACATAGCTATATATATATATAAACACACATATTAATATATATATGCACACTTACAAATATATATATATACATACCAATACACACACACACTCTAAGATATATATATATATATATACACATACACATTCAATTATATATATACATATGCACACACAAGCACACTTACACATATACACATATATATATATATACACATAGACATATACACACACAAGCACATAGATATAAATACACACATATATATATAAATATATATACATAAACACACATACATATATATAAATATATATATATATATATAGACACATATCAATACAAACACAACCACGCACACAACACTCAAACCACACGCCCTACTCACGCCCAACGATCCCGACACTCACCAATACCCTAAAATATATAAAATATAGCCCGAAAACTCTAGCACACACTCCCCGATACTAACCCAACGCGCGCACAAAGCCGAAACGAGAAAACCAAGTCGAAATGGCCGTTCGGTCATTTCGACGAACACGTGGTGCGCGGCTCGGAAAACCTCCTGAAACGTACACCAAACGAACTCGGAATCGGCCCAAAATTTACCCACGCGCTCTACACGATGTCTAGATCCTAGAAAATGCGCTCCCACGTCGATTCTAGGCCCGTGGCGGAAACGCACACGCACTTAGAATCGGCGACGACGAAAAGCCCCAATTTCTCCCGAAACGCCCGTTTCTCCGCGACACGGCTTCCCGTGTCCGAACGGAGACACGCACTCACCCTCTAGACACCCGACAACATCTACCTAGGTCCATCTAACCTAGGGCATCACCCAAAATTGGGCCAAATTCGAATTCCACCTGAATTCGACACAAAACCTAATGTCAAAGTTTCTAAACTCATCCAAACTAGTTCCAACTTCCTCCTACGGGTAGGGTTAGGGTCTAGGAGGGTTCTACAACACTAATTATACTACACAAAAATAATTAGGAAGGGAAAAGTTAGGTTTTACCTCTTGGGAGTTGGAATTCTAAGGCCAAAGTCTCCGATCTCCTAGAAATCACCTCCCTCAAGCTCCAAGCCACCAACTCTAGCTCCCACACTAGATCTAAGCTCCTCACACCTAGGTTAGAGAAAATGCAAGGTTAGGGTTAGCTTAAAGAAGAAGAAATGGAAGAAAGAAAGAAGAAAGATGGAGAAAAGCTTACTTTGGAGGAAGAAGGAGAAGAAAGAAGAAGTGGAGAAGAAGAAGAAGAAGAAGTGAAGAAGAAGAAGAAGAAGAAGAAGAATGAAGAAGAATGCAAAGAGGGAGAGGGCTGCTGTGCTCACGGTTTGGGGGGGGGGGTAGGTAGGGCCGGCCAAGACACAAATAAAGGGTTTACAAAGTTCCAAATTCCCGAAATGCCCCTATTCACTCGGTTTTGGGTTCCGGGTTCCAAATGCGCTCAAACTAGCTCCAAATCTCTCCAACTAACCTCCTAAAAATAAAATAATAAATCTAAGCCCCAAAATAATTCTCACAAGGGTGTGGGCTGGGTCGGACATGGGTCCACTAGGGTCTGACATGGGTCCAGGCTAGCCAAAACCCTAAAACAATCAAAATAAAAAATAAGACAAGCACTAATTAATTATAAATATAAATAATTAAATACAATACACTATTTATCAAATAAAAAAAATATACCATATTTTCTAGAATTGGGTAGTGACAGAGAAGCTTCTGCATTCGGATCATCCACGAAGTAAAGAGAGTTGCTATACTCCTAACCCTCCATCTTCACCCCCCAGATAAAAATAAATTTGTACTTAGATTATCTCTTAGGACTCTTCTTTGTACTCTCTAGTTTATTAATCAAATCAAGTTCTCTTAGTTCTTTCTTTTGATTTAAATGACAAACAATTACGAGCGGAAAGAGAGCATAGGAACTACTCTGGATCGAGACCACACCCTTAAACCAAACAAGGACCGGGGTTGCAGACCTTCACCCGAGCAGAACTTAGTACCCTAACCATGCGTTGGAAGAAAATAAAACTAGAAGAGCAAGCTATAATGAAAGTAACATCATTCATTAAACGGCCAAACAACTTTACGACTTGCTACGATTAACTAGCTAGGGTTATCACAGACATTAATTACTAAATGCATATTTAAGAATATTGCTACCATCGACACTGAAGTTAACCTAGATGGTCAAGGGTATACTTGTCTAGTAAATTTAAATGCACATTCAACCATACAATATTATAACTCCATACAACAATATAACTTGTTACTTGTCATAAACCAAAATTGAACTTATAAGCATAAACTTGAACTTGAAATCATAAACTTGCTTTACAACATAAACTTGTCTTGTAAGTATCGTAGCACGCGTAAACTTCGTCAGTCATTGAGCCCTTGCCTAGTAGAGTTGTCCATGCCGCATGGGGCCCTTGGGGATCAGGGTAACCGGTAGCACAATATTCTTTCCTCCTAATGTTCGCGGTGAATCTTATCTTGTTTAATCATTCTAAATTATTTTAAGTTCTCGAGTCATGGACACTTGAGAACTCCCTAAAATAATGATTCACAAATACGATCTTTTCATGAGCTATCATATTCGTGACACATGATACACTGAACAATACTCACACTCGATTGCCCAATGCAAAATTCAATGAATTTTCATATACAAACATTTAGACGATGTCGTGAGGATTATGAATTTGTACATAAACTTGCCTCGTAAACTTATATGCAAAATTTGTCTGGTAACATAAACTTGTATCGACATAAAGAAGCATACAACAGTAATCACTAAAAGGAATTACTAAATGAGCATAATTAAAAAGAACACAAAAATGCACACAAGAATTTTTGGCCACATGCGCCCACTGATCGCATGGACTGCCTTGCCGCATGCACTCAATTGTCGCATGCACCCAATTGCCGCATGGACTCACTTGCCGCATGCTCAGGGTTAAAGTCTACTCCTAGGGGCAAGTGTTGAGTGATGTGTCAATAAATGAAGTGTTAGTGAAGTGACATAAGGTGATTGATGAGTTTGGCCGAAAAGTGTGTCAGGAAAAAAAGATAAGAATCATAAAAAGATGTACCAAATAGTTCAGAGTCATGCATTCAAGAAAAATAGCTCGTGGCCGCATGAACTGCCTGTCGTATAAACTGCTTGCCGCAGAAACTTCCCTTTTGGACTTAGCAAAATTTTTATTCGTTCAGCGAGTAAAAACACAAGCAGTTCGAGGATATCTCCAGAACACTTTGTGTAATGTACAGTCATGCATCCAATAAGATGGATGCATGATGTCAGTATGTGGAAAGGAGTTCAGGCCGCATAACCCTCTCGGGTCGTATAGCGCTCTTTGTCTCATAGGTCGCTGACCGCATAAAGACTTCGTCTTCTCCAACAGTAGGTTCATCCTTGGCCGAAAGCTCCAAAAATCAAATTTTGTTTTCTTCATAAATTTTTTATTTTAACTCCAAATCAAGTGAAACAAAAGCCAAATTGTACGAAATAAAATGCTCTAACAAAAGGAAAAACTAGTTTTCGAAAACACTAATTTTTAGTATATCAAAAATAATAAAAACTCATAGAACACATAAAAAAATCTTAAACTTGAAACTCAGATCTTCAAAAATTTATACATCAAAATCTAAAACTCTAAGAACTAAACATTCAGCAACTCAAGAAAAATATTTTCCATCAAATATATTTTAAAAATAACATATATATATATATATATATATATATATATATATATATATATATATATATATATATATATATATATATATATATATATATATATATAAATCCAAAATTTTATGACTTCATCATTGAGCAAGATGTACTTGCCTTAGGTGGCTCCTAGCCGCTACCTCTCACGGTCCAAGTCGCAGTAATTTTCCCTTAGGGTTAGGATTAGGGTTAGAGGGAGCTTGAGGGAGAGAAGGAAGAGGGAAATAAAAATAAAGAAGTAGAAAGAGAGGAGTGAGAGAAAAGCTCATATATATATATATATATATACTAAGAGATGAGAGAAAGAGGTTTAGTCATGAGTTCACCCAAAATGAACCGAATCAAGGATCCATTCTATATGCGGGTCCTAAACCGGGTCTATGACAGTGCCAATGGGTATTCTATTGGTCTCGGATAGTCTCTCTCAACAACAGAAAAAATATAACAATAAATAAAATGACAGGATCCAACATGGGAAATATAGTAGAAATAAATTATCAGGAAAAATTTAAATTTTAGAAATTCAAAAAATAATAAATCTGGAATCGGGTGTGATATCTCTACCCTCTTTAGAAAAATTTTGTCCGCAAAATTTCACCAAGGCTTGTCGAGCTCGAACACGCAAGAAAGCTCAAGAAATCAAATCATAATTCAAATAATTATACTAAGCAAATAACTAAAAATAGAAAAGATAAATGGAGAAGTAACTAATGAATTAATGCACAAAAGTAACACAAAGGGAAATTGAGGCATATGGATACATATACTCTTGAGTCAGTCAAATAGAAACTCGTCATCGCTTGCATATGCTGACTCACAAAAATGGACAAGAGCCAAGCCTAGAGGTAAGTTGGTACCAACGACTATATCGAGGATATGACTCTAATCTAGGACATACCTTCGCAATCGGGACACATGATAGACACCACGTACTACGAGCCACGAAGGCAAAAGAGCGGGACGATAAACTCGTATTTTACTCAACAAAAGGATCGAAATGACTATCGTATCTTGAACGTACCGGAACACGAGATCGTTCGACAAAAACCCAAGAAAGAGACAAGCTAAGGAGAGCTCGAAAATCTTATCCATAATTGTAGCGACTTCGGCTAAAAACTTTTCTAGGTTGTTAAATGTTTCGTCGGGTCATCGTCCAGGGGCCGTGACTCTGATTTGCTGCTGGCTCTGTCTTGCTTGTTGGGCTTGCTGGACTTGCGCATACTGTGCCAGACGCTGCTGCTAGAACTACTAAGTCTGCGTCGGGAGAGGATGTTGGGCTAGGGGTCGAACTACTAATGCTGGTCCTCGCGGGCCTTCAATCGCTGCCCGAGGCAGAGCTGGTAACTGTCAGACTGAAGAAGTCTCTAGGTACAAGATTGGGCATGAACTAATCATGTGGTCGGATGCCCCACATCCGAGACACTGGCCATTGGCCCTCCTATAGTGTTCTTTGGTGTGCCCTGGCTTACCGTAGTGGCTGCATCATATTGATTCAGACTGCCTGGTAGATTATACTGAGGTTACTGTGGAGGTTGGAGATGCTGGCAGGCAAGGAGGTCTGATTGCTGGTGCGGGAGGAGATGACTGAATACTGGTGATTATCAGGGATGAGTGCGACCTCTTCTGGCCTCCGGTCCATGCTACTAATCTCTGGCCGACAAGTTCTTGGGACCTAGCTGCCCTGAGTACTGCATCGTAGGTGGTATAATTATGATCCACCGTAAACTGCTGAAGCTCTAGATGTAACCCTTACTCAAATCTCTTCGCTCGATCTTCCTCGGAAGCTACCATATAGGGAGCAAATTGACTGAGTCAACAAAACTCGGCCGCATATTGGTTGACCAATCTTGTGTTCTGGCGGAGATTGAGGAACTGCTGCTGGAGCTGGAACTTGGCGGTAGTGTAGAAATATTTTTTCTAGAAGCGCTTCTTGAATGTCTACCAGTAAATGGGCTTCAGAAGAGCCATTTTTTATGCTGTCCACCAATCTTGGGCAAGATTTGATAGTTTTAGCTTTACAACTGCTACCTTCTCATCGTCTGGGGTCTTGGTTGCATCCAGGATGGCCTCAAAGTCTTGGAGCCAAGAATCTGCTAAAACTGCATCTTTCGTGCCGAGGAACTTGGTTAGGCGCATACGACTAACATTGGTCGCCGAGTTATGAGTATAACGTCCACTGTTCTCGAGTGCTACTCTAACTCCCTGGCAAAGAGTAATGTTGGTCTGTTCTTATCCTTGTTGAAACTGCTAGCAGAGTTGAACCACTTCTTGCTGAAGCTGGAGTTGTTGTTGCTGTTGTTGTTGTTGTACCATCATCATAGCTTGGATCACTTCTAACATAGCCTACGAGCCTGCCTTCCCTGGTTGTATTGGAAGAATTGGTGGTATTATCTGGGCTGGCTGGGCTAGTATGAATGACGGAGCGGGCTGAACTGGTTATTCTGGTAAGACTTTGGAGCTGATTGTGCTGGTCGGGCATGCGTGACTTGCAGAGCCAGCTGATGAAAAGCTACTGACGCTTGCCCTTGGTTCAATATCGGGATCTGGCCCTGGCCTACTGGATCTACTGGAGTTATCGGTGCAACGGAACCCTTAAAAAGAAGAGCAGGTAGGGTATCCCTGAAGGATAAGGACACAAGGATATCAACAAGGGACAAGAATGGAACAATCATGTGAAGCAAGTTTGAAGTTCAAGGAGAGCGAGAAGTGCATGTTGCAAGTGGAGTTCAATCGAAGATTATAGAGGATTGAGATTCTAACAAGATGAGTCCTTCCACAAGTAAAAAAATAGACCCGTGTAGGCCACCAAGAAAACCTTATCATGCCCCGTTCCCAGAATATTAGATAAATACGGGGACTGACATGGCCAACCGCACTTTACAGAACACCGAAGTAAGCCATAATGTGTTAAGGTTTCTAGAAGACAGATGGGTTAACTCTAGCATGCTATGACATCAGTCCTAAGGCTGATAAATCATATAATCTCAATCCAACAACACAAGTATAAGAGTATATCATACATGAAAGTAAAGAGGCGTCCAAAATTATATGTCACATATGATCATGAAGTTAGTGAATACAAAATATTGTACTAGCAGAGTTTAATAATACATGATCAAATATACCAGCCATAGTCTAACATATACATCATGTTGACCGTAGTCTCAAAAATATAAGGAGCTAACTCTGCCCCTTGCTAAATACCATAAAACAGTTATCAAGACAAGGGGTGAAAGAAAGAAAATCCACTCGCGAGCTTCGGTCGCAGTCCTACGAGTGCGAGCCATCTTGCTTGAAGCGCGGTGGATCCTGGTTCTCTTTGGGGTAACCTGGCCATACAAAGCCAGTAGGGTCAGAAACCCAAACAACAAGTACCGCAAAGGAGCTCGAGGTGATAGACCAACCATATCACAACATAAGCAGAAAGAGACAAATAAAGAAATAAATGCAGATTGAGACTCGTACGGTATAAACGTACTTGTCCCAATAATAACAGAGGAAGAACTGATAATAAAAACAATAATGAAAGTAAGACGACGAGCGGCAAGAGAGCATAGGAACTACTCTGGATCGGAACCACAACCCTTAAACCAAATAAGGATCGGGGTTGCAGACCTTCACCCGAGCAGAACTTAGCACCCTAAGCATGCGCCGGAAGAAAATAAAACTAAAAAAGTAAGCTATAATAAAAGTAACATCATTCATCGAACGACCAAACAACTTTATGGTTTGCTACGATTAATCTTATTTAATTATTCTAAATTATTTTAAGTTCTCAAGTCATGGACACTTGAGAACTTCCTAAAATTATGAGTCATAAATACGAGCTTTTCATGAGCTATCGTATTCGCGACACGCGATACACAGGACAATACTCACACTCGATTTTTCGATGCCAAATGCAATAGATTTTCATACACAAATATTTCCACGGTGTCATGAGGATTGTGAATTTGTACATAAACTTGTCTCGCAAACTTATATACAAAACTTGTCTGGTAACATAAACTTGTATCGGCATAAAGAAGCACACAACAGTAATCACTAAAAGGAATTTCTAAATGAACATAATTAAAGGAAACACAAAAATGCACAAAAGAATTTCTGGCCGCATGGACAGCCTTGCCGCATGTACCCACTGGCCGTATGCACTCAATTGCCGCATGCACCCAATTGTCGTATGGACTCACTGGCCGCGTGTACCCAATTGTCGCATGGACTCACTTGTCGCATGCTCAGGGTTAAAGTCTACTCCTAGAGGCAAGTGCTTAGTGATGTTTCAATAAATGAAGTGTCAGTGAAGTGATATAAGGTGATTGATGTGTCAGGCCGAAAAGTGTGTCAAGAAGAAAAGACAAGAATCATAAAAAGATGTGCCAAATAGTTCAGAGTCATGCGTTCAAGAAAAATAGCTCGTGGCCGCATGACCTGCCTGCCGCATAAACTCCCCTCTTGGACTTAGCGAATTTTTTATTCGTTCAGCAAGTGAAAACACAAGCAGTTCAAGGATAGCTCGAGAACACTTTGTGTAATGTACAGTCATGCATCCAACAAGATGGATGCATGTTGTCAGTATGTGGCAAGGAGTTCAGGCTACATAACCCTCTCGGGCCGCATAGTGCTCGTTGTCGCATAGGTCGTTGGCCGCATGAAGACTTCGTCTTCTCCAACAGCAGGTTCAGCCATGGCCTAAAGCTCCAAAAACCAAATTTTTGTTTTCTTCATAAAAATTTCATTTTAACTCCAAATCAAGTAAAACAAAAGCCAAATTGTACAAAATAAAATGCTCTAACATAAGGAATAACTAGTTTTTGAAAACACTAAGTTTTAGTAGATCAAAACCAAGAAAAACTCATAGAACACATAAAAAATTCTTAAACTTGAAACTCAGATCTACAAAAATCTATACATCAAAATTCAAAACTCCAAGAACTAAACCTGATCAACAACTCAATAAAAATATTTTATATTAAATATATTTTAAAAACAACACACACACACACATATATATATATATATATATATATATATATAATCCAAAAATTATGACATCGCCATTGAGCAAGATGTACTTGCCTTGGGTGGCTCCTAGCCTCTACCGCTCACGGTCCAAGTCGCAGCAACTTTTCTTTAGGGTTAGGATTAGGGTTAGAGGGAGGTTGAGGGAGAGGAGGAAGAAAAAAATGAAAATAAAGAAGAAGAAAGAGAGGAGAGAGAGAAAAGCTCTCATATATACTAAGAGATGAGAGAAAGAGGTTTAGTCATAGGTTCACCCAAAATAAACCGAACCAATGGTCCATTCTATATGCCGGTCCTAAACCGGGTCTATGGCAGTGCCAATGGATATTATACTAGTCTCGGGTAGTCTCTCTCAATTACAGAAAATATAACAATAAATAAAACGACAGGAACCAACATGGAAAATACAGCAGAAATACATTACCAAAAAAATTGTAAATTCTAAAAATTCAAGAAATACTAAATTTGGAATCGGGTGTGATACTACTATTCCATATCTTTCTAAAGCTGTTTACAACCCCAGGTTCAACAATACATTTTGTTCCTTCTGCTGGAGTTGCTGATGTTGTTGTACGGCCATCATCCCCCTGATGATCTCTAATAAAGCTAGGATATCAAGTGTTACTGGCATTGCTGGCACTACTACGGGAGCCAAAACCGCTGGAGTAGGTTGCTCAATATTTTTTGCCACCGTCTCACCTGGTAGCCCAACTACTGGCTCGATCCGAACCGAATTCTGAAGAAACACTGCCTCACGCTGCTGTCCCATCTCGCCCGAACCTACTGGTCGCCTAGATGCCCCTGATGCTCCAGCAACCAAAGATGGGGAAGTCCGAAAAGAAAGGGACAAAAGACATCAACAACAGGACGAGAAGGAACAGAGAAACAATTAATAAGATGGTTCAAGCTGAGTATCGAGAAGAACAAATTCAGGAATTCAATGATGAACTTATTTGACTGAGACTTCTAAGATCAAGACACTCAACAAGTCTGAAAATCAGACCTGCATGGGCTACCACTAAAATCTTGTCATGCTCCATTACCGAAATACGGAGACGGGCATGGCCAGCTCTCCCGTACAAGGTATAGAACGTCGTGCGACGGTCACGGCTGTAGAAAGACAAGGGGGTGTATGCTATAATCAAGTCTCTTAGGGTCTCAGAATAACTATGTCTCAATCATTCAAGCAAGTAACAACAACATAGAATATGTGAGATAAAGCCGTAAGACGTCCTAAACTCTCCATCGAAATGTTCTAGAGATCTAGCCATCAAAATATTTAGGCTAGCAGAATGTCAATAGTTACACAACTGAGATCAGTTGCAGTCTGATTATATTACAATTGTGTAAAAGGAACTAATGTCTAGACAAGTCAGCTAACAAGTGTCGGTGGCTAAATGCCCGAAAGAGAAGAATGTACAAGATGAGCAGTGATCAAAAATTCCACTCGTGTCCTTCAGCGACCATCCGTCTGGTGCACGTCATCTTAAGGGGGATAAGCTGGATCCTCTAGTGTTGGCTCTAAACCTGGCCATATAAAACCAATGGGGTTAGACCCCAAATAGCAAGTACCACAAGGAAGCACGAATGAAGAAACAAAAACCAGATCAAGCATATAGTGCAAGAGCCAAGAATCATTGGCACGTTCCCCATATTTGGGATAGCATGACACTCCTTCACCAAACAAGGACAAAAAAATACTATGCCACCCAAGATAAGGTACGTTCCATGATTATGGTCAAGCTTGGATTTTGTGTCATAATTCGGTCCATATTCTATCATAACATAATGATCTAACTCCCCAAACAAACAAGGACAGAAGTTGAACACCACACTATGACAATCCATGTCCCTAAGCTACTAGCAGAATTACAATCACAACCAAGTCAGATTTGAACGGCCAAACAATATTACGGTTTGCTATGTGGAGTATGGGGTTATCCCAAATATAATAATAATAATAAGCATCCTCAGATCGTGCCATGTCGAGCAGGGCTAACCGAGCCAGTATTATACAGGCAAAAAATTATTATCACACCAGTCCCCCCTTAGGCCACCGTGCTAATTGTCGCACCAGTCACCGCGTTGATAAATCAGTAACAGTTCCAACCTTCCAATAGAAAAAATATTGGCTCGGTCTTAAATATAAAAGTCGAATATTGCACTCCACTACATGTGGATGATATACAATATCCATGGTGGTCAGTCTCGCACACCATAAAAATTATCATGGAGCGGCCCATCACGTACGATCTAAGGATGTCGTTCCCTCCCCATGTTCTAATCATTTTTAAGTTACCTAATTAAACCTACAGTGATATAGAATTCTCTACCGTGGCCACAGGAATATTTCCCTTAATGATGTCATACAGAGTACGGATATATTTGATACGAATCCATTTAATATAAGAAGTCAAGTCTGGATTCACCCAAATGTAGATGCAACATTCAAACAAGCAATAACCTAGCCACGCTACGGTTCTGACCCATTATCATTTATGTGCCAAGAATTCAGGAATATAATATCATGCACCGAGCATAAATTATCATGTCACGTTCAGTGTACATGTTGGCCAATGTCCTACACTCAGTGTACAATATAGCCGTTATAAACATGCGAGCAGGACAAGTGTATCAGCGCGAATACAATAACCAAGCCAGGATACCAAACTTATCAGTTGGTCACATGAATCATGTTTTGATCAAGTCAGGAGTCATAATTAATTAGGAGTCTAATATCTCATATGATCGAGTCACGGTCATGAATGCCTTATTAATTGCTCAAATTCTGGGATTATAGATCATCAATAATAGTCAAGCTCAACTAATCTAGAATAGGCATCAAGTGCACAACAGGAACCATGCATGCACAATCAATCATAAGAAGTCCTAGGTCGGCGCACTTTGCAAATGCCAATATAGGCTAGTCAGGAATAGTGGCGCACTATGAGCAAGCAACTATATGGAGCACAAACCTATAACACTAGGTCACATAAGTCATGGCGCATAAGTCTATAACATGACGCACAAAATTGATAATAGAGCAGCAGGAAGATATGGCGCACAAATCAAGAATTACGAGAATATGTGCATTCTACATATGCAAGCAAACTGGTACACAAATTAGAAATTACGAGTAATAGAAGTGGTGCACTTTGCAAGTACAAAGCAACTACAAGACCAAACAAGAGTCCCCAGGCGGTACGACAGTCGAGGGCCTCGGGAATCGAGATGTGCCAAAGTCAAGGCTCACTTATCGAGGCTGAACCGAGCAAGAGTGTGCCAAGAGTTATGTGTATAAGAGCGACGCACTTTTGATAGTTAATGCACAATCTATCAATTATGCGCCGGTTTGTTAATTTGGTTAAAAGTGTGCCAAGAAGGAAGTTGGTTAGAAGTGCGCTGAAAGGTAGACTGACGTACTTTTGCTTGGTTCGTTCGTTAGTACATCAATTGTGTGCTAGAGGCTGAAGTCTTCTAAAAGTGTGCCAAGAATATTTTTTCTAAAAATTTATCCCCTTGACTTACTTTTGCAAAAAATTCGCAGTACTCTTAAAGTACGCACGATTATAGAATATGGGTCACACTTAACATGCACCCATGGACTACAGGTTACACTCAACATGCACCCATGATGTAAATCCTCCTGTGTACTTCTTGTCACTGTTCTTTTTCTACAACCGACCCACCATTGATGCACTTAGAGATCAAGATCGAGACTATGACAATGCTCCATTCCTCAAGCAACAAGAACCAGAAATCAAGAAAAAATCTAAGCTCGAAATCAAGAAACAACATCTGTTAAAAATATCTCATTTTAGGGGATCATTCCATAGAAAAATATACTCATAAAAACCCTCATAATAAAACGAAGATAAAATTATTAACCACCTCAAACTTGAAAATTCCAAGAACTAACTATAATCAGAACACTACTAGAAATGAATTACAACAACAAATACTAAGAATAAAGCTATAGTCGATCATGTTTCTTCATATTTGTAAGATGTACTTGCCTATGAAGAAAACCAGGAGCAAAATAAGAAAAATGAACAAGTGAGGAGAGAGAATGAGAACAAGGATATATATATAGGCAAGGGGTTGATGGTGAACCGCCAGATCTCTCTAATAAACCCAAGCCACACACCATACCTACCACCACCACACAATCAATATTAGCCAATGTGCGGCAAGCTCCATTCAACCGTGCGCTTGAAGTAAACTCAAAGTGAGCCAAAAATGAAAACACACCAAAAGTGCGCCAACTTGAGTATATTTCGAGTATACGGGATAGGGAGTGACAGCTGTTGTTGTGCGCCTCTCACCCCCACTGCACGCCCCCCTCCCCCTCGCCTCACGCTCCCCACCGCTGCTGCTGTGCCCCCCCCCCCTCCCGACGCCAGAGAAAGAAGGAGGAGGGAAGGGTAATTTGGTTATTTATCGTTTCGGTTAACATTGTTAGGGGAGAGGGTATTAAGTTTACGCCTATCAAAGTTGAGGGTATCAAGTTGTAATTTAGCCAAAAAAAAAAATAAAGGCTTAATTTTAACTTATACTCCTAACTATTTTATTTTTTTAAGTTGATACTCTAAACTTTAAATTTAGACAACTTGATACCTTAATTTTAATTGTACAACATAATATTCTACCAGTATCAACATAAAATCCTTAGCAACAGCTGCGGCGGCTATAGCGGGGGAGGAGGCGAGAACGGGATGGCCGAGGGGCAGCGGGGAGGGCGTAGTTGGGTGGGTGAGGGGGTATGGGAGAGGGGGAGAGGAGGGTAATTTAGTCAAAAAAAAATAACAGAAAATCTAACCCCTACCTGACGGAGGGTACCAAGTTGAAAATATTCAATAGTTGATGGTATCAGGTTGTGGAGTAAAAAAATTTAGGGTATCAAGTTGAAATATGGAATATTTGAGGCTATCAAGTTAAAATTTAGCCAAAAATATAATAGAATGAGTTTGGTATGTATAGAAACAGTAGACAATTATTCAACAACATAAAATGATATTTGGTGGCAAAGATCAAAAAATTAAGTGGCCAAAAAATCATGTGAAATCTAGAATCTATAATTTGGGGTCAAAATTCAGACTTACTATTTCTATAAAATGAGTTCCTACATTCTGAATGTAAAAAATTTTAAGTCCAGACTATAGCTCCTGTCATGATATTCCAATTGAATCTTACTATTATACAAAATGAGTTCCTATATTCTGAATCTAGAATCTAGAAATTGGGATGAGCCTTACTATTGATGCTCTAAGGATGAATTTGGTACTTCTTATTTTGTACCAACAGCTTATCAAACATATTTTGTTTAATTGGCTTAAATTTGAAATAGGTTCTGACAACAATCTTTTTCTGCTATCAAAATATGTTTTTGTTGTGACTTAGTGTGGCTTAGGTTATTTAGTTTTGTATGGTGGGTTGTGTGACTTAGGTTATTTAGTTTTCTCAAGCTCAATCGAGAATGAGATTTGTGACACCGTTGTTTGCTTATATCCTGATTTCAGCAGCTGCACAATCCTTCTTGCAATAGTTTCGATGTTGACGACTTCATGGACATCGTGTATCGTCAAATGTCTCGCATTCCGGTCGTTGTGTTGTATGTTTGCAACTCAAGAGTCCCGGAGGGTTGTGTTGCTGCTGAGGTCCGGATAGAGACAAACAACATTGTCATAAGTCTCATTATCGATTGGTCATAAAAAAATTAAATAACCAAAGTCACATAAATTCTTACATAATTTCGTTTAGTTTTAACATTTAAGATCTTGTGTAATATTCAAAATTTGTGTTTAGTTCTCGAGACTGCCAACCCAAGTTAAAATGTTCGAAACTATTCTTAAGAATCTTAACTAAGTCTTAGAAAGTAGATCATTTCTAAACTAAGCCAAGGACCTGAAATAGAATTAATTTCTGGTATATTTTTTAAATGCAGCAGCAGAAATAGTTTTGAAAACAGTTTTTCATCTACTTAAAAAAATTGTTACATAATTGAATTGATTTTTAGAAGAAGATAAGTTTTTGTTACCAAACAAAAGTCATGATAAGCACTTCCAAATCCCAAACACAAAGTAATGTAATGCATCCAAATCAAAAGTCTTTTGTTCATTAAAACTTGGTTTAATCAACGCTCTCTTGGGTATCCAACAAAATTAGGTCGGGTATCCAACAAACTTGATATTACGTAGGGATGACAATTTCTTTCAAACTCCACCGGAATTCGATATTATTTTTTCGGAGACGAATTTGTAAATTTAAAATAGGGACAGAACGGAGATGGAAATTAAAAAAAAAAATTGTCGAATTCGGGATTAGATATAATTATAGTACTCCCCATCCCGATAATCTCCAGTCCGTATTCGTTCTGTTGGCATCCCTAGGGGATTGTAGATGGGGACAAATTTTCGAACACTACTTAGAGATGTAGATGGGGGTATGGTGACCGGTCTATACCCGTCCGTTGGCATCTCTAGTGGGTTGTTTTACGGTTTTTACCTCCCTATTAATCGTTAGATAAACGTTTGGAGAGGGGGAAGGAATTTGGTAAACTCTCCCCTCCCCCCAACAACCATATTAGTATTTTAAGAGTATTTTAACCAAAATATTCTATTTTCTAGTCGTTTGTGACATTAATAAAGGAATATTTTGATATTTTGCTGAAAATAACAAAAATATTCTTACAATAGCCATATTCTAAGGATACTAATATTCATTTGGCACTAGAAAATTTCTATAAAAAAATTTAATTTATCCAAATTTATCACAAAAAAATTATTTTTCCTCTTCTAATACTTACAAGTAATATCTTGTTATATATCAGTGAAGTTGTTTTTTTTTTTTGCACTCATAGAAACTAAACAACTACCACAACAACAGCAAGATCGACAACCTTAATCCACACCGTAATCTCAGGAGATACAAGGGTCTCAACACGAGCCGCAACATCAAGGGGATACAAGGACCTCAATCCGCGCAATCTCATTATAAACCCCGCTAAAGAAAAATTTTTTGTGGAAAAATAAATCATAATTTGACGAGATCAGAAGTCATTATAAAAATTCTTACAATAGCCATATTCTAAGGATACTGATATTCATTTGGCACTAGAAAATTTCTATAAAAAAATTTAATTTATCAAAATTTATCACAAAAAAATTATTTTTCCTTTTCTAATACTTACAAGTAATATCTTGTCATATTCAGTGAAGTTGTTTTTTTTTTTTTTTTGCAGTCATAGAAACTAAACAACTGCCACAACAACAGCAAGATCGACAACCTTAATCCGCACCGTAATCTCAGGAGATACACGGGTCTCAACACGAGCCGCAACATCAAGGGGATACAAGGACCTCAATCCGTGCAATCTCATTATAAACCCCGCTAAAGAAAATAAGTTTTTTGTGAAAAAATAAATCATAATTTGACGAGATCAGAAGTTTGACACTACTTTAGCGGGGTTTATAATGAACGTGATACCGAAAGAATACACTCACGTGCAACTCTTGTTATATGCATTGTGAAAAATGAATCCAATGAAAACCTCATTGTGGCACACAAAAACTACGTATGTGTCTAGTCAATTATATTTAGTATCTTGTATCTTATCGAAAAAATGTATATTTTAATTTCTTTATCATTAGACACATCTATTATGAATTATTTTTCAATATATGCTATTATTATTATATATGTATTTTTTTTATACGACTTATGTTTTGAGTTTTTATCTCAACCTCTTTTCAAGTTTAAAGATAGGTTGAAAGTAGAAAAAAAAAATCAAACATATACCGTATCAACAAAAATTTATGTAAACAAAAATAATGTATATTAAAAGTTTATCTTTCAAATACCTCTCGGCCAACATTTTTTTTTTGTTTAAAGAAATAATAAACCTAGGCCAATTCGGGTCCGACTTGGACCCAGTCCGATTAAATTCGATCCAATATTTTTTGGTACTGAGCCGAACTGAATTTGGATTTAGGAACTCCTGGTCCGACCCGGTCCGATTTGAACTTCTAGCCGGACTGGTCCGAACTGACAGGATCCGGTCAAATTCAATCAAAATTGGATCGGACCCACCTAATACACACCTAGAGGAGGAGCTGGACATCCAGAAATTAAAAAAATAAATAAAATGAGAACACGGTGAAATGTAATGGAACTGAAGCTATTTGTTCGTCTGCAATCCTGCCTCTTGTTATTGTGTAGTCTGTAAGCGCCAAGAATCCTGGATTTAACGGAACAGAATCACATCCACTCACTACTACGTGTGCATGTTCTTAGCCTCAAATAATCCACTCACTACTACGTGTGCATGTTCTTAGCCTCAAATAATAACAATAATATAATAGGATCCTTTGTATATAAATCCCTTGATTCTTCATATTTGGAATAAGCCCCCAAATCCTATTATCTGTTTAGTAATCCTTCTATCAATTGAGTTGGGACTCTCTCCATAAGTTAAAATCTAAACTAACTCCATTACTAATAGACTCAGAAGCTATTTTGTCCTTTCTAATTTTCTCCTCTTCTATCTTTCTTACTAATTTATGCATTTTTGATATTTTTCTTATGCTAAACTTGTTCGTTATCCATCTCAAAACTTACTCCCCTAGCATTATTATCCTCCTTCCATCTATCATCGTCTGTCATCTGCCATTGTTTTTTAAAATATTCATTCGCTAACCCAAATAAAAAATATATAAACAACTAAAAAAAACTTTGAAAAATAGAATTTAATGCTACAAAATGATCACTCACTTTGAAAAAAAAAATGAAACTAACGAATGATCCATACATGTATCTCAGTAGATCTTAATATAGTTTCAAAGTAAAGAATATTACGGAAAAAAAAAGTGGTATAAAAAAAGGAACAAAAAGAATAAAATTATTTAGATTTTGTTTAAGTTAACAAAAATAATAGAATTAAGGGTACTGAAGTAAAATAAGCTAGCTTTAGGGGAGCTATATGCAAAAAAACTCCATAATAATAACGTCCACGAATTCATAGTTATGTACCGTGTATGCTCATCCCCCTCCACACTCTTTTTTTTTTTTTTCCGTTCCATATTTTCAACATAATTATTTCCCACTTTTGACCTTTTTTTTCTTCTTCCGACTCTTTTAATATCAGCCTCACAAAATAGAGAGACAATTCTTCAACAAACACAACAATTATTAGCTCATAGAATTCTCTGCCTGTTTTGCCACAAACCTCTCATTTCTTCTCCAAAGTCTTCTTCTTCTTCTTCCTTCTTCTTCTTCTTCTTTTTCCATTAGTAGATCGATAAAAACTCTTCTTTTTCTTCCTAAAGCCTCATCCTTTCCTCAAACCAAACCCTAATTTCCCATAAAGATCACTCATTTTTTCTCGATCCAAGGCTGTTTCTTTGAAAAAGTTCCAATCTTTCCATTCCGTTTTGAGAAAAAAAAAGCTTCAAATCCTCCCCCCCCCCCCCCTCCAATGGCTGAATCCTCCTCCTCCTCCTCGTCGTCGAGCAGTACCAGCGGCGGCGGTGGCAGCAGCATTGCTTCCTCCCCGGCCGTCGTCGCCGCCGCGGTCTCGTTCTCTCTGGTATCGGACGACATCGTGCTGAACATCCTCGCGAAGCTGGAGCCGGACCCCCGCGACTGGGCCCGGCTCGCCTGCGTCTCCCCGCGCTTCCTCTCCCTCGTCCGCGACGTCTGCTGCCGCCTCCGCTGCTCCCGCCGCCTCCCCTCCCTCCTCTCCGACCTCGGCGCCGGCGTCGCCTGCGCCTCCCTCCACAAGCTCTCCGTCTGCTGCCCCGGCCTCCTCCACGCCGGCGTCCTCCTCGAGAGCTCCGACTTCGGCCTCGAGCGCGAGATCGGCCCCGACCTCTCCTACTCCAAGCCACCCTCCTCCTCCTCCTCCTCTTCCAGTCCCCTTCCTTCCGTCGATGCCGGCGCCGCCGCTCCTTCCGGCTGCTGGTCCCTCTTCGACGACCTGTACCTGGACACGTTATACGACTCCTCCGAGGCCCATCTGCCGAGCCCGGCTCCGATCATCGACCAAGAACCCGCGGTCGACGCGAACCGCGAGCCCGCCCGGAAGCGGAAGCGGAAGCGGCTCTCCCTCGGGCCCGCGAGCCCCCACCTCGCCTCCGGCGCGTGGAGCCTCAGCCGCGAGCAGGGCCACAAGCTCCTCGCCAGCCGCTTCCGCGGGGACTCCCTCTACATCTGCGACTGGCCCGGGTGCGTCCACGTCGAGGAGCGGCGCAGCTACATGCTCTTCCGGGGGGTGTTCAAGGACTTCAAGCGGTCCCGGGTGTGGCGGACCATCAACGACAACGGCTGCGGCGGCGGGGGCCGCGGGAGGACCGGGCTGGGCTGCGCGTTCTGCGGCTGCGGCGAGACGTGGGACCTGCACTCCGCGTTCTGCCTGAGGCGCGTGTACGGGTTCCACGACGACGGGGAGCCCGTCGTCAGGGCGTACGTGTGCGAGAACGGCCACGTCTCCGGGGCGTGGACGGAGAGGCCAATGTACTCCTAAGGCACCACCCTTTGAAGCTTCTTCTTATTATTAATATCATTATTCTTTCTTTTAGATCATATGTCTTGATTAATAATGGTTTAGCTGATTAGTGGTTTGGATAATATTTAGCTTGTTTAATTATGTAAGGTTATTTATTTGTTCACTTGGATATGTATGATTTATAAAGGATTGTGTTGAGAACTATGATAATATTTAACCTAATTTTCAATATGTGAATGACTGGATAACCCAAATCCGTAGCAGCATGATTTATTTTGTGTTTGTGTCTTATGATTTCGGAGACCACAATGTGTTTCTTTTTCCAAGGAAATACATTAAGTGACAGTTTCAATGTTAAGGCAATAAGCATGGGACTAAAGCACAGGCATGGAACCTTCTTTTTAGTTTTGCTACTGAACTTCATATATGGTGTTGTAATTTTTCTACATTGACAGTCGTTATTTGGTTGAATTTCTCAGATATTTCTAATGCGTGATGATCTTTTTTTCAGGTTGAGATACAGGTATCACCTGTTCTCTGTTAGTTGCTGTTTCATGATCTTACATGTCTAATAATTAGCATCTAGGAAGCATGTGCATGTTGAAAATGTATCTTATTCATTTACAGGGCTTAATATCGGCATGAAGGTCAGTAAAAATTGTGAAAATGGATGATGCACTGAAATGAACTTATATGAGAGTCCCTTTTTTTTTGTGAATGTATATGATCATTATCATCATCATCAATTTTATTATTATTATTATTATTATTATTATTATTATTATTATTATTGTGCTTAAAACCTTATCTTGCTTAACTTGCGACAGGGTAACTGAATTCACTGGAAATGCATTATTCTTTCTATTTATTTAGTTTTTGTTTGCTTGACTTGCTGGCAATAGCTGATCAAAATTATGCTTTATTTATTTATTTATTTTGTTACCGATTTCTTTGCATTTTATAGTTCATGCCAAATTGTAGTGACAAATGCACTGTAAAATAATATTTGTATGTGAAGTGGCATTTTATTTAGTGGCATTTTATAGATATGGTACTTGATTTAATGCTCATTCGTCTGAGAAGAAAAGGGGAAGAAGAAGAAAAGTCTGAATTATGCTAGAAATGAGGTCTGATGCAAGGCTCGCAGTATCGGTATCAGACCATTCCTTTGAGTATTTGGATCGACGGTATTGTCCCTATCGGTGATTTTGGATCGGAGTATCAGATTTTTTTGATATCGAAAAGCAAGTAATTATTAATAAATTATTAAAATTAAATATATATATATATATATATATATATATATATATATATATATATAGGCATAATTTTAAGTATTTTCTGTGTTGTTTCTTAGTAATTTTGGAATTGAATAAAATAGTAGTCACTCTTTCCTATTGGTTTACATGCGATAGTTAAGTTTTCTTTTTTTACAACCTTATTATGGCTTTACAACTTTGCCGATTGGACATTTTTCATTCAATTTTCTTGCGGAATTGACCGAAAAAGAGACCTCCAATTTTGTTATCGATATCGTCCGATATCGGAATGACACATGCCAAATCGTTTCGCTATCGGCCGTATCGGATCGGTATCGGCCGATACGACAAACTACGATTCTGATGTGCCGGTAGCATAGATAGGTGAGGGACGATGATTTAATAAGATGGATCAACGGTACTAAGCAATTCGAGGCAATTATATTAATTCTTCTTTAGATGTCATAGTATATCTACCAATTTTTACGCCAATTCTTTCAAATCCTTTTTCTTTTAGTCTAGCTTCAAGTGTTTCAAAAGAAACTTTTATATATTATATTAGGCAAATCTCCCCTCTTTAATACTTCAAAACCAAATATGATTTTATAAAGGTTTTGGAGTTTCAGTTTTGCCATTGATTTTTGCTTCACATGTGAACATTAGTTTGGAATATCAGCTGATACCGATCCGATGCAGCCAATATTGATACAACTTAACATGTCCCATCCGATACCGACCGATACACGATAATGATCGATACCGACATTTGAGGTCTCTTACCCGATCAATTCGGCAAAAAAAATTGAACGAAAAAACCAATCAACAAGGGTGTAAAAGTATAATAAGATTGTAAAGTACATGTAAAAGAAGAAAACTTATTTATCGCATGTAAACCAATCAACAAGTATGACTACTATTTCATTCAATTTCAAAACTACTAAGAAACAACACTGTAAATACTTAAAATTATGCCTAAATGTGTAAATATATTTTCTAAAATGTTAATAATTTATTAATAATTATTTGTTATCCGATACCAACAAATTCGATACTCTGATCCGAAACCCCTGAATACTGGTACATGGTCTGATACCGATTTCGATATCGATACTGCGCCTGGCGAACATCCGGTTCTTGTTCCATTGTAAACATTTAATGGATTGTATCTTTAGATGTATGGCTGCTTTCAGCCATTTTCATTATTCGTACAGGAAAATTGTGGTATATGATACTTCCTGATATTCTAATTCTCTCTAGGTTAACTAGGCTGAATAACTCCTATCCACAATTAGGTACTTTACCTTCTTCTATTGTTTCTTTTCAGTTAAAGTTTAGATGCTAGGTTCATCTTACCTCACCAAATTGCTTTTTTAGGTATTGACAGTTTATTGCTCCTGTGACTAATGAAAGAATGCTTAGGCGTTTCGTAGAATAGTTTCATTGTGTAATCCCTGTAGAAATCATCATTTTTCTCAAGACTCTCCAATTGTGGTGGTGGTGGTGCTACTTCATTGCTCCTCACAAAAATTATGTGATTATGGAAGGTCATTTTATTAAGTGTGAAGTAATAAAACTATACCTATGATTGGTTGAACAATTACATTTTGATAGGAAGAAACAAATGCTTTACATCTAAAGGAGGTGAACATGATTAATGTTGGTGGTTGAGTTTATGTAAGGCATGTGAAGGAAGAACTCTGAGATATACACATTTTAAAACTCACAACCTATTGATTACTCGTGTTAATGCATGGATTTTGATCTTGCAACAACTGTTGTTTGGATTTGAGAATAGTGCTTATTGACTTGGAAGCATCGACTTCCCTATAAAAACTCATGTATTGAGAGATGGTTTTGAGAAGAGGATAGGACTTGCAACTCTCAGGAAGATGATGCGAATTGCTTAGCTACCAGGAATGAGCTAATGTTTTATTTCTCTTGTTGCCAAGTTTTAGTTTTATTTTGATTCTTTTTTCCCCTTTACTTTGTGGGTAACCATTTCAGTTTGGCTTATAGTATGGATCTGATGAATACAATATCCTGGGTGAATTTTGTGAGATTGCTTCTTAGTGTAAAATTCTCCTAGTATAGAAGAATTTTGGTAGAGGTGCTCTTTGTTTCTTTGTTTGAAAACATATTGCTTATTAGCTGTAAAAAATCCTAGTTTAGAAGAATTTTGATAGAGGTGCTCCTTGGTTGAAAAAAGGCAGATTGCTTCTTAGTGTAAATGTTTCCTAGTTAGGAGGAATTTTGGTAGAGGTGGTTCTTGGTTGAAAGAGCATGTATTCCATATGGCAAATATGCGGCTCTACATTCTAATTTACTGTGGTGTTTATTGTATGACCATTTTAGGTCTCTTTACATTTCATTTGGCTTCCTGGGCTATTATATGTAAAGCTGTATTTTCCCTAAGTTGCATGCCATGAATTTGGCACAGACTGAATAGAACTCTGGCACTAATGCTGTTAATCTTTCCTTGAAGACTCTGGAATGAAAGTGTTGTGCCTACAGCCTGTCCATTTTGATGCAGAAATCTTGAATGATGGCATTATGATTACGACTATTTCACTTCTAGAACGAGTCTTTATCACCAACCTTGATGAGTGTTAAAGATACTTGAAGCTAACATATGAGAGCCTTGTCTTGACTCAGTTTGACTATTGATGCCTGTTTTTGATCATTTTCTTCGATTTTTGGGGATTACTGTTGTTTCAAATATGAAGAATTGGCCTTGCTCTAGAATAAGTCGTATCCATTGGTTCTGATAGGATATTGAAGCTTGGAATTTTATGCAATCATAGTAACATCGAAAAACATCGCTCATCTCTAATTCCCTCACAAAGTAGTTATATTAGTAGCTTTTTGTAATCATTTGTGCATGATAATGAGCAGGTAAATCCTTTTTGTTCCCCCATTAGACTCCACACTGATCTTCCTGACAGTTACCTAATTTTTTCTTAATCTTCGATATGCTATTGATGATACTTATTTTCACTTGGTTGTTTTAGTATCGACTGAAATGTTTGGATATAGTAGTAATTCATGCTTGCTATAGATTATAATGGTTACTTATTTGAACCAAGTTGATATTGTTGCCAGTTCCTAAATTGCTCAGTGGTCTTCAATTGCTAGCAGGCTTGAAAAATATTGGTATCCTTCGTTGTATTTATGCTCAGTTTGCGATCCTAATTTGATCTGGAAAAAGCAGTGATAATGTAGGTTACTAACTTTATTGTTAAATGATAGTGCTGAATCTCAATTAGAAGGTCTACATCACTAACAAAGGACTGAAATTTTCTAGCACCGAGATTTTTGTTTCTGTTGTGAACAAGATGCAGTCATAAGAGGTTGTCAGTAGGTTGGTAGCCAATTTACAAAGTTTGGTCATTCCTTAAATAGGTTTCTGGTTTGTATATGGCTCAGTTTTGATCTGGGAAAATGCTCAGATATTCCAGGTGTTGTATTGATTTCTAGCTACCAACAATATATCCGATAGTTATCTTTAACTGGATTTCTTGTTCTTTAGAGCACTGCCAGTGGCTTCTTAGACTGCTAACCTTCAAAATTGTTTTTTTTTGGTGAGCTTGCTTTAGGGCTTCCTCTGATTTTGAAGATAATTGTTTCTTCAAGTATGCTAAATTGTAGTGACGTTAAAAATCATTGTTTATCTCTACATCCCTTCCCAAACAAGCTGGCAGGTATAACAATCTTTATACTTGTCAAGTTTCATTCCATATAATTGAGGTTTTCTCACTCAAAATGGAGTTTAAAGTGTACTAGTCATTGTACTGATTCATTAACTGTAATTTCGTTCCACAATATATTTTTCGCAAAGCTTACTTCACACTCTATTTCCTGTAGCTCTGTGACTATGTCCATTTTGAACTGCAAATTCTATTGTTTAACTTGTTGAAACTGTCTACGAAGATAGACAGTTTAAAATGTAAATTCTGATCTGTTTTGGTTCTGTTTTGAGCGATCGCATATACCCCTTTTATTATATGAAGTTTCGTTTCAAAACTCAAATCATTTGATTGCTGGTTTTCGTGTCCAAAGTTGGGGGTTCACGATAATTTTTTAATTGAAATATCTAATTTTGAAATGACATCGTGACTCTGATTTTTTGATGTTGGATTCGTGGCGTCGTTTTAGACTTAATTGATATATAATTTGTTGATTTTGACTCAGAAGAATTCGACTCTATTTTTTCGAATTTCTACGGGCCCGTTTTGGATACCTCGTGTCCCAGAAACGACGATTTTTTGACTTCGTCAAATTTTGGACTTCTTTATATGTATTCTACCTATTTGGCATAATCTGGATCTGTTGATGATGTTTATTTCAGTGTTTGAGCTCCGGTTGTTAGTATTTAGATTTTGGACATATTCCGTGTTGATACGTTTGTGTCCGACACGTCGATTTCAACTATTCAACAAGGCAAGTGCATTACAATAAATGTTTTTCAATACATTATAAATGTCACCTTTCATGTTTACATAGCTAGTCTTCATATTGCGACACAATAGTCTTCATATTGCGCCACAATACTTGATACATGAGAGAGAGAGAGAGAGAGAGAGAGAGAGAGAGACTTGTATAGTTTCGTTATTGCCTTATCGATATTGTTAGTGAGAGATTGGACGGAAAAATACCAAGTAGGTATGTCGTCAATTTTCAGATCGATCACTGTGGATAGCCATCATACATTTCACATATTGACGTGTCGTACCCTTACTATGGATAGCCATCGTGAATCGATAAGCCGTATTACCTAGCCGACCACATACCGAAAACGGTATTCCAATCACTGGTAATAGATTGATATTGTTATTGCTATTTTTTTCACATGTTAGACTTGTTTATATTTCTAGAATTTAGCTCATATCATTCTTCCTGCAGTCTCTTATCTGTTATTATTCACTACCCTTGATTTCGTAAAATTTTATTATGTGTTTGAGTAACTTTTATGTGTAACTGTACTTTGTACCAATTCCGACTTAGATAAGTTTAGGCGACTCTCGTGGTGCTCGTGATTGGGATCGGTATTTGTTGTCTTTCCTTCTTGTTGATAGCCCGAAATACATAGCTTTTATTCATATGCTTTTAGTTGGTAAGTTAGATCTGTGGATGTCTATAGTTGAGGATATTGTAACTAGTAGGAGATATTGGGTTATAGAAAGCGGGTTATAGAAAGCGTACTACGGTCGATACCAATTATTTGGGAGCGGGGTGACAAACAATTTACATTCCTGATTTGACATTTTTTTCATGTGTTATTCACTTGAGGGTTCAAATGAGCCTTTCTGAAACGCCATGCCCAACGAGTTAGAAGAGAAGATATTGCCAAAAGTGTTCTTGTTCCAGAAAGAGAATGGAGCTTGATTTTTTTTCATGGCAAGCAGAGTGACAGCATTGTTGAAGAATTTCCTTGTATTGGAGTAACTAGAAATGGTTTGATGAAAGCAAGTAACAAATGGTTTTGATGAAAGCAAGTGACAATTCGCTGAATGAAATTTGAGCAGAATATCCGTTGGACGATTGCTAATAAATTAGCAAAGAAAAATGCTAAAAATCTCTCCAACCTCGTCCCTCCTCTCGTGCCGTCGCCAAGTGTCCCTCCCTATTCGTCCGGAGCAATAAAAACTGCTCAAGAACTGTTGGATGATCAAAATCACGTGTGCTTAAAGCTAAATTCGATTTGCTTCCAGAAACTAGCAAGTCTTTGTTGCACAAAAATGCACATAACTTCTAAAAGGCTATTCTTGATCACCTTCGTGTGACATAGCACTAGTGTGCTAGAGCAAAGGTCCTCCAAACAAAAGTACTCGACTACTTTAAGAGATTTCTCTCTTTAAAAAATTTCAAAGTCTCTTTGACTTCTCAGCTGGAGCTCTATTTAAAAAGAAGGTCCATTTAGGGTCTGCTTGGAAACGATATTATAATCGATTTTGAAGTATTTTTGAATCGATCGTTTATGAAATGTTTTAAAAAATTATATTTGTTAATTTTTTTTTTTTGAGGCACCGATTTTGATCGGTAAAAAAAAAAAAACTCTACAAAACAGGTGTAATATAATTTTTATTTTTTGTAAACATTCCAAATCGATAGATTTTGCGAGATTTTATTACTTTATTTTATTTATATTCTCACCAAAAATATATAATTATCACTACTAATATCCAAAATTTTAGAAATTTTCAAAATTAAATTTCTATAACAAATGCTTACGATATGCAGAAATCAAGTATTACATTACTACACACTTCAAAAACAAATGCTTACGATATGCAGAAATCAAGTATTACATTACTACACATTTCAAATATAATTAAGTAGTGAGAAAAACAAAAGTGATTATTGGATTTGAAGCATATCTATTAGGAAAATCTGACCACACTTACCACTTGAGTTAACTTACCACACGTGTTCACTTTAATAAATGATGAATCAAAAATCGAAATATACACATAAGAGATTTGTCCCAAAATGGAATAGTGTGGACCAGATCATTAGTGGACCAAATCCCAAAAAAGCATCTCCAAAAACCCCAAAGGAGGTCCAATAACAATAATGCTAAGTTGACTACCAAATGCTTACAACCTTCTTACAACCCTCTCCTTTCATGTTATGTGGGCCACACTCGGCCCCACCTCTCACCCCAATGAACGACTGCCAGGTGACGTTTCTACCACGTAACGACCACCCGGACAGCCACTGGGTCCCACCTCTCCCTCCTCCTCCAATGGACGGCCGTCACGTGGGCGTCACGTGGCAGCTGTAAAAGGATTGTAGGCATTTGGTTGTAGTCATAGCATAACCCGTCCAATAATTGGTGACAAAGGAGAAAGAAATCAGTATGTGAGAACCATATTTTCTAGAAGCAGAAGAAGAATGATGTCGACTTGATCCCCTTAGGGTGCGTTTAATAAGGTTTTTTTTCTTAGGGTAAACATAATTTTTGCTTGTCCTCATTCAGAATTTTGTGGAACGTAAATAGAATTTCCACCACTCTGGAAATTACAAAGGCCAAGATAGGAATAACGTCCGATATTATTAGAAATGCCCAGAAAATATCATATTCGTGAAGCAGAAACATAAATGTATTCCTATTAAGGTGGAATAGGCTGAATTATTCGATTGGAATTTTCAATTCATCCGTGACATCTTAGGCGAAACGAGAATTTCTTTTCATCAAAGCAAACCACATAGTTTAGAATTTGTTTGCTATGGGGCATGTCTTGTTTAAAGATTCATACAACGTGGAACCCCGCTTACATTTTTTTTCATTTCAAATTAAAAAAATGCAATTTCAGTACTCATATGGGATAAAATGGCTAAAAATTTCTAGCATATTCCACTCAAAGTTTCACTTAAAGTATTCTTTTCATTAAAATGTAGAGGATCATCATTTCTTCTATTGATTCGATAGTAAACATAATCTAATGTACCGAACAATTTCATTTTATTTCTTTTCCTTGTCCTAGACGAAAATTTAGATTTTCCTTAATTTATTGAATCCGTTGGGGTTCGGGGAACCTTTACATATAACAACTCATATCTTTCTATACAAAAAAAAAGGCAAAACTTGGAATCTGTACTATCCCCTCGCCCTCTTAGAAATAAAAAGAATCAAGTGCTAAAGAAAAATCGCAATTGGGGATGAACAAAACTACTTGTTTGTTTTGTTATGGCAATAACACTTAGTAAAGTCAAACCAACGAATGGTTTAGGTTTCGCTACAAAATATATTAATGTGGAGAAGACAAAATTGTTTGAAGCACGCACAGAACCGAAAGCGCCCCTTGTTTCAAAGAGAGGAGGACGGGTTGTTCACATTTAATTTGATGGTCAGAGGCAAATTAGTATGGTTCGAAAGGAAGTAACAGGATCCACTCGAAACTATAGTGGAAATGTGTTGAATCAAGAGTAGACAGGAAGCGTCTTTATTATGGTCATTTCATTATGTCCCCACTTAGGAAAGTCAAGCCGATACAATAGGTATTGCCATGCGAATGACTTTACTTGGAGAAATAGAAGGAACATGTATCACACGAGCAAAATCTGAGAAGGTGCCACATGAATATTCTACAATAGTAGGTATTGAAGAATCAGTATATGAAATTTTAATAAATTTGAAAGAAATTTTATTGAGAAGTAATCTATATGGAGTTAGAGATGCATCCATTTTTGTCAGGGGTCCTAGATACGTAACCGCTCAAGATATCATCTCACCACCTTCTGTAAAAATAGTTGACACAACACAGCTTATAGCTAACCTGACGGAACCAATTGATTTGTGTATTGGATTACAAATCAAGAGAGATCGCGGATATCGTATAAACCCCACAAATAACTCTCAAGATGGAAGTTATCCTATAGATGATGTATCCATGCCTATTCGAAATGTGAATCATAGTATTCATTCTTATGGGAATGGTAATGAAAAACAATAAATATTTTTTCTAGAAATATGGACGAAAGCTTAACTCCTCATGAAGCACTTTATGAAGCTTCTCGTAATTTGATTGATTGATTTATACCCTTTTCTACATGCGGAGGAAGGGGGCATTCATTTTGAGGAAAATAAAAACAAGTTTACTCTACCCTCTTTTACCTTTCAAAATGGATTAACTAATCTAAAGAAAAAAAAAGGAATTCCATTGAAATGTATTTTTATTGACCAATCAGAACTACCCTCCATGATCTATAATTGTCTCAAAAGGTCCAATATACATACATTATTCGACATTTTGAGTAACAATGAAGATGATCTTATGAGAATCGAATATTTTCACATAGAAGACGTAAAATAGATATTGGACACTCTACAGAAGCATTTTTCAATCCATTTACCTAAGAATAAGTTTTTATTTTAAATCTATTGGAATTATTCCGTATTCGTTGCCAAAGACTTGTTCACCAGAAAATGGATTCTTATTTGAAGAGTGCATAACCGCATGGATAATTTCACACTAACCTGTCAATTTTGGATCCAATTCGAGATTTTTCTTGGGAGGTATAGGGAAGTAATTGGAATGGATTCATACAGAAAAAAAAGGTTCTCTATTGATTCAAACATTGTACCTATGGGATAGAGTAAGAGAAAAAAAACAGAAGATTTCACATAGTACTTTTGATCGAAAAATTAATATGATTTATTTCGTACCCCTCGAGAAAATGGGTCAGATTCTACAGGATCAACAATCCTATGGGACTTAAGGAATGAGGGAAGGGAATAAAAATAAAAGAGAGGGAAAGAAAATCTAAATAAAATAAGGATCTTTCTGATTCTCAAAGAATGGGGAGAAAGCAAAGAAAGGGATTAATCAAGAAAGATCTCTTGTTCTTATTAGATTAGAAGATCGTGATTTGATCCGAATATCTTTGGTAAAAAGAATAATCTTCTCCTTTGATCATAAATGAAAAGTGTTCAATTGGAACATGAAAACCTGAATGAATTGGTCGTAGCTACTCTTCATGGCAGAATGGAAGAAGGGAGGAGATTCTAGAACGAAAAAAATGATCCAATTACTTCGAAAGAATTGAACGAGGAGTCGTATGAGGTGAAAATATCATGTATGGTTCTGTAGAGTGACAGTAAGGATGACTTATTTGTCAACTTTTCCACTATCACCCAAAAAAAAAAACTCTGCCTTACGTAAAATTGCCAAAGTACGATTAACCTCTGGATTTGAAATCACTGCTTATATACCTGGTATTGGCCATAATTCACAAGAACATTATGTAGTATTAGTAAGAGGAGGAAGGGTTAAGGATTTATCCAGTGTGAGATATCACATTGTTCGAGGAACCCTAGATGCTTTCTGAGTAAAGGATCGTCAACAAGAGCGTTATAATGCGTTGTAGATTCTTATCCAAGACTTGTATCATTTGATGATACCATGTGAATCGCTAAAAATATGTGAAGTGTATGGCTAACCCAATAACAAAAGTTTCGTAAGGGGACTCGAGCAGGCTACCATGAGACAAAAGATCTTCTTTCTAAAGAGATACGATTCAGAACTATTATCTGTCCAAGGTCCAATATTGAATTCAGAGGTTTTTCCTTACTTTGTCCATGTCAACAAACAATTCGAAATACCTCGAATTTTTTAGAATAGGTCCGAGTCAAATAGCAATGATTCAAAGCACTTCTTTTTACATTACACTATTTCGGAAACACAAGGACTCGATCGTATGGATATGTAAAATACAGGATTTCCAATCCTAGCAGGAAAATGAGAAAAATGGATACTCAATTTCAAGTGAGTAAACAAAATTACATACTCGATCTCATAGATACATATAGAATTTTGTGGAACTTAGAGGAGATTTTCATGGATGCAAATAAATTAATCAAAAAAGCTAAAGTTTGGGATAAGATCGAATCCATGTTGATGTAATAAAAGCGAAGGAACCACGACAATGACAGAATGCCCTGAATAATCGACCCGTTTACCAAGCAGAGTCTCACAAAATCTTCCCTCTATACCTTTAATTACATCTGAAAATGTCTTATAAACTTTATTATGCCCATCCCTCATTGGTTGCCCACATATCCCATTATCAAAAGTGTATCCACAGCTTCTTGTACCAATTTCTCCTGACACATTACTAATTCTCCTGGGGTAGACCTACTTGTTGCTAATAGATCGATAAGAGTATTATTTCGATAAATAACTCTTCTATAGAGTTCATTAATATCGGAACTCATTAGTTTACCCCCATCTATCTAAATGATTGGTCTCAACTCGGGAGGAAGCACGGGTAATAGACACAAAACAATCCATTATGTCTCCAAGATGTAGAATCCATATTGAATCACCACTTAGATTACTGATTAGTGTACCCTTCGGTTCTACAAGGGAATTCTAATTTCTTGTCGAAAAGGCGAAGAAATCAATTTTGTATCCCATTTCGTATCCTAAGAGATGAGAGAATTAAGGATAGCTACAAGAAAAACTAATCCAATCCATAATGATGTACCAAAAAATACAACATTCTTGTTACTTGACCAACCATCAGAAGAAGCAAATACAACAGGTACACCATTGAATAAGTCTCTTCGGCTTGAGTTGGGTTAAAAGTACGGAATGTATTTGCACCATCACCATCTTCGAATAAAGTATTTTCTACGGTAGAGCCATGAAGCAGTTGTTTCTACATCGGGTTCTCCACAAGGATCAAGATAAAATAAATGTTTATTCTTTTTCTGTCGAAGAAAGATATATCTTTGACCTCTCAATCATTAATGATCGAGTAAAACATAAATTGTTGGATACTTCTAATAAAAAAGATAGAAAAATTCTTGACTATTCAAGACTTGATGGAATCATATTCAACGGTCATTGAAATTTTATATACCCTTCGGTTCTACAAGAGAATTTTGATTTATTATCGAAAACGAAGAAACCACATGCTCCACCGCTTGTACGGGCCCCCGTCAATTCCTTTGAGTTTCATTCTTGCGAACGCACTCCCCAGGTGGGATACTTAACACGTTAGCTACAACACTGCATGGGTCGATACCCACAACGCATAGTATCCATCGTTTATGGCTAGGGCAACTGGGGTATCTAATCTCATTTTCTCCCCTAGATTTCGTCTCTCAGTGTTAGTGTCGGCCCAACAGAGTGCTTTCGTCGTTGGTGTTCTTTTCGATCTCTACGTATTTCACCGCTCCACCAAAAATTCCCTTTGTCCCTACCGTACTCCAGCTCTGCAGTTTCCACCGCCTGTCCAGGGTTGAGCCCTGGGATTTGACGACGGACTTGAAAATCCACCTACAGACGCTTTATGCCCAATCATTCCGGATAACGCTTGCATCCTCTGTCTTATCGCGGTTACTGGCACAGAGTTAGTCGATGCTTATTTCTCAGATACCGTCATTGCTTCTTCTCCGAGAAAAGAAGTTCATGACCCGTGGGCCTTCTACCTCCACGCGATATTGCTGCGTCAGGCTTTCGCCTATTGTGAAAAATTTCCCACTGCTGCCTCCCGTAGGAGTCTGGGCCGTGTCTCAGTCCCAGTGTGGCTGATCATCCTCTCGGACCAGCTACTGATCATAGCCTTGGTAAGCTATTGCCTCACCAACGAGCTAATCAGATGCAAGCCCCTCCTCAGACGGATTCCTCCTTTTGCTCCTCTGCCTACGGGGTATTAGTAACCGTTTCCAGTTGTTGTTCCCCTCCCAAGGGCAGGTTCTTACGCGTTACTCACCCATCTGCCACTGGAAAAACCACTTCCCATCTGACTTGCATGTGTTAAGGATGACGCCAGCGTTCATCCTGAGCCAGGATCGAACTCTCCATCGAGAAATAGAACTAACTAATCCTAAGGCAAAGGGTCAAGAAACTCAACGCCACTATTCCTGAATAACTTGGAGCCAGACCTTCTTTTCGCACTATCATGGCTGGTAGGAGAAGAACCCGACTCGGTATTGTTAAAAAAAGAGGGGAAGGAGAACCAAGTCAAGATTATATGGATCACCCCTTCTTATTGCGCCAAAGATCTTACCATTTTCGAAGGAACTGGAGCTACATATTTTTTCAATTTTCATTCAAGAGTTCATGTGTTTCCACGCCCTTTTTTTTATACCTCAAAAAATGTAATGGACAAATTCATTTTCTTAGGAACACATACAAGAAAAAAGATAATGGTAAACCCACCATTAACTACTTTATTTTTATTTATGAATTTAATAGTAATAGAAATGCATGTCCTACCGAGACAAAATTTGTAACTTGCTATCCTCTTGCCTGGCAGGCAAAGATTTACCTCTGTGGAAAGACTTATTTATTCGGATCGACATGAGGGTCCAACTCTATTGCATTGCCAGAATCCATGTTGTATATTTAAAGCATTTGACCTCATTGCTTCTCTCATGGTACAACCATCTTCCCGTTGAGCCCCTTTCTCCTCGGTCCACAGAGACAAAATGTAAGATTGGTGCAAACATTTCATCACGGAAGAAATGACTCGCCGAGCCAGGATCACTAACAAATACTAATATAACAGAAAAAAAATTGTATTTTCTGTATAATTTTCCTGATTCTGCTGCTACCGCGGGCCTTACGCAATCGATCGGATCATATAGATATCCCTTCAACACAACATAGGTCATCGAAAGGATCTCGGATGACTCACAAAAGCACAAAATCCAGGATATTTCAGAAAATGGATTCATATTTGAAAAGTGCATAACCGCATGGATAAGCTCACACTAACCCGTCAATTTTGGAGCCAATTCGGGATTTTTCTTGGGAGGTATAGGGAAGGAATTGGAATATAATAATATCGATTCATACAGAAGAAAATGTTCTCTATTTATTCAAACGGTGTACCTATGAGATAGAGGAAAAGGAAAAACACAGAAGATTTCACATAGTACTTTTGATCGAAAAATTAATCTAATTTATTGCGTACCCCTCGAGAAAATGGGTCAGATTCTACAGGATCTACAAGAGAATACGGATTTCTTGTCGAAAAGGCCATAATTTGGTGTTATTACGGCAATAACGACAATAACACTGTTGAATTGCTACTTGAATTTGATCCCCTCCTTACAGGAGGTCAATCAAAAAAATGTTATTCAATCAAAGGTCCAACTGATCACCGCGTCTGTATTATAAATATGCAGTTACAAATAATCCTACTAAAGTAATAGGAATTAGACCTAAGACGATTCCAAATAGAAAAACTTCAATCATTTCAATTTGTTTGTTTAATAGTATAAAAAGAAAGGTAAGATCTATCCCTAAATATTAATCTGAATTGTCCGCGAATCTCAATGACCAAGAGTTCACAATTAACGCAGGAAGGGGCCATAAAATATCCGAAATCTCAGAGAAATATTCATTTTTATGAATTGTTCATTTAATTCATTTCAAATAAGTCGTATCTTGTTCAAACCAATCAACAGAGCTAGGGTTATAGTTGAAGCAGCCAATAGAAAACCGAAATAACTAGTTATAGTAGGCATGAAAAAGCTTAATTAGATTTTTTTTTTTGATACATATGTTGATAAAACACTTACCTAAGTTTCTATTTTTCTCAGATACGACGTTAATAAAAAACTAATCGACAGAATAAGTTTAGTTTCCATTGAAAGTTCTTGATTCATTAATCATTATAGATGGATGACACTAAAAAAAATAGAGTTACATAGGTGGAAAAAAAATAGACTCATTAGTTGTGACATCGACCAATCATGCGATTTTGGATCAACAAATTCATTGTAAAATTCGTGAGTTGAATAAAATAGCAATAAGAACTCACTGTGTCGTGAAACCTCATTCAAAAACTAAATTCTATTTAAGTCATTTTGAAATAAAAAATGGGATCAGTTCAGTACAGTAATAGGTTGGTTAATTGTCCAGAATATCTCGAATAAGAAGAATAAAAGGGTGTCCCCCGATCTCTCGAAAAAGTAAAACAAAACCTTGATTTTTATTTTTTATTTCTGGTCCAACTCGATTCGAAAAAGAGCTGGACCCAAAATAAAGTGAGTCGTGTATCTACTCCAATGATACTATTGTTCCGTACCATTATGGACGAAGACTCGGGTAAGATATGTACTTCTTCGGGAATAAAAAAATTTTGATCCACTTTCATTTGGTATTTCGGACCCAATTCTTTTGCTCCTCGATACTCAATCAAATCTTCTTTTTTTTACGATTGAATCTGGCTCTACGATCCCATATTTAGTAATTTTCGAACTATTTCTTTTGTATCGGGGATCATCAAAATAAGCAAGAATACTATTTCTACGTAAAATACCATTTATGGGTATTTTAATTGAAATACCAAAAGGTTCTTTCTCTCGTTCTTGATCATATCGTAATGGGATAAGAAATTGATTTCTTCGTCTTTTCGACAAGAAATCTGAATTCTCTTGTAGAACCGAAGGGTATATAAAATTTCAATGACTGTTGAATTTGATTCCATCAAGTCTTGAATAGTCAAAAAATTTCCTATCTTTTTTATCAGAAGTATCCAACAATTTATGTTTTACTCGATCACTAATGATTGAGAGGTCAAAGATATATCTTTCTTCGACAGAAAAAGAATGAACATTTATTTGATCTTGATCCTTGTGGAGCAAAAAAGACACTATACTGGATCTGCATGGCCTTCCTGCTAATATCCATAAATGGCTTGATTTTGGTAATAGATGAACATTACCATATGTATATTCAAGTGCATGGTAGACATCGGTACTCCAGTGCATTTCTCCCTCTGTTTCAGAATAAATATGTTTTCGAGTTAACCCTCTCTTTAAAATGAAAAGTGGACGTTCCGACACGAATCTCAGCAATCACTTGTTCTGATTCTACATATTGATCATTTTGAACTAAAAGCAAACTTTTTGGTGGAATATTCACATTATGTATAATATCCCGACTCTCAATGGTTACATACAAGTCTATAGAATATAGAAAAGCGGGTTGTCCATGACGGTTACGTATGGGATGAACCAAATCTTCGTTGAACCCTATTTTTTCATTAGAAGGAGCCCACACATGTTCGACAGTACCGCCCGCAATAATACCCACGACTTCTCCCAATTCGACCAGGTCGCCACGAGTGGGACTCCGGCCATAACATAATTGACAAATCCAAGATGTATTCCTGCAAGTAAAGGGGTTCGAATATATATTTGGTTGTGCTCGAAAGGTTATGAATTGATTAGCAAGTCAAATTCCAATATCTTGATTTCGAGTGGCTATGCATCGTATACCCATATATATATCGTCTGCTAATACACTACCCATTAGTGTTTGGACAAAGAAAATTTTCGTCATCCCATTTCGAGGATTCGCGTAAATACCCCGGATAGTACCACAATATGTTTTACGTACAATAATGTGTTGAACTACTTCAACAAGTCTACGCGTGAGGTATCCAGCATCTGATGTTCGTACAACAGTATCCACTGCCCCTTCGGGGGATGGATCCAAAAGAATTCACCTATCTCAATAACAAAGAAACCTGACTTGAATGATCCTGTATTAAGAGCTAAATTGGCTAAAGGGATGGGCCATAATTATTATGGGGAACCTGCATGGCCCAACGATCTTTTATATATTTTCCAGTAGTAATTCTAGGTACTATTACATGTAATGTAGGCTTAGCCGTTCTGGAACCATCAATGATTGGTGAAGCGGAGGATCCGTTTGCAACTCCTTTAAAAATATTATCCGAATGATACTTCTTTTCCGTATTTCAAATACTCCGCATAGTACCCAATAAGTTATTGGGTGTTCTTTTAATGGCTTCAATACCAATGAGATTATTAACAGTACCCTTTTTGGAAAATGTTAATAAATTTTAAAACCCATTTCGTCGTCCAGTAGCTACAACAGTCTTTTTGATTGGTACCATAGTAGCTCTTTGGTTAGGTATTGGAGCAACATTACCTATTGATAAATCTTTAACTTTAAGTCTTTTTCAAATTGGATTCCACCGTGAAATACCATGATGCAGGTATCTAGGAAATATTCGTTTCTAAAATGAACCTTCCCTAGATACATCAATTTTCTTATGATCTATTCCACGAAAATATGAATGGTACCAAAGATTTAAAATAAGTTTTTCTTTTTTTATAAAACGAATATGGAATAATTCTAATAGATTTAAAATGAAAACTTATTCTTAGGTAAATGGATTGAGAAATGCTTCTGTAGAGTATCCAATATTTGTTTTACGTCTTCAATCTCCGAATTGTTCCAGAGCAACATTTATAATCCCATGTTTAATTTAGGTTATAAATTTTATTTTTGAAAACTTTAAATACTCGGATAAAATAATTTACCCACAAATATGAGAATCTTATTCTTAAGAATATGTGTATTTTTTTTTGTCTGGACATAAATTTTTTTTTTCTAGACTTTTTTTTTCAATTTTTATATATTTTTAAGATTTCTTTTTTTTTTTAATCTTTTTTTGTTTTCTTAAGAATGATATTTTTCATTTTAAAGATTTTTTGTCGTTTTTTTTTTTAATCTCTTTTCATTTTTCTAAAAAAAAATTTCAAATGTTTTTATCTTTAAATTTTTTTTTAAGGATTTTAAAAAAAATTTCCCAGTTTTTTATCATTTAAATTTTTTTTTGAGTGATTTATGTTATCAATTTTTTTGTTTTTGTTTTTAGTTTTTTCTCAATTTTTTATTTTCGGTTTTTTTTTCTTGGAAATATTTATATAGTCACAAGACCCAGTTATACAATTTTCGAATATTTAACATTTAGAATTTTCGAATATATAGTATTTTGCATACCATACGTTCTCTTATTAGTGTTTAAGTAGGGATCAAAGAAAGAACTGATTAGCAAGGAGGAATTTACTGTCCCTTTCAGTAGAAATAAGAAATCTGTCTAGTTTGACAGGATTAGAGTTTCGTAGAATAGATCTGTTGTTCTTTATTTTTGTTTTTTTTTTCTATTATATAAATTTTTTTTTAATACTAATTGGAGTCCATATATGATAGAATAAGGACAAATATAAAACATAATTAATGAAACAGCAGATATGCTGGAAGAGTTCTCCCGACTATCAAATTCAGTGATTGGATAACATTACCAAACAGAAGAGAGAGAATTTGGAGAATTTGAGGAACCAATTCTCTCAGAGGTGACCATGATGTGTGGCATTAAAATCCCCATGAAGGACCCGAGGACACTGACACAAAGAAGGAACGTGCAAGAAACTCATTGCAGAAAACGACAATTTTTTTTTTTTTTTTTTTAAGAAAACAGCATTACGTGATGGCACTTTTGATGGTCCTAATTTATGGCAAATTCTAAAGACATTAGCAGACTCTTGGAGGAGAGGAGTCGGTCATGAATATGACTGTCAAAATTTTTTATAGTCATAACGAAGATATACTGCCAAAAAATTTGACAGTTCTATCAATATACTGGACTATTAAAATTTTTGACAGTCCTTCTTTAAAGAACTCATTGAAGAAAACGGCATTTTCTTTTTTTTAGAAAACGGCATTACATGATGGCACTTTTGATGGTCCTAATTTATGGCAAATTCTAAAAGCATTACGAGAGGAGACGAGGAGTTGGTCCTGGAAAGGACTATCAAAATGTTTGATAGTCATAACGAAGATATACTGTCAAAAAATTTAGCAGTCCTAAATATAACGAACTGTTAAAAATTTTGACAGTCTTTCGAAGGACTGTCAAAATTTTTAATAGTCCAGTATATTGATAGAACTGTCAAAAAATTTGACAGTCCTAAAAAATTTTGGACATCCATGCGTAAATTTTTTCGATCACAAACTTTCTCGACCTCCTCCTCCTCGAGAAGTGACGATAGCGGCAAACATCGGCGGACGCGGGAAGGGGGTCAATCCTCCTCCTTGCAATAGGGGGTAGACAGTCCAAAGTAATTTTGTAGCCGTCCTAAATAAATTTTGTTTCAGTTTGAACTAATACCAAGTAATAGACTTTAAATTTTGTCTAATTTATTGGAGGATAGTTAAAATTTTATCAGTAATGAATTACAGTCTTTAATATGCATCAGACTGCCAGAATTTTGACCTGTTGTCAGAAATTGTAATCCTCCCTAACAATTTCTGTAGTGTCAGTGGCATAGTTTAATTTCTCGACCCCTCTCAGATGTTTTGTTGTTTCTTTGGACCATTAATTATCTTTCTCTGCATTTTTTAGATATTCATTCTCCAGATTGAACACCATTATTCATGACTTTTGAATAAATTTCTAAGCTAGTTTAATCACAAAAAGTTTTAGTATAGAGGCTATAGAAGAAACCATGTACTTGAGACTACCTGTCCTAGTAAAGGTCTGTTTCTGGTAGTTTACACTAAAATTTTGGATAAAGTACAAAATAAAATCTTTCCTAATTTATCTCGTTAACAAATTAAGATCCAATAAATTATTTTTTCAATTTAATCCACCAGCAAAATAGTATAAATCGAAATAGTCGTTTTCGTTGAAAACATATCGTTATTAACGATCTATAAAAAAATAATAATAATAAAAATAAAAATAATAAAATAATAAAAAAAATTTAACTATTCTGCCACTTCTCACACACACACAAAACAGACTTCTCTCTCATCCCCTCTCCCTCCTCCAGCTCCTCCCCTACTCTCCTCCACCTCCTCCTCCCCCGCGTTGGATGCGTCCCCCCACCCCGTCTCCTCCTCCTCCCCCCTCCTCCCCAGCGCCTCCGACCCCTCCCCCGAGCATCCCCCCCCCCCACCCCCATCCCGCATCATCCTCCTCCCCTCCTCCTTCTCCCTCGTGCCGCCGGCCTCCTCTACCGTGCTGGCTACCGTTGCGTCGCCCAAGAAAGAGAGGGGAGGGGGCTTCTCCCCCGCGCCGCGGCCCCCTCCCCCGTGCTGGCTGCCTCCCCCCACCGCACATCCTCCTCCTCCCCCGACCGCGTTGCTGCACCACCGCTGCCACCGTTGTGCCGTCGCCCAAGAAGGAGGGGGCCTGCTGCGGGAGAGAGAGGGAGAGAGTTAGAGTTAGGGTTAGGATTAGGATTCGAATTAGGATTATGGATGGATATTTTAGTCAATTCACGCCTATTTTGACGGTCGTTAACGGCAGAACCAAAATTGGATGAAAAATACACCGAATGTAAAAAAGTGGGGATCTTTTAAAACCGGAAGGATTTAAACGCAAAAATAAAAATCTAAAGAGAGATTTTTTGTACTTTTACCTCTAAAGTTACTTACATTGAATATATAATAAATCAACATAACTAAGTCTGGTTAAGCACATAGTTAGAGCATCTCGAACCCTGTTGTGAGTTTGGAAAAAATGGTTGCCACGTAAGAATCACAATTTTTTATTTCAAATTTTTTTCTCCAGTGCAAATCTGAAATAAATTGTGAAGTTGACATGACATGTCAAAGACAATGTGAAGTTGGTTGTCTAGATCTAGACAGTGGACTTCACAATGCTTTACTTTCACATCGTCAATTATGAATAAAAATATTTATAAAAAAAAAAGTGTAAAAGTTGTCTTGAAAGTTGAAAAAAAAAAAATTATTTTCTTCTCAATATTTTTGAATTAGAAAATACTTTTATATTTTATTATTTTGTGTGAATATAATTTTACTATATAAAGAAACTATTATTTTGTGTCTCATTTCACAGTAGGGTTGGAGATGCCGTTATAGACCAAGGGAAGCTAAAATATCCTACAGAGAGCAATAGTGGAAAGAAGAAATACTACTTACCTATCGATTCCACCTCAAAGTTGAGGACTGATCCGAAGCTTAATAGTCAAGTTAACCTAGCAAGTAGCAACGTTTCTTGCACTTTGATTGAGACCAGAGCTAATAGTTCTTTATTTTAAGCATTTTTTTTTTTGGTCATTGTTTCTTCTTATACAGGATTCCATTGACTCAAATCTTTTCAAGCTTAAATAAATGGACTAATTAACGTCATCTAGAATATGGTTATTTTTCAAGCTTTTCAATTTTTTTTTAAATTTTTGAATGAAAACTTTTCAAATCATTAATAGAAAATTTCATATAATATAATAAATTAGAATTGGTATTGGTGATATGGGCACGTTAAATTTTTATTTTAATTAAATTTGTTGCTATACCGTCATTAAGACTGACGGTTTGGAGTCTGAACTGCCATTAACTAAACAAAACACATGCTGAGCAACGCCATTCTTAATGGTGTAATAGTGTGAGCACACATGCATGAACAAAATGCAACATTGTGCAGCGCCATGATCGGCATACATGCATGAGCAACAAGCAACATTGTGCTCGCCATTGTTAGTAGCGTATTAATAATGCAAGCAATCACATGCATGACCAACATGCATGAGAAAAACAAACACGACACATGCATGAGCAAAATAGACGACACATGCATGAGCAACGCCATATTGTTAATGACGTAATAGTCTCGTGTCGTTAAATTATTGACGATTTGGTCTCCAAACTATCAATGCTAATGACGATATGAGAGCATCGTCTAAAAAAAAAAAATTTAGCAGCCATGTCGTCACTAATACTAGCATTTTGAGGACCACGTCATCACTAATACTGACGGTGTGAGTGCATACACTCATACCGTCATTATTATTCGCGACTCATTTTTTTTATTCTTGTAACTTATTATCTTGTACGTAATATAATTATACTTTATTATCTTATATGAATTTTTTTTTGATCATTTAAAGTTATTTTAGTTCGATCCACAATTTTCTCCTTCTTTTTTAGTTAAATATTATCCAAGTTTTCTTCATTTAGTCTAAAGATAAGCAAATTTCAAGTAGGTAAACAAGATATAGGCCAGGACCGGCCCTGGCCCAGGGCAGTCATGGCGACCATCCAGTACCACATAGGCCGGGAGGGTCCAAAAAAAATATTGTTTAAATATATAAATAATTTTGTACCGAAACTAGAATTATTATCCACACTACCAAAATCTGCGCTATTAGCGACGTTTTTTAGCCAAACAAGTTATTGAAGTCACTAATTTTTGTAATCTTAGCGACTCTAATAAAAAGTGTCGCTAAACGTCGCTAGTTGCGACGTTCAACGACAATAATTTCTATTGTAAAAATATACGTCGGTACAGTTCGTTGAACGTCGCTACATTTTCAATAAATAACGACGTTTTTGCAACATGCATCGACGACATTTTCTATTATAAAATTATACGCCAACAAAGGTCGCTGAACGTCGCTAAATTTTTAATTTACAGCGACGTTTTATGATATTTCTGTCGTCGTTATATTTTTATTTATCAAGGACGTTTAGCGACATTTACTTCGTCGCTAAGATTTTATTTATCTGCGATGTTTAGCGACGTCTATTTGAGACATTGCTAAATTGTTTAATATAGGGTTGGCCGGTTCATTTCCTCCCATTCTCACTCAAATTTTCGAACCCCCCCCCCCCCCAAACCGGCTCCCCCCCCCCTCAGGCACAGTTGCTCCCCTCGTGTGGCTCCTCCCCTCCGACGATCTCGGGCTTCTCCTCCTCCTCTCCACAGCTCCGGACACCTCTAGGTAAACCCTAACCCTCTCTCTCTCTCTCTCTCTCTCTCTCAGACACGAACACGACACAAGACAGACACGACACACACGTGTATAGGGTGGCCCGGGCTGTGGACTCGCGGTCAAGGACGTCGAGCTTGATGAACCGGTTTAGACCCAGGAGGAGGGTGCTCGGTTCCGGTCGACGGCGGGCTAGGCCATACACGATCCATGGTGCGCCGGATGAGCTCGGCCTCTTTAGAGCATCCACGAGGCTTCGGCCGACCATGCCGGTGGCATCGACGACCAGAGCTACTGATCCATGCTCCATATTTTATTAATTATGGTAATGTAGCCAAATGAATTTTTTGGTAATTTATACTAAGATGGGATGATATGTACACCCCCAAATTTATGGACATCGGTTCTTATTGTGGTTTGGGTTAGGTAGGTCTAAGTATAAGCTAAACATAAAATATTATTGTGTAGAACAAGCTTGTACCTTGTGTAATAAGTTTTATTTCTTTAATAGAGATAATAACAATACTATTAGGAACTATTTTGTCATAAGGACTTTGTAGATCGCGATAATGCATGTTTTGATAGTTGTTTTGAAGTCAATGGTATCTAATAAGTTTTTCTGTCCATTTTTTTTTCTTTGTATAATCAGATTAAACTTAATTGTGTTCAAGTGACAGATTCCAAATTTTATATATATATATATATATATATATATATATATATATATATATATATATATATATATATATATGCAATTTTTTATAGTTTTGAATGACAATTCTTAGTTAGTGGAGCAATTAATTTAGCTGATTAAATTTAATTAATTCAAATCTTGAGCAATTAATTTAACTTAATTGATAAATGATAGGTGTGACCATCCTAGATAGGATTTCTATATATGTATAGGGGAATCAAGTCAGAGGTTTTACTTATGCATTAATGTAGTGTAAATGTTACGAATTAGTCTGGTTCTAATAGAGTATATTAGAACATCAAGGAGAAGTGTTGGTAGTGGTTGGTGTTAGAAAGTATTACTACATGTAAGAGACACGTAACGACACCCATATCCTTCTTTATTTATGTCAATCTTTGATGAACATGCATGTGTATCCATCTTTGCATCCATTTGAACGATATATACTTGAACAATGTGTATCTACCTTACAGAAGTATATAAAAATGGATATTAATTACTACCTACGACATCGTTCGTAGATGTACAACCGTCATCCTGATGACATGTGCGGTGTGCGAGATGAATTCATAGAGGGTGTACAGCAGTTCCTACAGTTTGTCAAGGCGTTCTCTCAGTACATGGAGGGCACCAAAATTATGTGTCTGTGTGTAAGATGTCGTAACTTAAAATATCATCCATAAGTGGATGTGATATATCATTTGTACTTGAGAGGTTTCACGTCGAATTACTAGCAGTGGACCTCATACGGAGAACTTGTTCCTTTAGCATCGGAGCCGGAACCTTATGTGGAGTGGTATATGGATGTCCACGACCACGGTGATTACGACGACGGATGGATGAACATGGTTTTCGACGCTGCGGGGCCTAGTTTCGATCCGGACAATCATGATGCAGCGGAGGAAGCACCGAATGCCGAAGCTGCAAAGTTCATGGAGTTACTGGAGAATACAAGGACTCCATTTCCTGGTTGTGAGGATCATTCACCGTTGGAGGTAGTTACTGTTCGCCATTAAAGTAAGTTTAAGGAACTTTTGTTCAACAACAAACAAAAAGAGTACAAAAAAATCCTAGACAGAAAATTTAAGTACAATATTTTTTATCTGAGTAATGTGATGATGGCGATCGAGTACTGCAACGACTCTTTTACTTCGTTGACGGTCTGACAAGTGAATAAGGGATGCTCTCTTCTCTCTCTCTCTCTCTCTCTCTCTCTCTCTCTCTCTCTTGAGCTTGTGTGCACGTACGTAGCTCGTCTGGGAGGGTATGGTGTAAACTCCCTCGACCAGATTTCAGCAACTAAAAATTATTTTTATCAAGTTAGGAATTATTGCAATATTTTAATTTATTTTGCTTACATATCCTATTTATTTGTGCACCTGTCCATCACCTAATTATTTAGAGCATTACACTGACTGTTATCCCCAAACAAAGTTCACATACCCCTCCCAGATATGTTAGTCTATTTTTTTGAAGTTTGTGCAACTCCCAGATACTTTGTTTTGTGCTTCGTTTTAGTCTCACAAATATAGTTACAAACGTACGTATTTATTTATTATTTAATTTTCTGATCTGTACCCATCTATGTTCCAATAAAGAATGGAGGACCAATAGGCACATGTTTTGCCCAAACAAAAATACGTTATTATTCTACACTGAGTATACTACATTTAATATATTGACACCGTAATAAAATTATGGCCCTACCCGCCTCTAAATAATTAGTAAACATCGTGCGCAGTATTTATTAATTAATAAATACGGTGACCCGTATCACCCAGAAACCAGGCCCAGCCCCTGCCCAGGCTCACCCCCACCCCCTCAGGACCCTCCCACAACTTTTTCCTACAGTTCTGTGAATTTTAGCATTTTTAGGAATAGGGTGTTTTTCCAGATAAATTGCGTAATTGTGCAATTTTCCATTTTTAGGACCTATGTGCAATTTATAAATTTGCAGGGGTTTTTCTATAAATTTCAGTGCGAGGTGTCACCCCCTATTGGCCGGTGAACCTATACCGTCCATTTGGACGTGGGTCCCACCATAAAATATCAGGAAAATATCTCAAAGATATTTTAATTATAAAAACCCTAAAATACCCCTACCCTTTCACCTAATTACTAAAATGCCATCAAGCCCTAAACCTATATAAACCGACCCCCCCCCCCTTTCCGAACTCCCCACACCATTCCCTCCCATCTCCGGCCACCCTCCGCCCACCAGACCGCCACCAACCGCCTCGCCCCTCCCCCAGCTACTCCTCGGCCAACGCCCACCCTCTCCGGCCGCCGCCTCCGCCGTCGGCAGCCGCTGCAAACCCAGCAACCACACCCGCACCTGTAACGCCCCGCAACCGCTCGGAGCGTTACGCTGAGTCAGACTGAATAAATCAAATGCTGGTTACATTTGAAATGTCGGATTTCGGGAAGAAGAATTAATCGAGTTGGTTTCAATGTGCAGATGGCTAGCGGGATAATGGAAATCAGGTGTTCGTTCAGAACAGTACTGAATAGCTGGATGGAATCGATAATGCCGTCTTCCTTAGTCCGATCGGTCGGATGATTTGAAGAGCACGGCTTGCTCGCACGGTCATACCAGTTGAGTATATCGCGCTTGCATCGGACCACGGGTTCAAGGGATTGGCCGTATCGGCAGGACAGGATGCCTAACGGATTCAAACAATGTGAGTGGGCTCTTTCCCTTCTCCTCTACTCCTTCATGCCTAACAATATGGAAAACACGTAATGGCTTGTACACTTGGGCTGAAACATCGGGAAGCACTACACTGAGGCGTGCATAGAGTGTGCGTCGTTGGCTTGGTAGGATTGTGGCTTGAAATGGTTTACGCGTTGGATAGTTGGATACGATAGCGGGATTATACATTTGAGGCAGTTGGTTGGATACTTGGGATTATGCTTGGACGGTTGGAAATATACAAGTTGGAATGATACTATTGAGGCAATGGGAATATCGAGAATATCGGAAATTCGGGCGAGCGAGCGTGCATCCGTGCACGAGTATCACTGGGTCGCTTTGTCTTGCAAAGCGAGCAGTTGTGGTTCGAAACCGAACAACTGCATCGGCGAAGGTATTGGGCCACTGTTGGGGCATTGTGCCACGGGATTATTCGGAGTGTGGGGTGTTGCACCCAATGTGAAACACTGTGTTGGGAAGCGACAATGTGAAGTGTGGGCATAACTTGGGCACAACTTGAGAGATTGTGCATATGGGTATTTTGGTGCCTTGGGATATTTATATTGAGGTCGAGATTTGGAATCCTTGAGAATATGTTGAAAGAATGGTTATGGATACTTCGGTTGGGTTTATCGATGGAACGAGTCTAGGATCGCTTGGTGGGACGAGAATGTTCGATCCTCTCGTCATACCTACGTGTGTCTGCATGTCACGGACAACCTGTGTACACAAGGGTTTGACATTTCCTCGAAACGGTTTCCCGGGGCACTGGGACCGTATCGATCCGGAGGAAAATATTGATTCGTGCTAGTCACATTACTAGTCACGATGCATTACGGGACCTCCAGCGGGGCTTGCTACCCGGGCTGATAGGGCGCGCCGTTAATGCTTGGATTTTGTCCTTTATGGCTTTGCCAGTGACTTCATATAGATAAGAGTTGCCTTGCTTTTCTTTGGTTGGTTTGTGCATCGTGTAGGCGCGGCCACCTTGCCTCGGCAAGAGTGTGCACTCGAGAGTGGGATATAAGCTTTGGTTGAGGATGGATATTGAGGCGAGACTGATGGTTCGATATGTTATCGTGCAAGCGATGGCATTGAGTTAGACGGGTCGGCTATATATAACTGCTTGTCGTTTGGTTTGAGAATGAATGCTTGTATGCTTAAACTGCTTTACCGTTTTCCTTAACATGTCATCCATATGCCATGAAAAGAATCTAGGATTCAACTAGAAAGATCACCATTTAACTGTGTGCATTCACTACTTTACTTAGTGTCGGCTTAGACGAGTGGGTTACCCCGCTCACCAGTACGGTTGTGTACTGACCCACGTTTGTGGGCAATATTTCAGGTACACAGGCGTAGTGGCGCTGCTTGGATATACGGGACAAGATGTATGAACTGTTAGTACCTTTGTGGGCTAGAGAAAGAGCAAGAGTTATTTCATCGTCTCCGTGGCATCGCCTTTGTGGCATTGACTCGGGGCATCTCATTTGGACCCTATCGTGAGCTTCGCTGCGTATACTCTGATGTGTGCTTGGTACACAATTGGCTTCCGCTGTAACTTGGTTGTTTCGATGATAACTTTCGTGTTTAACAACATCGCCTTGTACGAGCGCAACTCCAGGCTCGTACGGCATCACGTCCCGAATAGAACGATGGTCCTGCAGGAGAGCTGTAAACGTGGTGATTCACGTTCAGCAGGGACTATTGGGCTTGCGGGAGTTTGGGGCGTGACAGATTGGTATCAGAGCGCCCGGTTCATTTCTTCGGACTTGGTCCTTCGCTTCATCACAAACTCTAAATAGCTTTCGCGTGTCGTCTAGCTCTTGACTCTACTCAGTGCCGCATTGGATGTTTCATGCAATAAGTCTATTTATTGCTGGTTGTGGCTGCATGTTATTCTGTGTTGGGTGCTTTGGTTGGTTTTCGTAGGATCGCTTAGCCTCGTTAGGCGTTGTTGCATTCGTGCAGCAAGTTGGTTGGCGTTGTTGCATTTGTGCAACAAGTTGTGGGCTTCCGTTGGGTTGGCTTGGCTTTTCGTTCTAGGAGATTCTGATTGCCTCAATGGATCAGTTGGTTGGCTAACGAGATTTGGTTATGCGGCATGTTTTGAGTAGAAACATTCGAGGAGAATGGATCCTTGCACAAGTTGCTCGTCAAGTGATTGTGTTGGATAGAAGTTGGAATTTCGACTGTGGCGCATCGGTTGGGCAGATTTGAGTTGGCTTGAGAAATATCAGATAAGTTGGCATGAGTTGCTCGTACAATAAAGGTGTGGAACCGTTGGGTATTGGGTTGGACTACTTGGAATACAATCGTTGCACGATTGCTTGTGTTGCGAAAGTATCAGGCGGTTTGAGAATAGCTGGGAGCAGTGAGAATGGAACATAGCACGAGTTGCCTAACGAGATCGATGGTTAAAGAATCGGCTAAGTTTTTGTGTCAGACTCGAATTGGGAAAGGCATGATTATGCATAAGGGATGGTTCGAACGGATCTTGGATCTGTGAAGGAAATTGTAATGTGAGTAGTGACTTGATTCGAAGTGGTATATGGGATCAAATGTGTTAAGCAAGGCATTGGAAATATTTTGGTTGGACATCTATTGGAATTGCCTGAACGGACTCGGATAACGAATACAAGTCGGTTAGTGCAAATCGATTGAGTTGGAAAGAGTAAAAATGGAGCAAGCAAATATTGAGTTATGATTCGGCAGAATCACCTCGGAATAGTCGGTTTGGGATAGACGCTGGTTGACGCAGATTTTGCACGAGAGCAACTATATTTCCAAGTGGTATATGGTGCAATAGAATTTGACTCGGGTATCCTTCGATACATTAGACTTGAGAACTCAAGGACGGACTCGTGCAAATGGAAGTATCATTGGGCTTAAAAGATGGGCGAAACCGGAACGAACATTTGGGTTATGCTTGAGCAAAGCGATGGGATTATCGGAAGGATAGCGAGCACAAACTACGATTTTAGGCAACATATTTGAGCTGTTGGTTGAGCAAAGAAACACGATTTGGCTTGGAGGGCAATGTGATTGATTCACACAAACTTGAAGGATTTTGGATATTGTTGCTCGAGAAGTTGAATCAGGTTTAGCGGAGATAAAATTTTGGGCAAGATGGTGCAACGATAATAAACGGGTTCTCCGGAAGACGTGGACGGATTGTGGCAACAACGGAAGGCAAAGATTTTGGCGGACAGGCGTTTAAAAATAGCTAAATGTGGGAGCAACGTTGGAACAAATTACTGTGCTGCTCGAGTAAATTGGACGTGCATTGTGGAACGCAGAAAATGGATAAGAATTAGAGCAAGTCTTGGGTTTTGAGAATCATTGCAATTTGTAGTGCAAGAATCGAACATACAATTCAGAAATTTGATGGATTCAGGGCAGAACGACGGATTGATGGTAGACGGTTTCAACGAGCACATTGCTCGGATTCGGGAGTTCGCTCGGATGGGATGGTTGTAATTTTGATTCGGATTTGCAGATGAGATATAGCATGGTTTATAGTAACTGTCCATCGTGATGATTACAATTATCGAGCGTAGCTTCGGGACAGCTGACCCTAAGCGACCTTGCCCGCTGAATCGGATATGAATATGGTAGACCCATAGAACGACCCTTGAGGCGGCGTATTTGGGAATGCGTCGAGGGCAGATGTGAGGCAATGTGATTTGGCTTATTGACTGAGTGTTGGATTTGAGAGATCCTTGGGATAGCCTTCAGCTGAAGATACAGCCGGAAGATCGAAGCGATGGTGGAAGTAGCCTTGTCAACTGATGAGATTCAGAGTCGCAGATTTTTATCGATGGCATCGCCTCTGACTCATCGTGCCCTGGAAGGGAATAGCATTCATATGAATTGACGACTGTGAAACTAGCTCGTGAAGTTAAAGCAGCGGCTCGTTCAAATCAAATCCTTGCGAATACTGGAAGGGACAGATTTGCCTCAGATTTACAAGATGTCTCGGAACTTAGTCTGGGAAACGTGCTCATTCGGAAGGCGAAGGTGATATTCTATGCTTCGAGGCAGTGGAAGCAGCACGAAGAACTATTTCATGCGCAACCTAAAAATTGTGGCGAGTGTGTCCACGTTGAAATCGTGGCGACACAAATCCCTTTGGCGTGGCGGCGAGATCTTCGTGGATCACACGAACCTCAATATAGATGTTCACCCTGTAAGATATTGAGATGGCAGGAAATGTGTTGGACTGAGATGATCTAAGCAAGTTGATATTTGGGTAAGTCGTATAGCTGGGGTAGATCAGTTGTGAGAATTGTTCGGTGCACGAGATAATATTTGGAGATGTTGCTAGTACCGATTTCAGAAATAGTGGGATGGATTGAGTTGGAACACGAACTGATTGAGTCGGTGGAAAATCTGCAAAATTGAGAATAGTTCTCGAGCGAATGTGTTGGAATGGAAATCGTGATTTGGTTCAATTGGGAGCAAAGCAATATGGACGCCTCGAACATAAAGATACCCTTGTAACTTGTTCAAATTTGCTATCGCAAAGCTCGGCTGAAATGCATGTATTTTAGGGACGCCTTAAATATATGTACAATCCAAAACTAGGCGATACGAGAAATTCGGGTTGAGCTGCAAGGAGGATGTGGGAATTCGTAAAATTTATTCGAGCGTTCAGTAGAACGAGATGCGGAGTCAGAATCGTGAATATGTGAGTTGCTTAGAGCAGATCTATGGAATTGGATTATGGCATGCTAGTAAGGAATGAGTACCAGCACGGTTCGTGGACGAACCTGATTCTAAGTGGTATATTATGTAACGCCCCGCAACCGCTCGGAGCGTTACGCTGAGTCAGACTGAATAAATCAAATGCTGGTTATATTTGAAATGTCAGATTTCGGGAAGAAGAATTAATCGAGTTGGTTTCAATGTGCAGATGGCTAGCGGGATAATGGAAATCAGGTGTTCGTTCAGAACAGTACTGAATAGCTGGATGGAATCGATAATGCCGTCTTCCTTAGTCCGATCGGTCGGATGATTTGAAGAGCACGGCCTGCTCGCACGGTCATACCAGTTGAGTAGATCGCGCTTGCATCGGACCACGGGTTCAAGGGATTGGCCGTATCGGCAGGACAGGATGCCTAACGGATTCAAACAATGTGAGTGGGCTCTTTCCCTTCTCCTCTACTCCTTCATGCCTAACAATATGGAAAACACGTAATGGCTTGTACACTTGGGCTGAAACATCGGAAAGCACTACACTGAGGCGTGCATAGAGTGTGCGTCGTTGGCTTGGTAGGATTGTGGCTTGAAATGGTTTACGCGTTGGATAGTTGGATACGATAGCGGGATTATACATTTGAGGCAGTTGGTTGGATACATGGGATTATGCTTGGACGGTTGGAAATATACAAGTTGGAATGATACTATTGAGGCAATGGGAATATCGAGAATATCGAGAATTCGGGCGAGCGAGCGTGCATCCGTGCACGAGTATCACTGGGTCGCTTTGTCTTGCAAAGCGAGCAGTTGTGGTTCGAAACCGAACAACTGCATCGGCGAAGGTATTGGGCCACTGTTGGGGCATTGTGCCACGGGATTATTCGGAGTGTGGGGTGTTGCACCCAATGTGAAACACTGTGTTGGGAAGCGACAATGTAAAGTGTGGGCATAACTTGGGCACAACTTGAGAGATTGTGCATATGGGTATTTTGGTGCCTTGGGATATTTATATTGAGGTCGAGATTTGGAATCCTTGAGAATATGTTGAAAGAATGGTTATGGATACTTCGGTTGGGTTTATCGATGGAACGAGTCTAGGATCGCTTGGTGGGGCGAGAATGTTCGATCCTCTCGTCATACCTACGTGTGTCTGCATGTCACGGACAACCTGTATACACAAGGGTTTGACATTTCCTCGAAACGGTTTCCCGGGGCACTGGGACCGTATCGATCCGGAGGAAAATATTGATTCGTGCTAGTCACATTGCTAGTCACGATGCATTACGGGACCTCCAGCGGGGCTTGCTACCCGGGCTGATAGGGCGCACCGTTAATGCTTGGATTTTGTCCTTTATGGCTTTGCCAGTGACTTCATATAGATAAGAGTTGGCTTGCTTTTCTTTGGTTGGTTTGTGCATCGTGTAGGCGCGGCCACCTTGCCTCGGCAAGAGTGTGCACTCGAGAGTGGGATATAAGCTTTGGTTGAGGATGGATATTGAGGCGAGACTGATGGTTCGATATGTTATCGTGCAAGCGATGGCATTGAGTTAGACGGGTCGGCTATATATAACTGCTTGTCGTTTGGTTTGAGAATGAATGCTTGTATGCTTAAACTGCTTTACCGTTTTCCTTAACATGTCATCCATATGCCATGAAAAGAATCTAGGATTCAACTAGAAAGATCACCATTTAACTGTGTGCATTCACTACTTTACTTAGTGTCGGCTTAGACGAGTGGGTTATCCCGCTCACCAGTACGGTTGTGTACTGACCCACGTTTGTGGGCAATATTTCAGGTACACAGGCGTAGTGGCGCTGCTTGGATATACGGGACAAGATGTATGAACTGTTAGTACCTTTGTGGGCTAGAGAAAGAGCAAGAGTTATTTCATCGTCTCCGTGGCATCGCCTTTGTGGCATTGACTCGGGGCATCTCATTTGGACCCTATCGTGAGCTTCGCTGCGTATACTCTGATGTGTGCTTGGTACACAATTGGCTTCCGCTGTAACTTGGTTGTTTCGATGATAACTTTCGTGTTTAACAACATCGCCTTGTACGAGCGCAACTCCAGGCTCGTACGGCATCACGTCCCGAATAGAACGATGGTCCTGCGGGAGAGCTGTAAACGTGGTGATTCACGTTCAGCAGGGACTATTGGGCTTGCGGAAGTTTGGGGCGTGACAGCACCAACCCACCACCAGCACCCACGACCTCCCCCAGCGCCGCCTCCGACCGCCTTGGACCACCGCCACCACCCCCAGCCGCTTCGCCACGACCCCCTCCGTCGAACCACCCCGCTCCCACCGCCCCACGGCCACCGCACCACCACCCGCACCGCCCGCAGAACCGACCCGCTCCCCCTCGACCACGACTCATGTAAGCCCCTGATTTTTCAAAATATTAAAATTAGGATTTTTCACAATTTTCTGGAATTTTCTGGGAATTTTCTGTAAATAAAATCAGGGTTTTGAATTATTACATGATTTTTTATTGATAATAAACAACATTAAAATATAGTGAAAATAATATTTTTGGGTGTAAAATGGAAAACTGGACTTAGGATAATTTTGCTGAAATTTATTGGACCCCGGACCTATTTTTAATTACCTAAAAACTATTTATTTTATTATTATTATTATTATTATTATTATTATTATTATTATTATTATTATTTCAGCCTGGCCCGTTTCCCTGGCCCAGTCCACGGCCCACAACCTCCGGCCCAACCCGCGACCCGCCCTAGCGGGTCGGGTCGGGTCCACCCGCCGCCCGACCCGACCCGGACCCACTAGCCCGCCCGACCCACTCCCCCGCGTCCCTCGCCCCGCCCCGCGTCTCCCGTCGGACCCGTCGGCCGCCCTCCGCGCTGCCGAGGCCACGCGCCCCCGCCCCCGCCCCCGCGCTGGCCGCCGTTTCCCTCGGCCGACACCCCCCCCCCCGCGCATCCCCTTTAAAACCCCCGCAGCCCCCACCCTCGCCACAGTCAGCCACGACCCCCACCACCGTCGACCGCCCGAGCCGCCTCGACGCCGGCCGACCCTGCCGCCTTGCTCCCCCGACCTCGCCGCTGCAGCCCCTCCCTTTTCTCCTTCTCCTCGTTCGACGACGGCAGCCGCAGCACCGAGGAACAGCGGCAGCAGCTCCGGCAGACCCCTCCGCCACCAGCCGACGGTCCCCAGCCGCCTCGCCGTGCCCCCCGCGCTGTCCCCGGCCGCCTTGGCCTCCTCCGTCGGCCGAGCCGCCGTCGCCGGAGCAAAACCCTAACCCTAGCCCTAATCCCTAATTCGTCGTGTCGTGTCGGACACGACACGGACACGAAAATTTCCTGTTTTTTGAGCCTCGTTCAGGTACTCGTATCTTGCACCCTGTATCTCCGATTTCAATTCTGTAAATTGCGTTGTGAAGCCTGTATGACCCTCTCGGTGCCCGGACAAACCGTTCGGGGCATCGCGTCCTGTGGTGATCGCACACCGCGATCCAAAAACAGGAAAAACCAGACCCTGTTTTACCCCGGAACTGAGTGCGCCCCGCCAAACGGGACGACTTGGTCGCGTACGGTCTTCACAGATACGTGCGCACCATCGATACGGACGTGTGAGATTTCGCGGAAGCTGATTCGGGCGTGCGTGCACACCGGAATCAACGAGTATCCGCGGACATCGTCCCGTATCCGACTTTTCTGTAATTCGCCCTAACTTCTTGTACACTCGTCGGATCGAGACGAAACTTGCGCCATCGGACTCGTAGCAATACGCTGGTCCTGTGGGTCAAGTTTGGTTCGATTCTGAGAACGTCGACGAAATCGCGTGTCGTGGGCCCCACAGGCCCCGCTCGACGGGCGATTTTGTGATCGGCTCATCGGAATCCAAATCTGAAAGTTCCGTTGGGTTCTTATCATCGTTCCTGACCTGTTGACACTAATTTCGGTGAATTTGGAGACCGTTGACCCGGACACGTTTTTCGGTGCAAAGCGGGCCCACCGGCGGACTCCGTTTTCACCCGAAACTGCCGTTTTGCCCTTGTCTCCAAATTGGACCCAAGGACAGGCATTTCTAGCTATTTGATATCTTCTGAGCATGATGGTAATGTCTATTTTAGCTTTTGGACTCATCTCTGAAAATTTTCCCGAGATACAAACTATAATTGGATCCGAACAACAGGCAAGTACCTGCACTTCAAGTTTAATCTTTATATTGTGATGATTAATTTTCTTGCTCTACCAGTACCATTGATGATTACACGTAGTATTAGAACACTGAATTTCATGTCTTGAGTATTGTATTTCATGTCTTGCTTTTTATGTCGGGTGGGAGAATACTAGGAGGCATGTGGTTTACCCTTCCCCTTGTCATTGTGTGCTAGCTGTTGGTACACGACTGTACCATCAGCCTTATACTTGATTATTCCCCTTGTCATTGTGTGCTAGTCGTCTATGACGGCCTTATTAGCCTTAAAAACCCCTACATGCCAACTATGTATTCTAAATACACAAGTTCACACACATAGCTTCTTGTCTTGTTATAATTCTTGTTGGCTGTTGTAGTTTCATTTCCTGTCTCATATTACTCCTGCTTTCTCATATTCCTATTTATAGCATTAACTCTTAGTTATTGTTGTTTCTTTTAGGCATATTCTCAATATGTTACACAATCAGTTTCTGTTTCCAATTGTCATAAATGTTTAGTTTAATCTTGTTGTGCACTGTGTACTTTGCTCCTTTCCTGACTGGATCCGTTGCTTTAGACGATGATGAGAACCTTGCCCCCACCTATTATGGCCCCTATGAGGCAGCAGGTGATACAGTTGCAGAGTCGATTCCCACACAGGAGACTACTCCTGCAGAGTAGTTAGCATTAGTTATTTGTTTTCCTTTCATCTTAGTAATCGGGTTTGTCCCCGATTTAACTTCTGGTTTTGTAATAACTCTGGATCTGATTGTCACTTTCTGGTTATAAAATCTCAGCATTTCCTTTCATTTCCTTGTCTGTTTAATTACTGTGAATGAGCTAGTGTTAATTTAACTGTGGAGATGCCCTAGACAGCGTACTACCGCCGACACTGCGGCGTAGGCTGGACGTATCCACGCACTCGTGCCCGAATTTCCGGGTGCGGGTCGTGACACGTTTTTGTGGTGGCCCATGCAGGTCAAACGACTAAATTGTTTGGTTCCAACTTAGGGACTGAACAGGCCTGCAACAAGATTGAGGATTTTAGGATAAAAGCTCATTCATAGAATAGGATCTTTACTTCCAATCTTGATATCGGTCCTAGTCAATTTTTTCTATCGCCCTTGATTTCCAGGTAATCTATTCTAATCTTCCTACCCCTTAATCTTTCAGAATGGTTCAGACGAGGAACACAGTAGAAGGCACATCAGAACCAGCTGAGCAGACTGTGCCCGAAACTCTTGCCCTCCCTCCACCTTCATCTATTCCGGCAGTTACCCTGGATGGGGCACAGCTACTTGGAGTGTTACAGGGACTAGTGGAATCCCAGAAGGAACAAACTGCCCTGCTACGGACCAGCCTTTCAGAAGCTCTTCGGACCCAGGAGTCACCACAAAAGAGGCCAGGAAGTGCCAAGGACTTTAAGAACCTTAAACCCCTGGAATTCTAGGGAACTGAAGGCATTCTCTATGCCGATGAATGGATAGAGAACGTAGAGCGACTCCTGAAGACTGCTCGGGTCCCTGATGATCTCAAAGTGGAGTCCGCAAGCCTGCAACTGTTCGACATAGCTCAGACCTGGTTTAGGGACGAACCTCAACTATCTGCTCCAGACCTTACCTGGGAGGACTTCAAGAGGCTATTTAAGGAGAAATTCTACCCCGAAGTGGCTCGGGAAGCTCTCGAAAGCCAATTCGAGAGACTGGAACAAGGTAACCTATCTGTTGATGAGTACACTGCTGAATTTAGCAGGTTGAGCCACTTTGCAGAGTACATGGTTCGTACCCCGGAGGACAGAGCCCGTAGATTCAAGAAGGGGCTGTCTCCGGATATTCGCCTTGCTGTCACCACTAGTCGAGCTCGCACCTACGAGGAAATCTTGAACGTGGCACAAGGCGTTGAGAGAGACATGGGGCACAAACTAAAGCGAGAGAGAGATACCGGAAATGTGGGACCCAACAAACGCCCATTTCAACAACAACAACAGCAGAGGGCCCCGCAGCAAACCCAGCGTCCTCTCCCTCGAGCCACAACACCCCAACACCAAGGACAGAACCAACGAGTTCCCACTTGTGGCTTTTGTCAAAAACAAGGCCACACCTGGCATGTTTGTAGGAGGAGACTGGGTCCCTGTCTATATTGTGGATCAACAGAACATCAAGTGAGGGACTGCCCCACTGCTCCAGGATGCGCACAAGCTTACGTGATGACCGTGGAGAACGCGCAAACTCTGGAAGCAGCTAATGCGCGTAAGTGTTTCGTAGATACCTTTTCTAGTATTGTTTTCGTGCCTATTGGTTCGTGACCTCAGCCCCAACCTAGTAATTTTGAACTTTAACCTGGTATGTTTTTAAATTTGATAACTATAGAGGTTGTAGATTCTTTTGCTGTTGTACTTATTATGTGTGTTTTGTGAACTTCAATAATTTTGTACCTCCTTTTTCATCATCATCTAGCGCACTTAACTTTGCTGAACTTGACTTATGCTGCTATTTTATAGCCTAGTTTTGCGAGCTTACCCTTTTTCGGGCTTGTTCATGACACGTGTATTATTGAGGCCTGATCAACCCCACTAATACAAGTGTCTATTCAGAATCAGTGTACTACGGTCTGATCAACCTTAGTACATCTTGATTCGTACTTCGCACGACTACTTTACGTGGATTGAGATATATAGTTGACTAGTATACTTGCCCTAAATACGTCCGAGCATATCGTATCAGTTACATAACTGTACTAATACGAGCATGCGAATAAATGATTACCAGAATAGAAGCTCAATCCATAACCGTATGACAATTCCCATTAGAATTCCTAAAATGCCTTGAACCCTATACCTCTGTTCTACCACCTCGCCCTTAAACTCTTTATTATTGATCCTCTTCTTCCCTTATTTCGAAAAGACAAAATTCTGTGTTTTGTATAAGTTTGATTTGTAGTGCTAGATGTACCCCTCAGACCAGTCGAATTGATGATAACCTCTATGACTAAGGGAATACCATAGGTGGTGTGTTTGTGTTAAAGACTTAAAGATTCAATACCATGATTTATTAAGTTGAGACCTAGCCTTACTAGTTGTACAGCCTTAGAGGATAGATGGGTAAAATTCTAAGTTGGGTAGCGACCGTAATGTCCACCTGAGAGAAACCCGTTAGACTATAATCAAGTGAGTTTGGACAGAGAGAACCCTGCCATAATTTAAATTTCGAGGACAAAATTTTATAAGTTGGGTAGATTGTAAGCCCCTGATTTTTCAAAATATTAAAATTAGGATTTTTCACAATTTTCTGGAATTTTCTGGGAATTTTCTGTAAATAAAATCAGGATTTTGAATTATTACATAATTTTTTATTGATAATAAACAACATTAAAATATATTGAAAATAATATTTTTGGGTGTAAAATGGAAAACTGGACTTAGGGTAATTTTTCTGGAATTTATTGGACCCCGGACCTATTTTTAATTACCTAAAAACTATTTATTTATTTAATTATTATTATTATTATTATTATTATTATTATTATTATTATTATTATTATTTCAGCCCGGCCCGTTTCCCTGGCCCAGCCCACGGCCCACAACCTCCGGCCCAGCCCGCGACCCGCCCTAGCGGGTCGGGTCGGGTCCACCCGCCGCCCGACCCGACCCGGACCCACTAGCCCGCCTGACCCACTCCCCCGCGTCCCTCGCCCCGCCCCGCGTCTCCTGCCGGACCCGCCGGCCGCCCTCCGCGCTGCCGCCGCCACGCGCCCCCCGCCCCCGCGCTGGCCGCCGTTTCCCTCGGCCGACCCCCCCCCCCCGCGCATCCCCTTTAAAACCCCCGCAGCCCCCACCCTCGCCACAGTCAGCCACGACCCCCACCACCGTCGACCGCCCGAGCCACCTCGACGCCGGCCGACCCCGCCGCCTTGCTCCCCCGACCTCGCCGCTGCAGCCCCTCCCTTTTCTCCTCCTCCTCGTTCGACAACGGCAGCCGCAGCACCGAGGAACAGCGACAGCAGCTCCGGCAGACCCCTCCGCCACCGCCGACGGTCCCCAGCCGCCTCGCCGTGCCCGCCGCGCTGTCCCCGGCCGCCTAGGCCTCCTCCGCCGGCCGAGCCGCCGTCGCCGTAGCAAAACCCTAACCCTAGCCCTAATCCCCAATTCGTCGTGTCGTGTCGGACACGACACGGACACGAAAATTCCCTGTTTCTAGAGCCTCGTTCAGGCACTCGTATCTTGCACCCTGTATCTCCGATTTCAATTCCGTAAATTGCGTTGTGAAGCCTGTATGACCCTCTCGGTGTCCGGATAAACCGTTCGGGGCATCGCGTCCTGTGGTGATCGCACACCGCGATCCAAAAACAGGAAAAACCAGACCCTGTTTCACCCCGGAACTGAGTACGCCCCGCCAAACGGGACGACTTGGTCGCGTGCGGTCTTCACAGATACGTGCGCACCGTCGATACGGACGTGTGAGATTTCGCGGAAGCTGATTCGGGCGTGCGTGCACACCGGAATCAACGCGTATCCGCGGACATCGTCCCGTATCTGACTTTTCTGTAATTCGCCCTAACTTCTTGTACACTCGTCGGATCGAGACGAAACTTGTGCCATCGGACTCGTAGCAATACGCTGGTTCTGTGGGTCAAGTTTGGTTCGATCCTGAGAACGTCGACGAAATTGCGTGTCGTGGGCCCCACAGGCCCCGCTCGACGGGCGATTTTGTGATCGGCTCATCGAAATCCAAATCTGGAAGTTCCGTTGGGTTCGTATCATCGTTCCTGACCTGTTGACACTAAGTTCGGTGAATTTGGAGACCGTTGACCCGGACACGTTTTTCGGTGCAAAGCGGGCCCACCGGCGGACCCCGTTTTGACCCGAAACTGCCGTTTTGCCCTTGTCTCCAAATTGGACCCAAGGACAGGCGTTTCTAGCTATTTGACATCTTCTGAGCATGATGGTAATGTCTATTTCAGCTTTTGGACTCATCTCTAGAAATTTTCCTGAGATACAAACTATAATTGGATCCGAACAACAGGCAAGTACCTGCACTTCAAGTTTAATCTTTATATTGTGATGATTAATTTCCTTGCTCTACCAGTACCATTGATGATTACACGTAGTATTAGAACACTGGATTTCATGTCTTGAGTATTGTATTTCATGTCTTGCTTTTCATGTCGGGTGGGAGAATACTAGGAGGCATGTGGTTTACCCTTCCCCTTGTCATTGTGTGCTAGCTGTTGGTACGTGACTGTACCATCAGCCTTATACTTGATTATTCCCCTTGTCATTGTGTGCTAGTCGTCTATGACGGCCTTATTAGCCTTAAAAACCCCTACATGCCAACTATGTATTCTAAATACACAAGTTCACACACATAGCTTCTTGTCTTGTTATAATTCTTGTTGGCTGTTGTAGTTTCATTTCCTGTCTCATATTACTCCTGCTTTCTCATATTCCTATTTATAGCATTAACTCTTAGTTATTGTTGTTTCTTTTAGGCATATTCTCAATATGTTACACAATCAGTTTCTGTTTCCAATTGTCATAAATGTTTAGTTTAATCTTGTTGTGCACTGTGTACTTTGCTCCTTTCCTGACTGGATCCGTTGCTTTAGGCGATGATGAGAACCTTGCCCCCACCTATTATGGCCCCTATGAGGCAGCAGGTGATACAGTTGCAGAGTCGATTCCCACACAGGAGACTACTCCTGCAGAGTAGTTAGCATTAGTTATTTGTTTTCCTTTCATCTTAGTAATCGGGTTTGTCCCCGATTTAACTTCTGGTTTTGTAATAACTCTGGATCTGATTGTCACTTTCTGGTTATAAAATCTCAGCATTTCCTTTCATTTCCTTATCTGTTTAATTACTGTGAATGAGCTAGTATTAATTTAACTGTGGAGATGTCCTAGACAGCGTACTACCGCCGACACTGCGGCGTAGGCTGGACGTACCCACGCACTCGTGCCCGAATTTCCGGGTGCGGGTCGTGACAACTCAAGCCCTCCCCCGACCTCCCTAATCTTCACCTCCGGCCGCCACTGACCTCCGCCACCACCCCCGAACCCTTCGCCGCCCCCTTCTCCGCCGCCCTGACCGCCTGCACCGCCGCCTCCGCCACTGCAGCCGCCGCTGCAGCCGCTGCAAGCTGCCGCTGCTGCTGTCACTGCTAACTGCAGTTACTGCTGTGGCTGCCGTTCTGGCCAGCCACCGCCTCCTCCGCCGCCGTCCTCCCGCCGGCGACTAGCCGTGGGCCCCCCCTGACGTGTCAGGTATATACCCCCCTAAATACGTGTAAATACGTATATTTTCATATATGTATGTATATATGTATATATATATATATATATATATGTATATATATATTTATTTATATATATTAATATATATTAATATATATATTAGTATATATATATATTTAATTATTATACTTACTGTATACAGTATATATTATTATTATTACATATTTAATATGTATTTAAATATGTATATTTATGTATATATATATATATATATATATATATATATATATATATATATATATATATATATATATGTATATTTATACATATATATTTATATATAATGTATTATGTATATATTTATATATATATTATGTATTATATAATTATTATTATATTTACAGTAAATATATATACAGTATAAATATAATTATTATATGTATATGTATTTATGCATTTTTTATTATTTATATGCATTTATTTCATTTATATATATATATATATATATATATATATATATATATATATATATATATATATATATATATATATATATATATATATTATGTATATAGTTAAATATATAATTATATATACTATATTACTATATATTATTATTATTATTATTATTATTATTATTATATTACAATATATAATAAATATATTATACCATATACTAATATACTATGTATATAAATATATATGTATTATTATATAAACATATTGTATATTTATATATGTATATATGTACATATATATTTATATATATGTATATAATTATGTATTATATAAATTATATATATACATAATTTATTATTATATATATATATATAATATATATATAATTATTATATATACATACTATATATTTTTTTATTATATGTATATATATGCATTTTACTTTTATTTATATATATATGTATATGTATATATATATATATAGTTATATATATATTGTATTACAAATATGTATATATATATTATTTATATTATATTTATATATATAATCAGATTATATATTTATATTAAATATATATATATATATATATATATATGAATTTATTATTTTTTAGCATATATATATAGTATATATGTATTTATATGTATATATATATATATATATATATATATAGTATATTTTATAATTATATTTATAAAATATATACTTTGCCTTATTACAAATATGTATGTATATATTATTTATATAGTATATAAAAAAATATATATAGCATATATATATTTTATTATTTCTTCTTGCATTGTATATATGTATATAAATATATATGTACTTATATTTATTTATCTCTATATGTATTTATGTATACTTATATATATATATGATATGTAATATTATTATATATTATTTTGCTCTAATATTATATATGTATTAAATACATATATATTATTATGTATTTATTTACATAAGTATAAATGCTATATATAGTATATATTATATTAATATATAGGGCTTTACATATATCTATATTTAAGTATAAATATATACTATATTATTTAATGTACGCATTTTAAATGATTAATTCACGAACCCTGTATGTCCTAAACAGAGTACACCTGTGACACAGTCAGTGACCCCAGGTCACAGGACCCCTCAGACTTGACTGCAAGTACAGGTCTTTGGCACGCCCAGCTCAGAGAAGTAGGCAAGTATACCTTGCCAAGTTTTTACTGTTTAATTATTAACTGTTGAATGTTATTGTTAGTAAATTTACACATAACAGTATGTATCTGAGACTGCCTCGGGTACCGTCAACAAGTACGTTGACAAGTAGTGTAACTGACTTAGATTATAGCCAACCTACCTGACAGCTGCGAGGGTATCCTAATATCCTCCTAAACCTTAACACCTGTACACGCAACAAGGTTGCACTTTATTTTGGGATGCAAGTTTACGTATTTGATTTGCTACCAGTACGTGCGACGTCACTACTAGAAAAAGCGGGATTAGCGACGTATTTTAGCGACTCCAGTCAAAAACGTCGCTAAATTAGCGACTCCGTAAAAATTGTCGCTAGATGTCACTAAATGGCAACATTTAGCGACGTTTAGCGACTTTTATTAAGATTTTAAAAGATTAGTCGCTATAAGTTCAATTAAGGTCGCTAAACGTCACTACAATATCTGATTTAGCGACGTTTAGTGTCGTAATTAGCGACGTATATATCAAAAATATTTAGCAACGTATTTAGCGACTTCTTTGACGTCGCTAAATTTTATTTTAGCGACGTTTTTATTTGACGTCGCTAAACGTCGCTAAATTTTGGTTCATTAGGGCTCAGTTTTCTTTTCCCCCATCTGTCAAAAATTTTGAAACTTTTCGATTTTCCCCGCCCCCCCCCCTCTCCGGCGACCGACCGGCTCTCCACGGCTGCGGCTACTCCGGCATCCCCCTCCTCCTCCTCGAGCTCTAGGTAATCTCTCTCTCTCTCTCTCTCTCTCCCTCTCTCATTTGACACTGACACAAGACACACTTGACAGACATGACACACGCACACAGATACGACACATGCACACAAACACTGACAGACACACACGACACACACGACACACACACACAGACGCAGACACACACACACACGACACACACACAGACGCAGACACACACGACACACAGACGCAGACACACACACACACACATATTTGATCTATTGGATGTGTCCATGTGAATTGAGGGTTGGTATCATGGTGGTGTGGTGTATGGAGGATGTATCCTATAGTATCTTGGTGTTGCACACCAAATATTTCTGAATTGGACTAGTGGTTGTGTGTGTCACGACCCGCACCCAGAATTTGGACATGAGTCGTGGGTACGTCCAGCCTACGCCGCAGCATCGGCGGTAGAACGCTGTCTAGGTCACAAATATAATATATCCTGTCAATAGTCTCAACTCCGTACGGAGGACAATGATAATAATTCACAGTTCTATGATATACTCAATCACAAGCTAATAGAAATCATAGCACGATGAGAATAGAAAAGAGTTCTAATAAAACCAACCACAAAAAATCCAACTCAAATCCTGGGTCTAAAAGACCTCACAAAGTCACAAAATAATAAATACATCTCAGTCTCAGTCTAAAACAATAATGCAGAAAAAGTAGTCTAAGAGCAGCCAGGTACGTTCTCCTCTAGGCTAGGCAACTCCTCTGGGGTTTCTAGAGTAAAATCACCCTCTAATCCTGGGCCGTAATGAGTGGGGCAAAGATCCTCCAGGTCCTCTGAAAAATGTTATCCAGTCAGGATTAGAGCGAAGCACAAGCACTAACAGCAGTTTCATTAAATTGACAAAATCTATAAACAGTGTAAGAGATACAAGATGGAAATAAATGCTGAAAATAAGAAGTACAGGAGAAATGAAATAGGCAACAGAGCATCTAGCAATGAACAATAAATAGTGAATGCTAGAACAATGAATCTGAATAAGATAAACATCTAACTAAGTGTTTGAAATATTAGTTTATCATGTGATCGGCTTGGGACTAGATCAGGCTGGTTATATATGATTAGCTATGATTCTTGAAGGTCAGGCTAACCATATGGTTAGCTATGATGCATGATAATGGTCAGGCTAATCACATATAACAGCTATGAAGCATGATGATGGTCAGGCCGCACCCGACGTGAGAAGTGGGGTGAGCTATGATGCATGGTAAGGATTTGGATATGATCACATAATCTACTAATAGTTCTCCATCCCCAGCTAGCACGGTGGATTCCAATCACGACTCCTCATGATGGGGATCTAGGGTGCTAACTCGTGTATCCACAGTGTCGGAATCAAGTATGTAATACACTACAATTTATAGAAGTAATCAACAATGAAAACTGTCAGAGAATGTACTCGCCTGTGGTCCTGAGCAAAATGTGAGGATCGATGTCCAAAGTGGAATCACAATGACCTATATATAAGATAACAATGTTAAAATGGTGTTTGGAATATTAAAAGTGATTAGCTAAGTTGAAATGGGGTGTTAGGCCATTTCTAGGTCTATACTAGGTGTTACTAAGTCAACTCTAGGTTTTTGGTCAATACTAGTTAATACCTTGCTTCTAGGTTCATCTCATGAGTATCTAGTTACTAGGTATCATATAGCTATATAGACTATATATGAATATCTTGGTGTTGCACACCAAATATTTCTGAATTGGACTAGTGGTTGTGTGTGTGTGTCTATTTATGCCTTAGAGTATCATATGATATGTATATGTAAATTGGTGTATTATCTATTTGCATATGAGATAGTGTATGCATATATAGGTGTATCTCCATATATATATATATATATATATATATATATATATATATATATATATATATATATATATATATATATATATATATAGGTATATAGCTACTCTAATCTGTGTTGGTGTTCATAGTGTCTTCTAGCTGTGCTTGATGTGGGAGAGGATAGAAGAGTCCAGTTGTGTGTGGGTGTCACTACTGAACTATGAGGCTTCAGGAACAGAACTCAATTCAGTTTGGCCTAGTGCATTAGGCAAGTTGGCAATGTGTTGCAGTGGTGTCGGGTTGGCACTGTGAGGAGGAGATTGGTTCCTGTCATCTTCTGCAGTGGGAGAGTGTTGGTGCACACTTGAGCAGAATCAAACACATGCATGCTTGAGCAATGGAAAGGCAGCAACAAGCACTTGTTACATGCCAATACAACCCTTAACTGGGTTGTAGTCCAGTGAGCAAGTATAAGGATGAAGTGCAAGGTGCCTGGCCAAGGCAGCTATAGGCTCTCAGTGTGGATAGTAGAGTACTTAATTTCAAAGCAGAATATCCTAATACGACCTAGAAGACATAGTGTAGCAAGGTATTAACCTAGTATTGACTAGTATAAACTAGTATGGATCTAGAAGTGGCTTAGAAACATCACCATGAACTAGTTAACCATGTTTATCATTTCAAGGGCTCTTGGACTTTGATAAATGAAAGTATGTATTATATCAGTTATGAAATAAAAGTATTCCTTATTTTAGACTTTGATAAATGGTCAGTTGTTTTGAATATTGCTTATTTTAGACTTTGATAAATGAAAGTATGTATTATATCAGTTATGATTTTTATAGTACGGTTAAGTTATAAAGTTAGGTGATAAACCACTGTATGTAATGATTTATATGATACATACTGTCATTTTTACAGAAGTATCTAGAAATGGATATGAATTACTATCTGCGTCATCGTTCATGGATGTACAACCGTTATCCTGATGACATGTGCGGTGTGCAGGATGAATTCATTGAGGGTGTACAACAGTTCCTGCAGTTCGCCAAGGCTTTTCCTCAGTACATGGACGGTACCAAAATTAAGTGTCCGTGTGTGAGATATCGCAACAGGAAATATCATCCAGAAGTGGAAGTTATATATCATTTATACACGAAGGGCTTCACGCCGAATTACTATCAATGGACCGCACACGGAGAACTTGTATCTCTAGCATCAGAGTTGGAGCCCTATGTGGAGCCGTATATGGATGTACATGACCACGATGCTTACGACGACGGGTTGGTGAACATGGTTTATGATGCGGCGGGGCCTAGTTTCAATCCGGATAATTATGATGCGATGGGACCTAGTTTCAATTCGGACAATTATGATGCAGCTGAGGAGGCACCAAATGTCGATGTTACAAAGTTTATGGAGTTGTTGGAGAATGCAAGGACTCCACTATATCCTGGTTGTGAGAATCATTCACCGTTGGAGGTGGTTACAAGATTATTGAGCATCAAGTCCAATTTTAATATGTCGCAAGAATGCTATAATCGACTGCTCGATTTGATTATAGAGATCTTGTCCGAGGGTGCAAAGTTGCCTAAAGACTTCTATCGATCTAAGAGGATGGTGAGATCGCTTTGGATGGGATACGAGAAAATTGATACATGTCACAACGGGTGCATGTTGTACTACAAAGACGACAAGGATGAAGATGTATGCAGATTCTGTGGTGTTGATCGCTACAAGGCCACTGTTAGAGGAAAGTCTGTCGGTGCAAGGAAGCCTACCGATTCGATGCACTACTTGCCTTTGACGCCACGGTTGCAGCGGTTGTTTATGGTTAAGGAGACTGCAGAAAATATGAGTTGGCACAGGCGAAAACAGATCGAAGGAGTATTGGATCATCCATCCGATAGAGAAGCATGGAAGCACTTTGATCGAGAGTATCCACATTTTGCCGAGGAAGCGCGTAATGTCAGATTGGGGCTCTCCTCTGACGGTTTTACCCCATTCGGACTTTCGGGCTCCCAGTATTCGTGTTGGCCTGTGATCCTCACTCCGTACAATCTACCGCCTTGGATGTGCATGAAGACTCCGTATATGTTCCTAACCGTTATTATCCCGGATCTAAACAATCTGAAGAGGAACATCGATGTGCATTTACAGCCTTTGATAGATGAGTTGAATCAGTTGTGGAAAGTAGGTGCCAACACGTACGATGTTTCTAGAAAGCAGAATTTTTAGATGAGGGCAGCACTTATATGGACCATCAACGACTTTTCGGCCTATGAAATATTATCGGGATGGAGCACCCATGGTCGTCTCTCATGTCCGTATTGCATGGACCGTACTCAGGCTTTCCGTTTGAAACACGGAGGCAAACCGTGCTTCTTCGATTGTCATCGACAATTTTTGCCGAAGGATCATCCGTACCGAAGGAACCAGAATACTTTTCATACGGGAGTTGTGGAGAAGGCCAATCCACCGCCAAGGTGGCCCGGATCCACGATATGGGAAGAGGTAAAAGATTTACCAAGTTCTATCGAAGAGCCTGCTAAGGGGTACAAGTGTGACGGATTTGGTCGCACCCATAACTGGACGAAGAGGAGTATATTCTGGGATCTGCCATATTGGAGCACCAATCTGATCAGACATAACCTTGATGTCATGCATATCGAGAAGAATATGTTTGATAACATAATTAATAATGTAATAGAGGTAAAGGGGAAGACGAAAGATAATCCGAAGGCCAGGTTGGACTTAGAAGAAATATGTAGACGTCCTGTATTGCATTTGATAGAGGAGGGGAATGGAAAGTTAAAGCAACCTAAGTCAGTTTTCTCACTGGATAAAGAGGATAAAGGTAGACTTTGTAGGTGGATTCAGGGTCTAAAGTTTCCAGACGGGTACGTGTCGAACTTGAGAAGATGCGTCGACCTCAAGGAGAACAAACTGGTGGGTATGAAGAGCCACGATTGTCACGTATTCATGGAGAGGTTAATTCCGATTGCATTTCGAGAATTCTTACCGCAGGTCGTTTGGGACCCATTGACAGAGCTGAGCATATTCTTTAAAGATCTTTGTTGTACTAAGTTGCTCGTCGATCGTCTAGAAAAGCAAGAGAGGGACATTACGGTAATACTATGTAAGCTCGAGAAGGTGTTTCCTCCTGGATTCTTCGACTCTATGGAGCATTTGCCAATTTATCTTTCCTATGAGGCATGTGTTGGTGGTCCTGTCGGTTATCGGTGGATGTACCCCTTCGAGCGGCATCTGAATCACCTAAAGAGAAAGGTGAAAAACAAGGCACGGGTTGAGGGCTCTATTTGTGAAGCTTATGTTCTCGAGGAGATTACAAACTTTTGCTCGACGTATTTCAAACCACATATTGCTACTAATAGGACGAAAGCTCCGAGAAACAATGACGCATATTAGGAATCTAATGATGCAATACTCAAAGTATTCAATGAGTCCGGAAAGCCTTCGAGAAAAATGAAGAAGAGATATTTGAATGACGATGAGCTCAATTGTATATATTACTCAATTGCGACGAGGATAAAGTGGAGAAGCTAGAGGGGTAAGTAATTAATACGTCCACGTTTACATCATCTCAATGTAATAGTATAAGATACTATTATGGTACCAATCAGCAGTTGCTTCATTATTTTTCAGCACATATAATGATGAGTTGTGGTCGGTTAGACCCTACATAACAGACGAAGAAGTAGAACAAGATATGAGATGCCATTTTCTTTCTTGGTTGAGCGCATATGTAAGATGCTTGGCCATTTTCTTTCTTGGTTGAGCGCATATGTAAGATGCTTGGTAATTACTTTTTTATTTCTGCACTTGCAAAACAAATAACTTACTATCGCTACTTTGGTATTTAGGTTGATCGTCTAATATCATCCGAGACTGAATCTATTAGAACTCTAGCCAAGGAACCAATTAATGCCGTAAAAATATGGCCAAGTTTCTGTGTGAATGGGTTCAGGTTCAAGTCAACAAATGCTTCTATCAGAGACAGCTTTCTGGATCTTGATTCCACGAAAAATAGTTGTTTGTGTATCAAATCTTCGAACTACAAAGACGTTAATCCGGGCAATAATTTTTTTGGCATCTTACGAGAGATTGTGGAGTTGATATATAATTATGGCACAGAACCTGCTAATATCGTGATATTCAGCTATGAATGGTTCGATCCGATTCAAGATCAAGTTTAGAAAATTGACAAGCATGGCCTTGTGGATATAAACTACAAGCGTAGATATCAAGGCTACGAACCATTTATCCTATCAAGTCAGGCTCAGCTCGTGTACTTCATAACTTATCCTAGACGGGGGACAGCGAGGTCGGATTGGTGGGCAGTATGCAAGACTAAAGCTAGAAATACCTTTGACATTGACGAAATAGCTTATCAGGAGGACGATCTACCTCTTGTAACAAATAATATAGATATGGACTCAACGGAAGTTACTCATTACACGAGTAATAATATAGAAGATGTAGAATTATCCGAAGAGGACGACGAAGTAGATGAAAGTGAAGACGGGAAAGAGGAAGAGGAGGACGAGGAAGGCGAACAAGATAAATTTTCTGAAGATGATTAAAAATAAAATATATTGCATGTAGAATGTAACTATATTTTGACTGTAGAATGTAGATCAAGGTTAGAAAATTGACGAAGTAGATGTACCCATTAACGAATATATGTATTATATTTTGACTGTAGAATCCTTTGAGATATGTATCACATTTCGACTGTAGAATGTACTATATATTTGTGTTTCTCTATATTCATCATATGTTGTTATCAGATATGACAGGACGACGCGGAGGATTCGGCAGGTCCCGAGGTAGACAGAGTGCCACTCCGGTACTGCCTACTGTTGGTTCTGGATCATCGTCGTCCAGTACTCTAGTATATCGATCACTCACATCTCCGACTGTTGGGACGAGTACTTCCTGGCATGATAGTACACCTTCGTCCAGCGTTCCTCTTGCTGACGGAACCATGGAGACAGATGAGCATGTCGAGGATGTCGTGCCCACGTTGTCCCAGCATCAGCAAGATCCTCTATGCACACCTCCGGAGGAGACGAGGACAGAGATTTGGGCCGACGGTACAAAGTAAGTCAATTAGATGGTTTAGTATATATTTGTTTTTCTCTTTATTCATCGTATATTGACTTTTTCAGTAATCTAAATTATTATCTCTGTATAGATATCGTCTATCGTCGGTTCAAAGACCCCTGGGCCAATTTCTGAGGAACAACTACGGTGACCCTTGGATCAACTACTCTGAGGCTCCGGAGGAGAGGAAGGCGTTCTGGTTTGCGCACTTCCAGGTAAAAGTATATTAAATAAATCCTCTAATTTATGCATATTATATAACTTATTCGTGATGCTAACTTACTAAATTATTTATTGTAACAAACGTATTTTTATCCTCCGTACCGGGCCGATTTGATCGAGCGGCTCTTTCCTACCGTTGTCGCCAAGCTTATCCGAGATGCTCTGGATGACAGAAGGCTCGTGATCGTGCTGGAAAATCAATCCAAGGTTGGATCACGCCTGAGCAGTGGACTGCGATGAGGGCTAGATTTGACGATCCGAGCTACAAGGAAATGTCTGAGAAGGCCAAGGCGGCTAGGCGGAATGCTGCCAAGTGGTGTGGTGGCTCGATTCCGATGACGGAATATTTTCGTTGTTTGGTATATTTTTTCTTTTAAATTATATTATTTTAATATAAGTACCATAAAATTATAGTAGGAAAAAATGTTTAAGTTTAGTACTAAATAATATATTTTTAACAGGTACAGAGGGGTGAGGATGCCAACATGGTGACCGTCTTCTTGGCCACCCATCGCAAGGACGGAAATCTCATTGATGAGAGGGCCTCGCAGACCTATGTAAGTATTACTTTACTTTGTGTTAATTTTAATATAACTTAGACAATTATCGAGTTTCCAAACCTTTCTAGGCCAAGTATCTTAGGTTGCTTGAGCGGGCGACTGCTAGTGCACCTACACCTGGAGAGGCTGGTACTTCGTCGCAGCCCGCTCCAGCTCCGTCGGCGGACGACCTGTGGGTGACCGCAGCTGGTGGTCTCCAGAGGGGTACGTACTACGGTACGGTCTCCTATGGCGCCCTGGTTGCGACACAGTCATCTAGGGCCTCCCCGACAGCTGCACATTCCACACACCCCTCGCAGTCGTAGCCCTCGCAGTCGTCGGCCAGAGTCCAGGAGGCTGTTGACCGTCAGATTACGTCTCTCCGTGATGAGTTGCTGCGAAGGATGGAGGAGCAGCCCCGGTCCCAGCCGCAAGCGGACGATCCGATGCTCATCGCACGATTCGATATGCTCGACCGCAGCATAACGGAGCTCCGGGAATTGACAAATGATATTAGAGCCTCCAATGACCACAACATCATGGAGCTGCAGGCGTCACAGGTATCAATGGACGAGAGGCTGACGATGATGCAGGATTCAATGGTTCATAGCAGTACGAGGCTGTTATCTACCCTGGATTCTTACAACCAGCGACTCGCAAACTTGGAGCGGGCACGGCCTCCTGGTGCGCCTACATCGACACAGACTCCACCGACGTCACTGCCTTCTCCATCGACATCGGTGTCGATTCTACGGAACGAGTATGAGGAGTTCTTATCCTTTAAGCGTGCCGGTGGTCAGACTCCTGCAGATCCGCAGTAGTATAGTTAATTACTGGATATTTATATTTTTTTATTATTTAGGATGCGATTGTATGGATATAAATTTATCATATTCTTTACGTTTACGATGAGATTTGCTGGATGCTTTCTTTTCTTCAAATTTTATTATATTATTCATATTTTGGTTTACAATTGATGACTGATACTTGGCCTGTATTTACCCAGTGCACTAGAAATTTTCCCCTTGGTGCTGCTACTGTGTTCTTATTCAATTTTTTTTACTACCATCATATACCTGATAATGAACCCAAGGGGGTTGGTAAACCCAGAAATGCAATATTTTTTTTTTGAAAATTAGCGACATTTTTAGCGACATTTAGCGACGTTCACTTACGTCGCTAAATACGTCGCTAATTAGCGATGCTGTAACAAGTCACTAAATACGTCGCTGATGACGTCGCTAAAATCGTCGCTGACAGCAGAATAGCCAGGTCATTAAAGACATCGGTGTAACATCGCTATATAAGTCGCTAATCAGCAACGTTTAGCGACGTTAATAAACATCGCGATTTAGTGACTCGGCGTCGCTAAACGTTGCTAAAGTTTGCGACACATTAAAGTCGCTAAAAAACGTCGGCATAGCGACGTTTAGCAACATTTTTTTTTGCGACTTGGTTTTTTCCGACAAATTTAAAACGTCGCTAATTACGTCGCTAAACCAAATTAGCGACGATTTTTGGTTATTTAGCGACGTTTTTAGACGTCGCTAATTTGACTTTTTCTGGTAGTGCATGCATCACGGCTTAGCACAAAATCAGGTAAATTATGACTTAGCATATAGCTACATTGGGCGGGGAGAACAACTAATAGGCGTATGGGACACCCACCTCTTTATACAGATACCGCACTCGACGGAGTGATACAGACGTTATATATATTCCTGTGGCCATGCTCCTCGGAGAAGGTATATTGCATAGTGCCCTCGAATGGGGGCATATGTGGCATATACTAGCCAGTCACCATGATTGGTGAATTACGTCAGCATATGTCTAGCCCACACATTTCCATACATACTAAGTTGTCTCACAGTACATTCACTTAGATGGTTAGCACACCCTCTATTTTATTTATTCAGTATTTATATACATGGCATACTTTTATGTATCTTGTTATGTCCCACTAAAGACCTGGTTCCCTGCCAGGTTTAGATCAGACATTCTACCCCACAGTGTACAGACCTGGACATGAGACTAGAGATGCCACTGAGAAGGAGTTAGAGGAACTACCATCAGAATCTGCCTGAGTACACCTGGAGCTGGAGCTACTTACTGAGATAGACGATACTCTAGTCTATCTTATTTCTGCACTTTATCTTCTGTAGTAGATTGTTTCCACAAGACATTATCTGGTTTTGTACTATGACATTCAGACTTAGCATCTATATATGTTTCAGTATTTACTTCCGTATTCTGTGGTATTTTTTGGATGAGATTAGAATTTACCTGTATTATACTTGTAGTATTTTAGGACAGCGTAGCATGTCACTTTGGGTCCATTAAATTGGATAATCCCTTAGTGATGTGTTAGCTGGCCAATGTCACGTGGCCTGGTTTCTTATATTTTGGGACTGGGGCGTGATATATGGTCTCTGACAAAGAAAAATCTAGCCATTGGAACATCCAAGTTGCTCATATTTATAGCCATCATGTCGATAGGCTATAGGTGCCGCATATACTCATATTTGGTGGCCATAGGGGGGTCCTTCAACAGAATGCGGTTGCAACCGTAGGCACATATGATGGACAGATTGCCACGTGTTCTCTATCCTTAACAGGATATAGTTGGATCCAGGCCGAGCTGCCATGCGGACGTTTGTTGGGATTTGTTGTTGCTGAGGTTCTGGGCGGTTCTTACCTTTTGTTTGTGTGACTTGGTTATCTTGACATGTGGTCCAAATTTAATTGGAGAGAATCACTTCAGTCACAACAAAAATATTTTGTCTCAGGGAACCCTGCCACGTTGGACGCATGGAGTCTGGGACGTATGGAGTCTGGAACGCATAGGGCCAGAGTCACATGGAACGCATAGAGTTTGTGACGCTTGGGGCCAAAGACGCATGAAATGCATGGAGTCTGGGACGCATAGGGATAGAGACGCATGGAACACATGGAGTCTGGAACGCATGGGGCCAGAGACGCATGGAACGTACGGAGTCTGGGATGCATATGGCCGCGTACACGTGGCAATGTACGCCTGTCAGAAGTAATTATTAGTCTGACAAGAGATTTTTGTCGCTTAGTATGCTCACATCTTTCGAGGCATCAAAAAAAATTATTTTTGTCAGAATTCTATTTCAGACATAATCTTTGTGTCAGACTTTTATGCGACCAATATTTGGGGCGCATTGATGCTGCTCTTTCTTGGATGCATGGTCATTTTGTGGCCTGATTTCTTCTGAGTCGACCTTGGGACGCATGTTTGTTGAGCACATGGATCCAAATTTTTTATGCTTCTACAGTTACAAGACTGTTGAGCATCAAGTCTAATTTTAACATGTCACAAGAATGCTACAACCGACTGATGGAGTTGATTATAGAGATATTATCGGCGGGTGCTACGTTACTTAAAGACTTCTACCAGTCTAAGAGGATGGTGAGATCGCTCTGAATGGGATACGAGAAAATTGATGCATGTTACAACGGGTGCATGCTATACTACAAAGATGATAAAGTTGAAGACGTGTGCAGATTTTATGGTGCTAATCGCTACAAGGCAACTGGTACAGGAAGGCATGTCGATGCAAGAAAACCGATCGATTCGATGCACTACTTGCCTTGGACGTCCCAGTTGCAGAGGTTGTTTATGGTGAAGGAGACTGCCAAAAATATGAGTTGGCACAAGCGGGAACAGATTGTAGGAGTGTTGGATCACCCATCCGATGGAGAATCATGGAAGCACTTCGATCAAGAGTATCCCAATTTTGCTTCGGATATGCTTAATGTAAGATTGGGGCTCTGCTCCGACGGTTTCACCCAATTCGGACTTTTGGGCTCCCGGTATTCGTGTTATCATATGATCGTTACTCCGTGCAACCTACCATCTTGGATGTGCATGAAGACTCCTTATATGTTCTTAACTGTCATCATCTCGGGTTTGAACAATCTGAATAGGAACATCGATATGTACTTGTAGTCGTTGATAGATGAGTTGAATCAGTTGTGGAAAGTAAGTGCCAACACCTACGATATTTCCAAAAAGTAAAATTTTCAGATGAGGACAGCACTTATGTGGACCATCAACGACTTTTCGGCTTATGGCATGTTATCTGGATGGAGCACTCATGGTCATCTCTCATGTCCATATTGCATGGACCGCACTAAGGCTTTCTTCTTGAAAAACGGAGGAAAATCGTGCTTCTTTGATTGTCATCGATAATTTCTCCCGTTGGATCATCTGTTCCGGTAGAATATGAATGCTTTTCGCAGCGGTGTTATGGAGAAGGCAATTCCACCTCCAAGGTGGCCCGGAGACACGATATGGGAAGAGGTTAAAGATTTACCAAGTGATATCGAAGAGCCTACTAAGGGGTACAAGTATAATGGATTTGGTCGCACTCATAACTGCACGAATAGGAGCATATTCTGGGATATCTGACCATATGATTGGTTCATGCCCGCTTCTGTACCCAGAAGCTTCTTCAGTCCGACAGTTACCAACTTTGCCTCGGGCAATGACTGAAGGCCCGCGAGGACCAGCATTAGCCGTCATGCCCTAGTCCCAAAATATGTAGGACTAGGAACACGTAAGCATGCCAGCCGTATGTATATGGCAACTCCAATATATGGATACCATAATACACACGTACGTTGTAATATGAATAATACTCATATGTGGTATATATTTATTGTCACAAGTCATAAAATACTAATCTCATCCACACAACAACTCATAAAAAGGAAATAACTAAACTAGAATAAAGAGTCTGAATAATCCAACAATGATAGTCGGGTGTAGACAAATCCACTACCAATGACTATTTCAAAACTAAAATAAGAGAGAAGAGTAAAATCACCAATATACAGCTAAGAAGATCCATCACTAGAGATAATCAATGATGCTCAGAAGGTAAGACCTCCTCGGAAGAGATAAGTGGTAAGTCTTGATCCGTGCTCCTGCGAATAGTCATGAACATCTATACCTGGAAAGGGACCAGGTCCTCAGAGGGACGTAACAAGATACATAGAAGCATGCCAAATTGAATACAGTAAACATGCATAATATTTGAAAATATATAAGTACAATGTATAAGACAATCTATATGAATGCAAATGACGATAACTTTTCAACGTATGGGCACGGTTAGGCTACTCTATCTAATCTCATAACTCACACACACGTCAGGAACATCATCAGCCGACATACCGCGGGGGTAGCGACCCTCGTGACACCATCAATCGACATACCGTGGGGGTAGCGACCATCGGACACGACTACCATAGTGTGTGCTAGTTACTACGGTTCACCAGAGTGGTTAAAGCCCATACGCCTAGTGATTGTCCTCTCATGCTACTAAGTGTCATGTGTGTGTCAACATATCTAATATATAGTAATGACAGAAATAAACTACACATGCAATGAATATACAGAAATGCAATAAATATACAGAAATAAAATAAGCATGCAAAGTACTGTAAATAATTTGGTAAGTTATCTTGCCTGGCAAGAGAGCTACAAAGTGTAACGTCCAGGAGTCAAGCACACAGGATCAGAAGCTACAATCTCAGAATAAACGTCTCCGGATGCTGAAATAGACATCACCAACATTTCTAGAATAAGTAAAATAGCTAGAAAACACTACCCTTTTGTCCAATTTGGATACAAGGGCAAAACGGTAATTTCGGATCAAAGCGGGGTCCACATGTGGCCCACTTTGCACCGAAAAGTATGCCAGGGTTAAAGGTCTCTAAATGGGATAAATTATAGGTCAAACCAATTTTAAACGTCAATACGAACTCAACAGTACGTCCAATTTTGGATTCCCGCGAGTCGAACACAAATTTGTCCAAAAAGTCAACCGTAGGACCCGTAAATAGGCGGTTTGGTCAACTGTCTCAGAATTGCATAAAAATTGGGTCACAGGACCAGCGTGATACCACGAGTCTAGTGGCACAAGTTTCGTCGTATTCTGACGAGCGTACAACAAATGGTGCAAGATTTTACAAAAATTACGATATAGGGAATTTTCGCGGATACAGGTTGATTCCGACATGCACACGCGTCCGAATCAGTTTTTGCGAAAGCTCACACATCTGGACATACCATAAGCACCTTTGGATGCAGTTCGTATGCGACGAGACGGTCCCGTTTGGCGGGACACGCTTCGTATCACAAGTTTTTGTTATTTAAAAACATATTTTTTTTATTTTTAACCTAATTTAATTCTGTATATAACACCAAATAAAATATTATAATTGACAGGAAATAATCTAGGTTATGTGGTCTTCATATAGCAAAAGAAATTTCTAAGTTTGGATCTCTGTGATGGGAGATACGAGCCCTTGAACATGGGTCATCGCAATAGATTTTAGTTGTTTAAAAACGTGATTTTTCCTAAAGTTGACGTCGATTTTTACCTAGTGTTGCGCGTTGTTCGGAGGAAACTAAATTACGGAATTTAGAGAGGGATATGTGGGGATCATACCGGCAAAGATGAATCAGAATTTGGTTAAGCGAGGAGGCGGAAATCATCGCGTGAAGGAGGGGTCTTCGCTGACTGTTACTACGGAGGAATCTCGCGGTCACGCTGTGTGCCTGCAGCCGGCCGGCGGCGATGCGGTGGTCCAGGTGGGCGGCGGGTCGACGTAGTCGTGGAGAGATTAGAGCTAGGGTTAGGGTTTACAAACATTAGGTTATATATAAAGAGAGAGGTCGAGAGAGAGGGGCGGGTGAGGGTCGCGCGCGGACTGAGCCGCGGTCACAGCGCGGGGGGGGGGGTTAACTGTTTAGGATTTTATTTTTTATTTTTATTTTTCTTATTCTATTTCTTTTTCTTTTCTTTTCCATTTCTTATTCTTTTTTCTTTTCTTTTCTTTTCTTTTTCTTTTCTTTTCTATTTCTTATTTAATTACATTATTATTATTACTAATAATAACAATAATATCATTATTATTATTATTATTATTATTATTATTATTATTAACGCATATATTTGAGGTATATAAAAATTATATTTGTACCCAAAATAAATTCTACAAAAATCTATCCATCTCTGCAAATATTCCTAAAATAAAATAGTATGACTTTGTACAACAATTCTAAATGATTAATTATCTAGGTATTTAAACCACTACATATATATTATCTAAATAACTATAAAATAATATAAATAAATTCAATAACTAATTAATTAAATATTATTAAAAATATGAGATTTTACATTCTACCCAACTTACAAAAAATTTGTCTTCGAAATTGACACTAACCCATATTCATAATAATTACTATAGCTATTACACTTCATTGCTATCTAGAAGTGCTTCCTAAAAGTCATAGTCTGCCATTCTAACACTTTCTCATTTATTTTCCATACACTATCCTATTTCTAATCATCTACACTACCCAACTTATAAGAATTCTACTAGTAGTCGAAGTCTCTTGAGGCTATTGTCTAGGTTGTAGGACAAATTTATTTATTGGGTCGAGAATCTTAGGTACCTGTCTGGAATCATGATTTTTTTTTGTAACCGTCAAGTATCGTAGTCTAATACTGCCATGCCACCTGACCAGTATGTCTGCAAATACTTCGACTACTCTACTATAACGGTCTAGCTGCAGCTGTCGCTACTTCACCAGCGAATTGTCATAGTTGTCAGTTCGTAACAAGTGCCTTCAATCCTTTCCTAAGCTTAGTCTAAGTTTTTGGACAACAGTTAAGGTCTTGACTAACTTATAAAACTATTAGAAGTATAAACTAATTCAACAATCCAACTAATTCCTATTAGACTAAGGGATGTTATACATGTTTTTTTAAAAAGAGGATACAGATATTGCTATAGGGCATATACATAAGGGTTATCATTATGTACTCATCTTTTAGTTATTAATCATTACTAACACATTTATGTTTTAACTAACACTAATAAGGGTGAGGTTGAAGTAAATCAAACAATTCATAATGGCACGAAAGGATACGATTATGATAGGAAGAGTTAAGCACGATATAAGGGATGGAGATGGAAGAGAAGATGAGCCACCCAAGGGGGCGAGATGGTGATAGGAAGATAATACTACTACTACTACGCGTGACATCTATTAGCATTGCGTGTATACCATCTAGTTAGGATATCAACATATTCTCATAACTGCTAAACCACTATATATATAATTCTACGGCTACTATGCTCCTAAGATCTCGTGTCATAATGGGGTCATGGGTATGAAATGACACATATAACTAAGGTCGTACCTGTATCTACGACTTCATGTGCCTACGCTCTCTTGTTTGTCATCATGAGTGTTTGGCCTATAGGGTATATCTAGTACCACCCGTGTATCAAACTTATACTAAGCACGAACATTCATCTTTCTGAAATAGGGGAAGACGGAAAACAACAATAAAGAGTTCAAGGAGGGGTGATAGAATACAAGTACATGATTCATAGGGATTAAAGAATTCAAAGGGAGTTGCCAAGGCAGTTGTGGATTGAAATCTTATTTTGGTAAATTTCTATTCGCATGTTCATATCAGAACAGTTATGTACCTGACATGATATGCTCTGACCAGTCTAGAGGGCAAGTATCTTCGTCTAACAAGTTGAGTCAACTATATCTCAATCCACGTAAAGTAGTGATACGAAGAGCGAACCAAGCGCACTACGGTTGATCAGACCATAATATACTGATTCTGATTTAGACAATGTATTAGTGTGGGCCCCCAATAATACATATGTCATGAACAAGCTCAATAAAAGAATAAGCTTGCAAACTAGGCTATAATAGCAGCATAAGTCGAGGTAGTAGAAAATATGAGTACGCTTGATTATGATGGAGGAATGTACAGAATAATTTAAGTTCACCGAGAAGATCAGTGTTGTGCCTCTACAGTTGTCATACTAATTTCTTGTCTAAGTCTAAAGTCAACCAAATGGGTATATGGGCCTCTAAGTTCTACAGTCTAGATAAACACTAAAGTTCTATAGTCTAGATAAATACTATCTTTATGCAAGCCTATAGTTGGTATCATTCATTTATATTTCATTAATTGGTCAACAGGACCATGTGTTACTAGGTTATGAGACATACTATCCAACTTACAATAATTTAACTAATAGTGTTATTGAATACTAGAGTGTATATACCTAGTACAAGTCATCTTCCTAACCCCTATCAAGCACGAGAGAAGATTGACGTTGAGAAGGGATCAATCAAGATGCAATGCAAGCAATCAAATGAGAATGCAAAAAGAAATCAAGGGAGGTGATAATTAAGTGGATGAGATCCTATATTATAATCATATGCGCAGGCTTGCTCGGTACAGTAACGTAACCGAGACAATATGCTCTCGACCTGCATGTGCCACCACAAAAATATGTCACGCCCCAGTCCCAAAATATGTAGGATTAGGAACACGTAAGCATGCCAGCCGTATGTATATGGCAACTCCAATATATAGATACCATAATACACACGTACGCTGTAATATGAATAATACTCATATATGGTATATATTTATTGTTACAAGTCATAAAATACTAATCTCATCCACACAACAACTCACAAAAAGAAAATAACTAAACTAGAATAAAGAGTCTGAATAATCCAATAATGATAGTCGGGTGGAGACAAATCCACTACGAATGACTATCTCAAAACTAAAATAAGAGAGAAGAGTAAAATCACCAATATAAAATAAGGTGATGATAGAAGTGTATCAGCTAAGAAGATCCATCACTAGAGATAATCAATGATGCTCAGAAGGTAAGACCTCCTCGGAAGAGATAAGTGGTAAGTCCTGATCCGTGCTCCTGCGAATAGTCATGAACATCTATACCTGGAAAGGGTCCAGGTCCTCAGAGGGACGTAACAAGATACATAGAAGCATGCCAATTTGAATACAGTAAACATCCATAATGTTTAAAAATATATAAGTACGCTGTACAAGAAAATCTATATGAATACAAATGAGGACAACTTTTCGATGTATGGGCACGGTTAGGCTACTCTATAAATCTCACAACTCATACACACGTCAGGAACATCATCAGCCGATATACCGCGGGAGTAGCGACCCTCGTGACACCATCAATCGATATACCGCGGGGGTAGCGACCATCGAACATGACTACCATAGTGCGTGCTAGTTACTACGGTTCACCAGGGTGGTTAAAGCTCATATGCCTACTGATTGTCCTCTCATGATACTAAGTGTCATGTGTGTGTCAACATATCTAATATATAGTAATGACAGAAAAAAACTACACATGCAATGAATATACAAAAATGCAATAAATATACAAAAATATAATAAGCATGCAAAGTACTGTAAATAATTTGGCAAGGTATCTTGCCTGGCAAGAGAGCTGCAAAGTGTAACGTCCAGGAGTCAAGCACACAGGATCAGAAGCTACGGTCTCAGAATGAACGTCTCCGGATGCTGAAATACACATCACCAACGTTTCCAAAATAAGAGAAATAGCTAAAAAATACTACCCTTTTGTCTAATTTGGACACAGGGGCAAAACGATAATTTTGGGTCCAAGCGGGGTCCATATGTGGCCCACTTTGCACCAAAAAGCGTGTCAGGGGTAAAAGTCTCTAAATGGGACAAATTATAGGTTAAACCAATTCTAAACGTCAATACGAACTCAACCGTACGTCCAATTTTGGATTCCGATGAGCCGAACACAAATTCGCCCAAAAAGTCAACCGTGGGGCCTGCAAATAGGCGGTTTGGTCAACTGTCTCAGAATTGCTTGAAAATTGGGTTACAGGACCAGCGCGATACCACGAGTCCAGTGACGTAAGTTTCGTCACATTCTGACGAGCGTACAACAAATGGTGCGAGATTTTACAAAATTATGATACGGGAAATTTTTGCGGATACGGGTTGATTCCGACGCGCACACGCGTCCGAATCAGTTTCCGTGAAAGCTCACACATCTGCACATACCATAAGCGCCTTTCGGTGTAATTGGTACGGGACGAGGCGGTTCCGTTTGGCGGAACGTGCTCCGTATCACAAGTTTTTATTATTTTAAAAATATGTTTTTTCGGATTTTCAACCTAATTTAATTCTGTATATAACACCAAATAAAATATTATAATTGACTGAAAATAATCTAGGTTAGGTGGTCTTCACTTAGCAAAAAAAAATTCTAAGTTTGGATCTCTGTGGTGGGAGATACGAGCCCTTGAACATGGGTCATCGCAACAGATTTTAGTTGTTTAAAAATATAGTTTTTCCTAAATTTGGCATCAATTTTTACCTAGTGTTGCATGCTGTTCGGAGGAAACTAAATTACGGGATTTAGAGAGGGATATGTGGGGATCACACCGGCGAAGACGAATCAAAATTTGGTTAAGCGAGGAGGCAGGAATCAGCGCGTGAAGAAGGGGTCTTCGCTGACTGTTACTGCGGAGGAATCTCGCGATCGTGCGGCGTGCCTGCGGCCGGCCGACAGCGACGCGGTGGTCCAGGTGGGCGGCGGGTCGGCGCAGTCGTGGAGAGATTAGATCTAGGGTTTGGGTTTAGAAACATTAGGTTATATATAGAGAGAGAGGGGAGGGTGAGGGTCGCGCGCGGGCTGAGCCGCGGTCACAGCGCGGGGGGGTGGGGGTTAACTGTTTAGGATTTTATTTTTTCTTTTTCTTTTTCTTTTTCTTATTTTATTTTATTTCTTTTTCTTTTCTTTTCTATTTCTTATTCTTTTTTCTTTTCTTTTTCTTTTCTTTTCTATTTCTTATTTAATTACATTATTATTATTACTAATAATAACAATAATATCATTATTATTATTACTAATAATAACAATAATATCATTATTATTATTACTAATATTATTATTATTACTACTAATGCATATATTTGAGGTATATAAAAATTATATTCGTACCCAAAATAAATTCTACAAAAATCTATCCCTCTGTAAATATTCCTAAAATAAAATAGTAGGACTTTGTACAACAATTTTAAATGATTAATTATCTAGGTATTTAAACCACTACGTATATATTATCTAAATAACTACGAAATAATATAAATAAATTCAATAACTAATTAATTAAATAATATTAAAAAAATGGGGTTTTACATTAGCAGTTCGACCGCTAGCCCAGTGTCCTCTCCCGACGCAGACTCAGCAGTTTCAGCAACAACGTCCGTCTCAGTTTGTGCAAGTCCAGCAAAGCAGAACCAACAGCAAGTTAGAGCCATAGCCCCTGGACGTTGGCCTGACGAAGTATTTGGCAACCTAGATTAGTTGATAGCCGAATGTGCTACAATTATGGGTGATATTTTTGAGCTCTCTTCAGCTTGTCTTATTCTTGGGTTCTTGTCGAACGATCTCGTGTTTTGACACGTTCGGAATACGATAGTCGTCTCGATCCTTTCGTTGATCATAAATGAGTTTTTATCCTACTATTTTGCCCTCATATCTTGTGGTGTGTGATGTCTATCATGGCACCCGACTGCGAAGGAACGTCCTGGATCGGAGCCATGTCCTTGATAAGATCGTTGGTACCGACTTACCTTAAGGCTTGGCTCTTGTCTATTTTGTGAGTCAGCATAGGCAAGTGAGGACGTGTTCCTGTTTAACTAACTCAGGGGTATATGCATCCATATGCCTCCATTTTTTTGGTGTGTTGCTTTGTCCATTTTATTCATTAGTTAATTTTGCAGTTATCTTTTATTTCAGTTACTTGTTTAGTATAATCCTTTAATTTATGATTTGATTTCTTGAGCTTTCTCCTGTGTTCCAGCTCGACTGCTGTATTTCTAATATTGGTTTCTGTTATTTTATTTATTATTATTTTTCTGTTGTTGGGAGAGACTATTCGAGACCAGTAGAATACCCATTGGCATTGCCATAGACCCGGTTTGGGACCCGGATATAGAATGGATACTTGGTTCGGTTTATTTGGTTGAACCCATGACTAAACCATCTTTCTCTCCTCTTAGTATATATATGAGTATTTCTCCCTCCTCACTCATTTTTGTATTTCACTCTTCTTGCTTCCTTCTTCATCCTCTCCTTCAAGCTCCCTCTAGCCAAACCCTATCCATGAGGAGAATTTATTGTGACTTGTGCCGAGAGAGACTATGAGCCATCCAAGGCAAGTACATCTTGCTCAATGGTGAAGTCTTAAGTTTTTAAATTTTTTACATGTGTTGTTTTACAAAATGCATTTGATGAAAAATGTTTTCCTTTTGTTCCTCATCTTTTTTAGTTCTTGGAGTTTTTGTTTTGGTGGTTAAATTTTAGTAGATCTGAGTTTTAAGTTAGGATTTTTCGTAGGTTTTATGAGTTTTTCTTAGTTTTGATCTATTAAAACTTAGTTTCTTCGAAAAGTTGTTGTTCTTTATGTTAGAGCATTTCATTTCGTGCATTTTGACTTTTGTTTTACTTGATTTGGAGTTAAAATAAAAAATTTATGAAGAAAATAAATTTTTGGTTTTTGGAGTTTCTGCCTTGGCCGAACCTGCTGTTGGAGAAGACGAAGTTCACATGCAGCCAACGAGCTATGCGGCTGAAAGTGCCATGCGGCCTGAGAGGGTTATGCTGCCTGAACTATTTGTCGCATACTGACATCATGCATCCATCTTGTTGGAAGCATGACTGGTTATTTACACAAGTGTTCTTGAACTCCTTGTATTTTCACTCGTTGAACAAATGAGAAATTCGCTAAGTCCAAAGAGCATATGCGGCCAAGTGACTTATGCGGCAAGCAGAGTATGCGGCCACCTTCTCTTAGATGCATGACTCTGAACCTTGGTGCATCTTCCTATGGTTTTGTCTTTTTTTTGAAAAACTTTATGGCATGTCACATCAATCATATTTAGTCAATTATATCTCTAACACACATTTAATGACCCATCACTCAGGACTTGAGTCCATGCGGCCAGTGCGTGCATGCGGCCAGTGAGTCCATGCGACCAGTGGGCGCATGCGGCTAGAAATTCTTGTGTTCATTTTATGTTCCTTTTAATTATGTACATTTAATAACTCCTTTTAGTGATTATTGCTATGTGCTTTCTTATGATGATGCAAGTTTATATTACTAGACAAGTTTTGCATGTAGTACACGAGACAAGTTTATGTACGAGTTCACAATCTTCACGACCCCATAGAAATGGTTGTGTATGGAAATCCATTGCATTTGACATCGGGCAATCGAGTGTGAGTATTGCCTAATGTATCGTGTGTCGCGAATACGATAACTCGTGAAAAGCTCGTACCTACGACTCATCATTCTAGGGAGTTCTCAAGTGTCCACGACTCGAGAAATAGAAATAATTTAATAATAATTAAACAAGATAAGAATTACCTAGATCATTGGGAGGAAAGAATATTGCGCTACTGGCTACCCCGATCTCTAAGGGCCCTGTGCAGCATGGAACAACCCTTCTAGGCAAGGGCTCCATGACTGACTAAGTTTACGTATGCTGCGGCACTAACGAGACAAGTTTATATACAAGTTTATGTTTATAAAGTAAGTTTATGATCACAAGTTTAAGTTTATGATTATAAGTTCAATTTATGTTTATGAGAAAGTAACAAGTTATGTTGTAGTGGTGTTGAATATGAATTTAAGTTTACTCGACAAGTGTACCTTTGGCCATCCGGGTTAACTGCAGTACCGGTGGTAGCAATATTCTTAACACATGCATTTAGTAATTAAGCCCATGATAACTCTAGCTAGTTAATTGTAGCAAGCCGTAGAATTGTTTGGTCGTGCAATGAATGTTGTTACTTTTATTGATAGCTCGCTCTTTTAGTTTCATTTTCTTTGGCACGTGGTTAGGATGCTAACACTACTAGAAAAAGCGGTATTAGCGACGCATTTTAGTGACTCAATATAAAAACGTCGCTAAATTAGCGACTCCAACAAAAACGTCGCTAGACGTTGCTAAATGGCGACATTTAGCGACGTTTAGCGACTTTTATTAAGATTTTAAAAGATTAGTCGCTATAAGTTCAATTAAGGTCGCTAAACGTCGCTAATATGTCTACTTTAGCGACGTTTAGCGTCGTAATTAGCGACGTATATATTAAAAAAATTTAGCGACGTATTCAGCGACGTATTTGACGTCGCTAAATTTTAATTTAGCGACGGTTTTATTTGACGTCGCTAAACGTCGCTAAATTTTGGTTAATTATGGCTCAATTTTCTTTTCCCCCATCTGCGAAAATTTTGAAAGTTTTCAAAACCTTTCGATTTCCCCCACCCCACCCCCTCCGGCGACTGGCTCTCCACGGCTGCGGCTACTCCGGCATCCCCCTCCTTCTCCTCGAGCTCTAGGTAAACCCTAACTCTCTCTCTCTCTCTCTCTCTCTCTCTCTCTCTCACATGTGACACTGACACAACACACACTTGACAGACATGACACACACACAGACACTGACAGACACACACGACACACACACACAGACGCAGAGACACACACACACGACACACACAATACACACACACGACACACACACAGACGCAGATACACACACACACACACACACACGACACACACACACACACACACACGACACACTCTCTCTCTCTCTCTCTCTAGGGTTTTTTATCAGGGTTAGGGTTAGGGTTAGGGTTTTTGACCTGGGGTTAGGGTTAGGGTTAGGTTTAGGATTTTTGATCAAGTTTTAAAAAGTATGCCAAGTACCCAACCAATTTCAGTTGTCAATGATTATAATTGACAAGGACAGATACAACCTTCAAAAAAATAACAAGAGAAATACGACAGAAAAAAGAACTCAACCCCGAGCTTGCCAATTAGTTGGGAATGGTCAAAGGTTGAGTGGTTTGGAATATGAGAAGAAAGAGACTATTTTGTTTGTACTTTTTAAAAGGTGATTTCCCTTGTAAAGATGAAACTAGAGTAAGGAAAATAAAATTCCTTCTACCAAACAAAGACTTACCTCCCAAAGGTACAACGAGTCAACAAAAGAGAATTCTCGACGAACAGGACCATCAACATTCTGAAGGCAAACAAATACTCCCCTACATATAATTTTTCTGGTAGCAATGACTTTCTTTTAAAATTACACACAAATAAGGTAGAAAATCATTTCTTAATATGTATTTCATGTATGTACAGATTATTTTATAGACTTATTCAACATATACTGAGGAAAATGGTAGAGTCACAATAGAAGAAGTCATGCTAGAAGAAATATCTAAAGCAAGATTTGGGTTAAGTAAAAGAACCCAATCTATACAACTACGCAAGCTATTGTTTCTAGAGCTATTCCCTTTGATGGTAAAGTTAAATGGAAGCTGAAGTAAAAACAACAACAACATATTTATCCAAGTCTTATAAAGGAATATTTTAATCCCAAGTAACACGAAACTAAAAAATGAAGAATCTTAGGGCAACATAGTTGATTAAGTATAGAATTCTTCCATCTTTCAAAAAAAAAGATTCATCTAAATTCTTTCATTGATCTCCGTATGAGTTATCCTTCAAGATATAATTTGAAGGTGTCACTGGCTCATAGTTGTAGTATCCTGGAAATTTCTTCTTTATTCTGAATTCTTTATATGTTGACATGTATGTATTTGTATTAGGTCTTGTTCAAGGATGAATGTTGTCTTTTCCCTTTTTGCAATAGCTCCAATTGTCTCTACCTGAAGGATAAGTTGTCAGTGTACATATAACAATAGAAACAACTGCAAAAATATGAATTCTATAGAATCAACCTAATCAGCTATCAATATAAGTGTCCATAAGATCAAAGTCCCACTTTACTAGCCTACTTAATTTTATGCGTCAAATCTGAAGCTTCACTATTAAGGCCCTGTTGTTGTTTAATCTTAGCATGTTTTTAATTAATTTTTTACATCAAATCTGAGCTCACCTTCCCTGTAGAGATTGTTTAATATTTTGATTGACTCTATGTAGAATGGTAATTGGTTAAGATAGGTTAGATAGTAAGATATTGGGGAGATATCAGTTAGAATAGCAATGTGGAGTAGTGTTATCAGTTGGGTAGTGCAAGAGTTAGTATGGGTTAGGACACTAAGTAAATAGCTAAGATTGGTTAGTAATTGATATAAGTTATTATTATACTACAACAAACAGCTAATTCTTTGTGAGTCATCTAATTATATTCTTTATTTTCATCTATCTTACAAGATGGCACCCAAGAGAGCGACACCTCCTACTGTTAAGGAGGAAGTGATGCCTCCTACTATTAAGGAGGAAGTGATGCCTCCTACTGTTAAGGAGGAAGAGATACCACCTGCTGTATCTCAGACGGGGAGTTCCAGTCACCCAGCACCCATAGCGGAGATTGATAACATAAACGCTGTTTATGTGCAGTATCTGAGGGACTGGTATCTGCCCCAGCGTATTGGATATCCTCGAGATTGATACTGTGATGTTTCATATACTTATATATTATGCATTTTGTGTGACTGTAATACTTATATATTATGCATTTTGTGTGACTGTGATACTTTTTTTTTTGTGTATTGTATGACTGTGATATTTGTGTGTATTAATTGTAGGACTGTGATACTTTTATTGTCTGTCTATAATATTTGTGTGTATTAATTATATGACTGTGATACTTTTATTCATATTAAATGATGTTAATATACCGGTGTCGAGTGTTCCACCGAAGATGTCGACGAACCCAGAGAATTCAACGGAGGGTTGCTCCGGGTCTATTTTTAATTAGGAATTTATAAATTGCAGAAATAATAGTTTAGAATAATTCAGTTTTTTTTCTTTTTTTTGTAAAATTAGCGACGTATTTAGCGACGTATTTAGCGATGTTTAGCGACGTTTAGCGACGTTTATACACGTCGCTAAATACGTCACTAATTAGCGACGTTAATAGCCGTCGCTAATAACGTCGCTAAACATCGCTAAATACGTTGCTGTACGTCACAAATTGCTGACATGACAGTACTGCCAGGTCATTAAAGACGTCGCTAATTAGTGACGTTTAGCGACGTTTTATTACGTCGCTAATTAGTGACTGAGTCGCTAAACGTCGCTAATTTAGTAACACGTCTAAGTCGCTAAAAAATGTCGGTATAGCGACGTTTAGTGACGTTTTTCCTTTCAGCGACGTGATTATTACCGACTTCTGTGAAACGTCGCTAATTACGTCGCTAAAAGTGATTAGCGACATTTTTTGGTCATTTTGCGACGTTTTTTGGCGTCGCTAATTTGACCTTTTCTGGTAGTGTAAGTTTTGCTCGGGTGAATGTCTGCAACCCCGATCCTTATTTGGTTTTAAGGGTTGTGGTCCCGATCCAGAGTAGTTCCTATGTTCTATTGCCACTCGTCGCCTTACTTTCCTTTATAAGCATTTTTGTTATCAGTTCTTCTAGTTATATTTTAAGATAAGTACATTGGTACCGTACAAGTCTCGATCTGCATTTATTTTATGTCTCTTTTCTGGTGTATGTTGTGATGTGTTTGATCTATCACCTTGAGCTCCTTTGTGGTACTTGTTGCTTGGGGTCCTAAATCCATTGGTTTTGTATGGCCATATTAACCCGAGAAGAATCAAGATCCACCGCACTTCCAGCAAGATGGTTCGCACTCGTAGGACTGCGGCCGAAGCTTGCGAGTGGGTTTCCTTCCTCCAACCCTCGTAGTGTTATTTCCTTTTTGTGTTGTTTTAGCAAGAGGCAGTGTTAGTCTCTTATTTTGAGATCACTTCTCTGATTTCGGTCAACATGATGTATATATTATACCATGTCTGGTATATTTGATCATGTATTATTATAATCTGCTAGTACAATATTTTGTATTCACTAGCTTCATGATCATATGTGACATATAATTTGGGATGCCTATTTACTTTCATATATGATATACTCTTGTGCTTGTGTTGATGGATTGAGATACTAGCCTTAGGACTGACGCCATAGCATGCTAGAGTCCGCCCATTTATCTTCTTGACAACCATAACACATTGCAGCTTACTTCGGTATTCTGCAAGGTGTGGTGGCCATATCAGTCCTCGTATTTACCCAGTATGCTGGGAGTTGGGCATGACAAGGTTTTAGTGGTAGCCCATGCAGGTCTATTTTTCAAACTTGTGGGATGACTCATCTTGTTAGAATCTTAATCCTCTATTTAACTTCGATTGAACTCCACTTGTGACATGTACTTCTCGCTCTCCTTGAACTTCAAGCTTGATTGACATGATTGTTTTATTCTCATCCATTGTTGATATCCTTGTGTCCTTATCCTTCAGGGATACCCCACCCGCTCCTCTTTCTGAGAGTTCTGTTGCACCGATAATTCCACCAGATCCAAAAGTAGGCCAAGGCCAGATTCCGATATTGAATCAAGGGCAAGCGTCAGTATCTCTTAATCAGCCGGCTCCACAAGTCACGCATACCCAACCAGCACAATCATCTCCACCAGTCTTGCCGAGAAGGCTAGTTCAGCCTGCTCCTTCGTTCATACCAGCCCAGCCAACCCAAACAGTACCACCAGTTCTTCCAGTACAACCAGGGCAAGCAGACTTGCCGGCCATGTTAGAAATGATCCAAGCCATGATGATGACATAGCAACAACAACAAAAACAACTCCAGCTTCAATAATAAGTGGTCCAACTCTACCAGCAGTTTCAGCATGGACAAGAACAGACCAACACTACTCTTTGTCAGGGAGTTAGAGTAGCACTCGAGATAACTCGGTTACCAATGTTAGTTGCATACGCCCAACCAAGTTCCTCGTCATGGAGGATGCAATTTCAGTATATTCTTGGCTCTAGGACTTTGAGGCCATCCTGGATTCAACTAAGACCCTAGAAGATGAGAAGGTAGCAGTCGTAAAGTTATAACTGTTAGATCTTGCCCAAGATTGGTGGTAGTACAAGAAATAGAGCTTCCGAAGCCCATTGACTAGAGGATGTTCAAGGAGCGTTTCCAGAAGAAGTATTTCTACATCACTGCCAAGTTCCAGCTCTAGCAGTTCATCAACCTCCGTCAGAACACAAGATCGGTCGACCAGTATGTGGCTGAGTTTTATCGACTTAGCCGATTCGCTCCCCATATGGTAGCTTCCGAAGAGGACCGAGCCAAAATATTGGAGCAAGGGTTACATCTTGAGCTTCAGCAGTTTATGGTGTGTAACGACCCGTTCCGCTCAAGCGGAGAGACGATTCAAATGACACTTGTACAACGACCCGACCCGCTTTGCTCAGCGAGAAGATTTGCTTGAAGCAAAGGATTTCAGACTTGTCCCTTCAGGATTTCAGACTTAGACTTTCAAATGTATTTTTGGAGTATCGGTTGACCGAGGCGAATCATCGCTAAAGTGGGTGGCTACGATGAACCTGTCTTTGCTTAGCCTGTACACTTAAAATATGAAAGGTACATGATAGTCGCTAGGTGAATCATCCCTTGCATGCTAATAAAGAATATAACACACCTAGCTAAGAAAATAATTCTATCTTGTATTGCTTGTGTTAGAACATAGAAATAAAACTTGGCTTATAGTTGGACCCTCGCATGATACCTTAGCTTCGTGCTAGTAGACTCCGCTAATTCTTCGAGTAGATCATTATATACTCTTCGTAGTGCACTGCTTCACTTGTTTACACTGCTTATGGATTATGTTGCCTGATATGTCCCTGTACGGTTTTACTCTTTGTATGACCCCTTCGACTCGTGCTAGCGTAAAGGCTTATGTTCTAAAGTAGACCATACTGCAAGTTTCCTTATGCTTATGTTTCAATACTGTTTTAATGCTTGCTTGCCTTACATGCTAACTAGTACACGCTCGTTGGTTTCAAATCTTGTCACATAATTTCATGCCACAATAAAGTAACACGATTCGTGTCTTACATTCATCTAGTTCACCGGAAGACTATCTAATAGTCGTTCCGTGCAAATATGAACCTGAAAGTATTCGGGACCGTTGGCTCGCCAAGGCATTTTCTGAACTAGAGGATTACATCGTGTTAGTCTTCGTGTTCGGGCATGATGGCATGTAGCGCCTCGTGTACCTTTCGTTGCATGCCATTCTCGCTCAAAGACTAAGTAGTCTCATGTTCGGGCAGGATGACATGTGATGGCTCGTGTTCTTTGAGTCGCATACCATTCTCGCTCAAGACTACAACTCGTCCTTTATGTCTATGCCAGCAACTCCTGTTCATATAGATAAGTCATCCTCGCTTAGTGGCAATCCGCGTGAGAGTCATTGCATCGCACCTAGAATCTGGAATACTGAACGGATATGAGTAATAGAAATCTGTGCACACTTGAATATCTTCTGCAACACACCTGAGTATCCGTGTAACTCGTGCACCTGAGTTAGAACCCCGTCCATGATACTTGTGTTTGCTTATGCATTTTCTTTGGATTTTATTATATATATACTTATGCTTGGTTTAACTTGGTTGCCTTGGACATGGAATGATGAATGGTAAGTTGGTAAGTCTCGCCGTGTTACTCTTATATCGCACGGCGCACTGCCACACGAGTTAGGATTTTTATTATGCTATAAAACTGATACTAAGGCAAGACTAGAAAGACAACTTAATAGATGGTGTACAGAACCTATATAACGTGTTTGGATTTATCGAACGGGCGAGAAGCCTCCCCACCGGTGCATTCATATACTGATAACCCACCAGATTGCTTCCAGGGTGCGAAAGAACCTCATTCGGTGCGAAAACTCCTCGTGCGCGCTAAGGCGTGGAGTTCGCTCTGGAGCCTTGGAGTGTTGCATCCGAAGATGAAGCACATATACAAGACAGAATATTGGAATATCGCATATGTATCATTTTATATTGTAAGCCACTTGGCATGCTTTTATTGTTTCGAGAGAGGGCTTGTGCGACTTGTAATCTTGGCCTAGCGTCGCTTGTAATACTGATTCAATATCAATAAAGTGCTTGTTTTACTTATATACTTGTGTTATTCAATGCTTCCGCTATGACGACTCTGTGAACTTGTTACCAATCGCATGTTCGTTTCTTATTCCGTTATATTCGGACTATCTGTGCGACTCTGTGGCTTAGTTATTTTACCGTATGTTCGGATCATGGCCTTGCATGGAAGCATCTTGTGCTCGGGTAGCATCACATCTAGATGAAAACAATAGTCCTACGAGAGCGCTAGCGCGGTGATTCACGCCTAGCGGGGACGACCGATTCCGCAAGAGATCGGACTGTGTCACGGTGGGCCATAATTATACCGCCTACGATGTAGTACTCAGGGCAGCTAGGTCCCATGAACTTGCCGGCCAGAGATTAGTAGCAAGGACCATAGGCTATAAGAGGTTACAATCATCCATGAGAGGCATCAGTATTCAATCATCACCTCCAACACCAACAGTCAGAACTTATCGCCCACCAGCACCTCCAGCCTCTACGGTAACCTTAGTGTAATCCACCAGGTAGTCTGTATCAGCAGGATGCAGCCACTGCGGCAAGTCAGGGTACACCAGAGATCAGTATAGGAGGGCCAATTGACAGTGTCTCAGATGTGGGGCATCTGACCACATGATTGGTTCATGCCCGCTTATGTACCCAGATGCTTCTTCAGTCCGACAGTTACCAGCTCTGCCTCGGGCAGCGATTGAAGGCCCGCGAGGACCATCATTAGCAGTTCGACCACTAGCCCAACGTTCTCTCCCGATGCAGACTCAGCAGTTCCAGAAGCAACGTCCGGCTCAGTTTGCACAAGTCCAACAAGTCCAACCAGCAAGGCAGAATCAGCAGCAAGTTAGAGCCACAGCCCCTGGATGTTGGCCTGACGAAGTATTTGGCAACCTAGAGCAGTTGATAGACGAAGGTGCTACTATTGTGGGTAATATTTTTGAGCTCTCTTCAGCTTATCTTATTCTTGGGTTCTTGTCAAACGATCTCGTGTTTCGACACGTTCAGAATACGATAGTCGTCTCGATACTTTTGTTGAGCAGAGAAGAGTTTTTATCCTACTCTTCCACCCTCGTATCTCGTGGCGCGTGATGTCTATCATGCGACCCGACTGCAAAGGAACGTCCTGGATTGGAGTCATGTCCATGATAAGATCGTTGGTACCGACTTACCTCAAGGCTTGGCTATTGTCCATTTTGTGAGTCAGCATAGGCAAGCGAGGACGAGTTCCTATTTAACTGACTCAGGGGTGCATATGTCTCTATTTTTCGATGTGTTGCTTTGTGCATTTTATTCATTAGTTACTTTTGTTGTTATCTTTTATTTCAGTTATTTGCTTAGTATAATCCTTTGATTTGTGATGTAATTTCTTGAGCTTTCTCGTGTGTTCCAGCTCGAATAGCCTTGGAAATTTTTTGAGGACGAAATTTTTCTAAGAAGGGTAGAGATGTCACACTCGATTCTAAATTTGGTATTTCTTGAATTTTTAGAATTTAATTTTTCTGATAATGTATTCCTGCTATATTTCTAATGTTGGTTTCTGTCATTTTATTTATTATTATTTTTTCTGTTGTTGAGAGAGACTATCTGAGACCTGTAGAATACCCATTAGCATTGCCATTGACCCGGTTTAGGACCCACATATAGAATGGACACTTGGTTTGGTTTATTTGGTTGAACCCATGACTAAACAATCTTTCTCTCCTCTTAGTATATATATGACTATTTCTCTCTCCTCACTCATTTTCTCATTCCACTCTTCTTGCTTCATTCTTCCTCCTCTCCTTCAAGCTCCCTTTAGCCAAACCCTAGCTCTAGGGAGAAGTTGTTGTGACTTGGGCCGAGAGAGGTAGAGACTAGGAGCCACCCAAGGCAAGTACATCTTGCTCAATGGTGAAGTCTTAATTTTTTAGATTTTTCACATATGTATTGTTTTAAAAAATATATTTGATGGAAAATGTTTCCCTTATATTCCTCATCATTTTTAGGTCTTGGAGTTTTTGGTTTTAGTGGTTAGATTTTAGTATATCTGAGTTTTAAGTTAGAATTTTTTATGGGTTCCATGAGTTTTCCTTAATTTTAATTTATTAAAATTTAGTATTTTCTAAAACTAGTCATTCTTTATGTTATAGAATTTCATTTCGTACAATTTGGCTTTTGTTTCACTTGATTTGGAGTTAAAATAAAAAAAATTATGAAAAAAATAAATTTTTGGATTTTGGATTTTCTGCCTTGGCCGAATCTGCTGTTGGAGATGACGAAGTTCACATGCGGCCAGCGAGCTATGTGGCTGAGAGTACCATGCGGCCTGATCAGAGGGTTATGCGGCCTGAACTCTTTGCCGCATACTGACAACATGTGTCCATCTTGTTGGAAGCATGACTGCTTATTTACATACGTGTTCTTGAACTCCTTGTGTTATTCACTCGTTGAACGAATGAGAAATTTGCTAAGTCCAAAAAGCATATGCGGCCAAGTGACTTATGCGGCAAGCAGAGTATACGACCACCTTCCATTAGACGCATGACTCTAAACCTTGGCGCATCTTCCTATGATTTTGTCTTTTCTTCCTGACACACTTTATGGCATGTCACATCAATCATCTTTAGTCAATTATATCTCTAACACGCATTTAATGACCCATCACTCAACATTTGAGTTCATGCGGCCAGGGCGTGCATGCAGCCAGTAGGTGCATCCGGCCAGTGAGTCCATACGGCCAGTGAGTCTATGTCATGCCCCGATCTCCCGCAGGCAAATTGGTCATTCCCGCTAGGCGAGAATCACCGCGCCAGCGCTCCCGCGGAACGATCGCTTTGACCCATCCGGGCGTGATGCCACACGAGCGTGAGCCACGCCCGTGCAAGGTCATGGTTCATTGGCTAGCGGTAAGAGTTCTAAGCCACAGAGTCGCACAGATTGTTCGAGTGCAGCAGAGTCATAAATGCATAGCGATTTGGTAACAGGTTCACTGAGTCGACCATATAACGGAAGCATTGAATAACACAAGTTGAAGTAAAGCAACTCTTTATTGATATAAACAAGTGTTACAGGCGGCGTATAGCCGAGATTACAAGTCGCTCAAGCCTCTCCCTCTGAAACAGTAAAAGCTTGCCAAGTGCCTACAATTGGGGAATATTTGTACATACGATGTTCAGGCGATGTTCACAACATTATGTCTTGTATATGTGCTTCAGTTTCGGACATAGCATCCCAAGGCTTCAGAGTGATCTCCTGGCCTTAACACGCACGAAGGAGGCATCCGCACCGAATGAGGTTCTCCCACACCCTGCATACAAACTGGTAGATTATCAGTACATTGAATGCACTGGTGGGGAAGCTACTCGCCCGCTCGACAATTCCAAATACGTAATATAAGTTCCGTGCACCAACTATTAAGTTGTCTTTCTAGTTGCCTTAGGATCAGTTTCATGCAAACATTGAATAGCCTAATCTGTGTGGCAGTGCGCCGTGCGACATGAGAGAAAATACGGCGAGACTTACCAACTTACCATTTGTCCTTCCCTGTCCAAGGCAAACATTATTAATTTATGCACGGGCAAGTATAAATATTCAGGGGCATTCATAATGAAAACCAAGTTATAGCATATGCAAATACGAGAGTCATTGTATCATGATCGTTCAGATGTTCAGTTGTTCAGTGATGCGATGCAATAACTCGCACGCGGATAGCCGCTAAGCGAGGATGACTTGTTTATCTCTTTATTTACAAGCAAGCATGCAAAGGCTAAACATACAAGGCGATCACTGGCGAATGCCATAATGGACAATATAGTCTTTGACGAGAATGGTATGCAACAAAAGTACAAGAGGCGCTGCAAGCCATTCCGCCGAACAAGAGACTAAAACAATAGGTCTCACCTGGACTGGGTCGATGCCAGTACCCCAGCATCGCCCGCGAGACCATGACCCTGTGCACAAGTTGTCCGTGATCGAACGGCGTCAAGGTTTAGTTATCAATTATACGGATGAGGCAACAATAGTACAAGACAAGAGACATGTTATTGAGGCAACAATAGTACAAGACAAGATGCATTTCCTGATTCGTTTCGCATAGTCTTTTTTAATAATATTGTTAAACAGGGTGTTGGCATAGCTTATGCTATAAGCATTGAGTCGAGGCATCGTTTGAACAGGCAAGCATACATTTTTATAAAACATAAGCAATCACGTTGGCTCGGGCCCGAAGGTAAGCCGAGGGGTGAGATCGTAAGGAACTTCCCGAGCGACATGTTCTAGGATAGCATGCGAGGGTCTGAACATATATATATAGCAATGTTTCATTTCCATGTTCTAGCATAAGCAATACAAGTTGGGATTATTCCCTTAGCTAGGTGCGTTGGATTCTTATTAGCATGCAGGGGATGATTCACCTAGCGACTAGCATGTATCATTCCAGATTTTGTGTGTGCTGGCTAAGCAAAGACAAGTTCATCGTAGCCACCCACCTTAGCAATGATTCGCCTCGGTAGAGCGATACGTCAAGCGAGCCTCTGAAAGCCTAAGCCGCTCAATAAATCCAAACATGTTATAAAGGTTTCGTGCACCATCTATTAAGCCTTTCTAGTCTTTCCTTAAGATCAGTTTCATGGCATAATGTACAAAGCCTAACTCGTGTGGCAGTACGTAGTGCGATATAAGAGAAACACGGCAAAACTTACCAACTTACCATTCGTCCTTACTTGAACAAAGATGAAACCAAGTTAACCAAACATAATATATGTAATGACTCAAACCTTGTATAAGGGAACACAAGTATCTCGGGCGTATTTCTAATTCAGGTGAACGATATACTCAAATTTGTGATACTCATATTTCTTGTGACTTAGGTTGTTGAAATAATTGCATTTGGCATTGGGCAATCAAGTGTGAGTATTGTCCAATGTATCGCGTGTCGCAAATATGATAACTCGTGAAAAGCTCATACCCGGGACTCGTCATTCTAGGGAGTTCCCAAGTGTCCACGACTCGAGAACTCAAAATAATTTAGTAACAATTAAATAAGATAAGAATTACCTAGATCATTGGGAGGAAAGAATATTGTTCTACCGGTTACTCGGATCTCTAAGGGCCCCATGCAGTATGGACCAACCCTGCTAGGAAATGGCTCCACGACTGACCAAGTTTACGCGTGCTGCGGCACTTACAAGACAAGTTTATATACAAGTTTATGTTTATAAAGCAAGTAGATGATCACGAGTTTAAGTTTATGATTACAAGTTCAATTTTTGTTTATGAGAAAGTAACAAGTTATGTTGTAGTGATGTTGAATGTGCATTTAAGTTTACTCGACAAGCGTATCCTTGGCCATCCGGGTTAACTGCAGTACCGGTGGTAGCAATATTCTTAAAACATGTATTTAGTAATTAAGGCCTGTGACAACCCTAGCTAGTTAATTGTAGCAAGTCGTAGAGCTGTTTGACCGTGCAATGAATGTTGTTACTTTCATTGATAGCTCGCTCTTATAGTTTTATTTTCTTCGGTACGTGGTTAGGGTGCTAAGTTCTGCTCGGGTGAAAGTCTGCAACCCCGGTCCTTATTTGGTTTAAGGGTTGTGGTCTCGATCTAGAGTAGTTCCTATGTCCTCTTGCCGCTCGTCGCCTTACTTTCCTTTATAAGCATTTTTGTTATCAGTTCTTCCAGTTATATTTTGAGACAAGTATATTGGTACTGTACAAGTCTCGATCTGCATTTATTTTATTTCTTTTTTCTGGTGTATGTTGTGATGTGTTTGGTCTATCACCTTGAGCTCCTTTGTGGTACTTGTTGCTTGGGGTCCTGACCCCACTGGTTTTGTATGGCTAGATTACCCCGAGGAGAACTAGGATCCACCGTACTTCTATCAAGATGGCTCGCACTCGTAGTGTAAACTCACTAATTTTTAATTTATAATTTTAACATTTTTATTAAATTATTGTATTTCTTTTGGCTATTTTGTTGGTTAATTAGAAAATAACTTGTTTGAATTAATTAGTTATATAAATACTTATTTAGAATTATTTTTATGCTATTTTAGAAAATCTTAGATTTTTCTAGAACTTTTGGTTTATTAAAACCTAGAAACATAATTTTCTAAGACTTCCATGATTTACTATGAGACCATCCTTTCATATTGTTCCTACCAAACATTTATTTTAGGGTTAAATTAATTAAATATATTTTCTGTAATTTATTTAGAATTTTAAGAAATTTATTTGGATTTTTGGAATTATTTAGGATTTATTTGAATATATATAGTCTTAATATTAGATAGATGCTAATTTAGTGTTAATAGATATAAATAAGATTAGATATAAATTATTTGTATTATTTTTAATTCTATTTAAGATTATAAATTATTGAGATAAACTCAAACTCTATTTTAAATTAATCTTAATCCTAAGTCTAGTAGGAAAGCAACTTCATTCATATCATATCCTTATTTGAACTAATCATAATCATATCGAAATTATACAATCCTAGCCGTATTCAAATTAAGTAGTCTTCACCATTATAAATTCTACTAAACTTATGAACAAAAATTAAATTTTATCTTTTTCTTCCCCAACCTCCTCTATTTTTGGTCCAAAAATAGCCCAAATTCGTCATAAATTCAGTCTCATTTTTTTAGAAGTTTTAACGACTTGAAAAGACTGTATCTCGTAGCTCCGAATTCCAAATTCATTCAAGTTTCTTGCGTTGGAACCGTATCGAGGTAAGAATTCTGAATGTGTAATTTGTTTCACAAAATTCTGAATATTAAATTCTGGAAAATTCGTAAAGTACAATATGTCCGAAAATAGATGTGTCTCGGTATTTTCACGATTTCGGGAGAAATAGGACTCCGAATCATGAACCAATTAAATTTTTGGAAAGATAACATCGAGACCATTGACATATATTTTTACTATAATTTAATTCTAATTATTTATGTACTATTAATTTTGTGGAACTTCTAGGTTAGCAATTTATTGCGCAATACGATTTTGTGTGTGCAATAATTTTCAAACGATTTTCAATCCGGACGAGCCATAAATTCTAGCGTACTTGTGATGTTAAAATCTACTATAATTCATGCACAAAAGTTGAGTTTGTGTTGGTTGATGTTTCGGTCAACAGTTTGCCTCGATTTGTGTGCTACGTGTCCCGAATTTCGTAAAAATAAATATATTAGTTATAAATTTCAAAAATTACTAAAATTCTAGTATTAATTATTAAAATAGTATTTTAGGGTGATTTAATCAGAATTAAATAGATTAGAATATAAACATATCCAACCACTTTGGTAGATCTAACTTGTTTAATTTATGTGACGGGTAGATCGGACGACACCTTGAGTTGCGACTTCATCCTTTTTCGGAACATGCAAGATACCTTGCCAACTTTGTACATTTTTTTACATGCATTATTTCTATGTGTACATGTCTCTATTTCTTCCGCAAGATACCTTGCCAACTTGTACAATATTTATATGCTTTTTCTTTTCAGTCGTTATTTTCCTTGTCATATATAGTTTCTTGTTGTTCTCTGTCATATTTGATTTGTCACCTGCTGCTCTAGTCTTATTTTCTCGTTTTACGTGCACATACATTATTTGTTCTTTTTCATGTATCACTGCTTGTTTTATAGTCATATTGTGATGGTATCTGCTTAGCCTTATGTATTCGTTCCCTTGACTTGACCCATACCACTTAGGCGAGATTGAGTTCTAGTTATTGGCCTATGTTCCTCTATGACCGAGGTATCATATTGCATTGTGGTAGTAGAGTCTGTCTTCCATCCCTAGGACTAGGAGTGTCCCATGGCATTACAGTATTAGAGACTCGTTATTCTGTCAGTATTAGAGATTGTTCTTCTATCTCAAGATTGGGAGCGTCACATGGCGTTACGCTATTGAGATATTATCGTACCAGTTGCATCCTATGGTATGATGGTATTTTAATTTTCTTATTGATAGTACAAGGTACATATTCATTTTATGTATTATTATTATCTCTCTTTCTGCATGATTTACTGTACATTCGGCATGTTCCTTTTGTATCTTGTTACGTCCCACTGAGGAACTGGATTTGTTCTCCAGAATTAGCATGCGAGGAGTATCCGCAGACGTATGGACCTGGACCCGAGGATACGACAACAGTTGATGGCCTTGCAAAAGTTTAGCTTATTTTTAGCATGGATTAGTTTTATTTTATTTTTCGTCTACTAGTAGTGGATTTGTCTCCACCAGACGTCTTTAAATTCTTAATGAACTTGAATCTTTCGTATTTACATTCATCATTAACTGTTGGATTTAGTTGATATTTATTTGTCGTGGATGAGATATAGATTGCATGTGGAGATTTAGTTATGCCTGTGACTTGTGACATTATATACCACTTGTGAATTATTATTCATAATACAGCGTACGTATGTGTTATGATTTTCATATATTGGAGTTGTCATATACACACGTTTGTCATGCTTACGTATTTCTAGTCCTACGTATTTTGGGACTGAAAATATTGTTATATAAACTATTATGTAACAATTTGCATTTTTTTTATTTTTTGATAGCAATTTAGCGACGTATAAATACGTTACTAATAGGTATCAAAACGTTGCTACACCTGTACCACGACGTCGCAAATATGTCGCTAAACGTCGCTAATCTGCTGACTTGGCAATATATGTCATGTCATCAAGATATAACTAAATACGTTGCTAAACGTCGCTACATTCACAAATATTAGCGACGTATCTGCGTTGCTAAATGTCGCTAAGTGAGGAATGTTAGCGACGCTTTGTGATACAGTAAACGTCACTAAGTATAGAAATATCAGCGACGTTTTGCGACCAAGTTTATGGTCGCTCATATACCGACATTGCAACGCAGAACGTCGCTAATTGGAGAAAAAGTGGCAACGTTTATACGTCACTAAGATACGTCGCTAGTTGCGACGTATAGCAACGTATTTTCTGTCAGCGACTAGCTAGATTGCGACATTTATAAAACGTCACTAATACGTTTTAGCGACGTAGATTTACAATTTAGCGACGTTTTTTTGCGTCGCTAACCCCGCAATTTTTAGTAGTTGTACCATGTGCCTTTCTTACCACAAAGCAAATGTAGTGTAGTGGTTGTTATGTTAGTCTTGTACAGAAGCGGTTCCTAGTTCAAATATTGGTGAAAGTTCATCTCGGACCCCATGAACTCAGGGTCGGCCCTGATATATGCTTAGATCGAGCTTGATTACCTTATCCAAGCCAAGCTTGAATTTGTAATTTTCATGGTCATGCTAAGCAAAGTCAGGCTATAATGTATCATTAACTAATCAAGTTCAGGCCAAGCTAAATTATATCATTATCTTAACCAAATCAAACTTGAACCTCCCCTAATTATTTCTTCCATTTATTAACAGTGGACGTTGGGAGTCAGTGGACCCAAAAAGTATGTATTGCAGTGTGCTCAAAATTCATAACTAAAGATAATACTAGGGAAAAGAAGAATTCGTAAATCCCGTGTAACTGTCGCGCAGTCGTGGTTCCTAATCCATGGACCCTGTAGCTAACAAAACCTTGCTGGATAATATAAAGCTGCATCAATATAATAAAGCAGGTAAACATACGTTAATAGTCGTGCTAAGCCTTTGCCTAACAATATTAGACAAATTTCTTCTTGCTTCAAATTATCTCATCTTAGAATTTGGTAGTTCCAAAATCTTTACATGTTTTTGCCTTGTGGAAGTTATCGAATTCCTGGCATCTGCAGTAACTGAAATTCCACAAAATTAGCTCGGCTTTTTTTAATATCAGAGCCTATACGTATGGCAACTGGAAACGGATATGTTGTTCCCAGTATTCTGTACCAATTCTGTCACCATATGACACACGTCTTCAGCTCCTATAATTACTAGTAAATTTACGTTATGTACATAAAATAATTTTTCTTTTCTGATATTAATATAAAATTATTTAAATATTTAAATTAAAATTTATTATATATATATATTTACAAGATTCTAATGACCAACAGAAAGGCGAAACAAGTCGCTCAACAAAGAAATGAAAATAAGCTAAACACCAGAAGTTTAGGATCTGAGTTTGACTTATTTGGATCGGGATGAGACTGGCCTAAGAGTCATGAGTTGCTGAGGAATGGCTCTGTGATAATTCTTAGTCCTCCTGGACTTAGTAGCATCCACTACCTGCTTCTCAGACAACTGCAGTTGAGTCTCCTCACTAGGAGGGGAGACGCCTGATCCACGATCCGCTCGAAGGTGGAAATTGATGACAGCTCGGGAGGAAGGAGTAAGGAACTCCTCCCTAGAGTCAAGGATACTGATGACAGCTCTAGCGGAAGGGTCCAAGCTCTCCAAACGCGGGCTGAAGCTGCTGATCTGCAGCGGAGCACTACCCTTTACATCATCCCTCGAAACGGACGACATCGAGCCACCCTTTGCAGACCCATGTCCCGAAAGGGTGGTATGTACACCTGAGTCAGGCTCATGTCCCGAAGAAATAAAAAATAAGAGGGGGCAAGATTGCATTAATTATATATTCAGAATTATTTTTCAAATTTTCAGGGGGACACACTGCACTCCCCTCTCAATTCAACATAGGTCTGCCACTGATTATGGAGTTCACACAAATTCTGAAATGAAAGTTATGGTGTAAAGAATTACCAGAGCTAACATGAACATAAATACAAGGGTTATTTATACTAACTATTCCTAAGTTTTGGACTTATTATACAGTGTACTCCTACTTTTAAACTAATTACACTGACCATCACTTTCTTTAGAAAATAAAATAAAAATAGTAGTAGTTAGTGTTATAACTTTTTATTTTTATCTTAAAGTAGGAGTACCCTGTATAATAAATATAAAATATATAGATGATCAGTATAATTAGTTTAAAAATAGAAGTACTTCGTATAATAAATTTAAAATTTAGAAATAGCTAGTATAAATAATCCTAAATACAATATAGAATCAGCATCTATATGCTTTTCCATTACTCGGAGTCATAATTTTTTATTTATTAGACTATAGACAGTAGCCAATTCCAAATTGCTCAGCCATGATTTTCTTTGGGTTCCACACACTGCATGGACAAATGGTTTCTGACTTCTTGTGGAGTTTCAAGCTCTCCAATGCCTCTTTCCGGTGTTAAGTTTGACTCTGGTTTCTTGTCTTTGATCACTTTGACAAGTATCACCACCTACCCTTCCCATATGAGCATATACCTACCGTAAAGTGATGAAAGACTGAAATGTCTTTGCTGATGTTTGGCTTAATTTCAATTTGACATCCTCAACTATTTATGTTTTTCAATTTAATATCTTAAATTTTAATATTATATCAATTACTATATTCAAGTATTGAATATTTTCAAGTCGAGAGATTTTTTTTTCTTTCAACAAAAATAAATAATAATTTTTTGATATCGTTATTAACACTCCTAAAATGTCATCTTGCAATTCTCTTTAAATTTCATGCACTTCTCTCTTCATGCATGCACAAATTAATATCAAATTTAATACATGAGCAGGTTTGAAATTTGAATGATAGAAAATTAAAGAATAGTACTTGATTATATTTTAGGAGTCTTAATAACAATACCCTAATTTTTTGACCAAATTACTCTCATCCTTCTGTTGGAGGTATTTGAAGTGACGGTGAATGAGAGAATAATTTTGTCATTTAGGTACTGTTTCGGAAATGAGAAAAATGGGAGGAAGAAAAAAATTGAGGAAAAAGTGAGGAGAGAATTAAAAGTGATGGTTTTTGGGAAGGAGGGGAAGAGGAAATGAGGGAGGAGAATTAGAGGAAAAAAAAAAATTTATGTGGGTTCCATTAAAAATAATTCTTTCAAAAGTGAAAGAAAAATGGAGGTAGATGAGAGGATTTTGGAAGAATTTATCCAACTATCCCAAAAAAAGTAAGCATAAATTATGATTTAAAAATACCAATGATTAAATAGTTATTATATCTCTATCCACGAAAAAAAAATTAATATTTTTAAATTTTTTCTTCTCCTACATTTTTTTATCCAAACAGGGGGAGACAAAATTAACTTTACTTCCATTTTACTCTTCTCCAATTTTTTTTCATTTAATTTTTTGTTTTCCTCTTTACCAAAGTTTTCAAACACCGTCTTAGAATTTTTTGTTAATATATTAAGTTGTACAATTATAGTTAGACATTAAGTTTAAAAAGTTGATGGTTAAGGATACGTAAGCCTTCATATTTTGGTGGTGGTTGGTGGGTCCTACCCTCCTATTTAAATAGAATCTCTTCTTTCTTATCTCTCAGCTGAGAGGAAGGATGAGGGTCTGTTGGTTTCTCTTTCTAGTAATCATTGCAGTGGCTAGAGGGGAGGAGAGCAGCAGAGATGACTTCCCAGAGGAATTTGTGTTTGGTTCAGGGAGCTCAGCTTATCAGGTGATCTCCTGAACCTTTTTGTTTTCATACCCCCAAGCTTCTTGATATTCTTGTAGGAATTAAAACTGCAGGGGCCACTTGTGTATGAGAGTATGTATGCTGGTTAATATTGTTCTAGGTGGAAGGAGCAGCAGCTGAGGATGGGAGGAGTCCTAGCATCTGGGATAAGTTTGCTCATGATGGTGTGCTTTCTTTCCTTCTTATTAACGCATGTCTTTCATATTATTTGAAAGAGTTAATTACCAAAATGGTGCCTGAATAATGATGTAGTGGTTGTCGTTTTGGTGATCGAATATATTTTTTTTTTTTGGTTAATTTGGTACCCAAGTTTTGCATTTTGGTTTAAAGAGTGTCTGAATTATATTTTTTTGGTATTTTTGGATTAAAATCGATAAAAATGTAGGCCACGTGTCTTACTTTTCATATTTTTTCATGTTTTTGTTTTTCGACTAAGAATATTGGTGTTTTTGGCATAAACAAATAGCTTTTGTTGAGTATAAAATAACGGCTCTACAAGCCGACGCATCGGCTGATCATGACAAAAAAAATCTTAAAAATAAGGCACGTGACCATCATATGTCCATTTTTAACGATTTTCATCCGAAATATCAATGAAACCTAGTTCAGGCACTATTTAAACCAAAATGTAAAGCTTATGTACCAAATTAACCGAAACAAAGTTCGATCACCAAAATGGCGACTATGACATTCCTCAGACTCCATTTCGACAATTAACTCTATTTGAAAAGAATAAATAATAATAATAATAATAATAATATATTATGTTATTATTTTATATTATTATTAGGAAGATTAAAAGATATAATTATTCCAATATTTATTATTACTACTTAGAAGACTAAAAGACAATATCTTTAATTATTCTAAATTTATGGTTAAATTAGTATTATTATTATATATATAATTTATGAAGACGAATCGTAACTACCTAGATATTCCTATTAATTTTAATGAGTAATTTTAATTAGTAAACATATGCAAGGATATATTTGGAACAAAATTTTTACGGTGAAGCTGAACTTTTTATATTATATATTAGTATAGATATACTTTTGAAAGTTCCTGACCCTAGGTCCAATTTTACTTGACCCTAATTCAATTTCTCCCTCATCTCACCTAACTCGCTCACCGATGCTACCTCAACCTGTGTTGTAGAACGCGGTGTGACCCGAAAGGGAGTTGACCTATTAGGTATGATACTGGATTTGGTCTATATAACTTAAAAGTGAAATCCCTTTGTTAAGTCTAGGACCAATATGATATATTTATACCTCGGTCTCTCACTTTCTATCCGACATGAATAACTTTCTGTACACTCCCTTTATATCGTCATCAAACTTGAGCACTCAATCGAATGCGAGATACAACTCAACAATCTACAACTTATCTCGTATTCAGATGATCTAACATATTGTCATATCGGTCCATTCGAACATAGAGCTAAACAGACACATTTACAAACCACACTACTACTGGGTGTGAACCACAATTGCTCTACCTTGGACCCGACAGCTAGACCCACCTTTGAACCCAAACCAGATAATACCTCCATTCTTAGGTCCCGTAATTGGACAATCTTATAGAGACGCTCCATATGAGCCAACTTGGGAGCAATCAAGTTGATTCTAATTATACGTATCATGCACGTGTCCGTACAATATGTCTCAAAACAGCTAGTGTGCTCAATCCAGACCGATTTCTAACCTTGTATTTTGATATCAGTTTGTTGGAAACAAGCAATATTATCAAAATCAGATCGGATGGTAAAATCGTAAAAGGGTCCGAATCGAGATCCGGATCGTAAATCATAAAATTCTTGATTATATATATATATATATATATATATATATATATATATATATATATATATATAACCAAATAAACATAAAAAATATAGATAATTCAAATATAAGAGATATGGTGCATAATTAATAAAAAGATCTACAAAACAAGTAGGTTTAGAATATATCATGCATAAAACAAGTCAACGACTCAAAATTATAATTACCAGGATCCCAAAATGTTAAAACTCCAAATCCACAAAAATTGCATTATAGTTGTTTCCGAACCTTGTCCACAACCTTGCACGCATCTATATCAAATCCTTTCTCTTTTCCATCTTTCAAAAACCAAATAAAAAAGGAATAGAAAATAGAGAACAATTAAAAGTCACCTCAAACGGAATTTCATAAACCATAACCACCACGTGCTTCCATCTTTCCTAAGTAGTAGAAGTCTACCGTAACTAAAAAAAATGGATTCAGACAAACAATGAGGAAGAATTGGATTTTTCTCCCTTAATAGCATAGTGTTAGGAGAAAAGAAAGAGTACAATTGAGAATTTGACCTTGTTGTCGGGATGTTATGATCCGGATAGTAGATCTTACGGTCTGATCTGATTTTGACTCTTCGTGATCCATATCCCATACATAGATCCCTTGTTGTCAGGATCTTACGATCTAACTTGGATTCTTCGCGATCCGAATCCCATACGTGGATTGATCTGGAGAAGAATCATACTCAGATGACATGGATCATACAATCCGGATTGTGAAATCGAGATTCGACCCGAATCAGACAATCCCGACCCATGTGGACTCAATTTGTGATTGAGACCATATTTTGATTTTTTTTAATATAATTGTCTTCTCTTTCGTAATTTAAAGTTTTTATATACCTTTCTACGCTACTCTTCATATTCTATTAGATTATATCTCTCTATTTGCTATTTCTCTTCTCCCCAAATCTATGGTTTAAAAAAATCCATTTATTACTCGTTTGTTCGAATCTGTTTTCGTTTGTTGTGGACTTCACCGCTTAGGAAAGATAGAAGAATATTGGTTATGACTTAGGGAATTTTGTTTGAGGTGACTTTCAAATTGTGCTCTCTCTCTCCCACTTTTCTTTTTGGTTTTGGAAGATGAAAAAGAAAGATGATGTGACATATGAGCATTGCACGGTTGTGGACAATGATCATAAACATCTACAATGCAAATATTATGGCTTTGGGGGTTTTTAACATTTTGGATACTACTAACTGTAATTTTTGAGTCCGTTGACTTGTTTTGTATGCTAAAATCTACTTGTTTCATGAAACTATTTATCAATTATGTATGATATCTCTTTTATTTGAATTGTCCATATTTTTTCATATTTATTTGATTTTTTATAGATTTAATCAAGAATCTTATGATTTACATCCGGATCCGATCCTATCCGATCTAGACCCCTTTACGGTTTTACTATCCGATTTGGACAACATTGAGATTTAATATGATAGAATATGAATAGTAGCATGGAAAATTATATAACAAAGAAATTGATGGCGAAATTTTTTGCTTTACTAATGAGCCTAATGCACTTTCATAGAAAGCCTTTTATTATATAAGAACTAAGTAAGACAAGACAATTTCACTCCTCGAAGGCCATGTCATGTCTTAGTGGCTCCTAATTTCAGAAAAGGGTGGACCTTTCTCGGTGGGCAGTTGACTATCCCTATTCCTTTATGAGGAGGCTTTGTCGTCCCGCTCCTCATAAATTATCTTAGGATCGGTCGGCTCATCCTCAGAATCCAAAAAAAAAGTGAACTATTGAACCGTGTGATCCATCAGACAAGTACCATTTTTGGTAAAATTCTTTAATTTCCGAAATAACAAACCTTTTTTTAAAGGTCAAAATATGGTCTCAACTACCAAATTGTGTCCGGTTAGGTCGGGATCATCCAATCCAGGTTGGATCCCGATTCCACAACCAGGATCATACAATCCATATGATCTGGGTACAATTCTTGTCCAAGCCCGATCTATGGGATCCGGATCACGAAGAGTCAAAATCGGATTGGATCGTAGATCCATGATTCGGATCATAAGATCCTGACAACAACGGAAACACGGTGTGACCCGAATCAGAGTCGATCCATTATGTATCATATTGGACTTGGCCTATATAACTTAAAAGTAAAATCCCTTGTTAAGTCCAGGACCAATATAATATATCTTTACATCAGCTTCCCACTTTATATCAGATGCAGGATTAAACTTTCTGCAACAATTCCCTTTATATTGTCACCAAAGTTGAGCGCTCAACCGGATGCGAGATACCACCCCGATAGGCATGCAACCATGATTCCCGCTGACCGCATTCCTCTTCTTCCCCACTAAACTCATAGGTCATAGCCGACCTCTCCTCGCAGCCGACTACTCCCTTATAACAATCGACGTCTTTTCGCATTCGTAGAAACTTGAAGACATAAAAAAATGAACTAATACAAAGTACATATACATGTTATTGTACTTTACATTTTTTAGGCATGTGCCTCGCTTTGCGCCCAGGCTCCGCAGGACATTTGCACCTAGATGAACCTTTCTCTTTGACTACTATAGGCTAATCTCAATGTCCATTTCCATTATACTGAACCCCTGCCTATGTATTGTGACAATTGATATGCAATCTTTGTTGTCAATGATTCAGTCTTCTATGAGACGATGAAGCACATTGAGATTGATTTTTCACTTTGTTCGTGATGCTGTTATAGGGACCCCGATGTGCACTCTATTCACCCGATCTGTTCGCACTGGGTAATGGAGATGAGTTGAATAAAAACAAGAGAAGAACTATAAATGTAGCATATGTCATTTCTCTTTATTCCTCGCACTGTAAATTCTTTATTATTATGTATAAATCCAATCCCATATTATGAATCTGAAATCATATGCATGTTAAAGCTGCAAGTCATTTTTATGTATTTGATTTGCTTTCTCATTATGACATTTAGGAAACACACAAGGAACAGGAGATATATCATCTGATGAATATCACAAATACAAGGTAACTCTTGTCTTCATGTAGTCCTTATATATGTTGTCCATTTGATATGAATCCTAGATGAAGTACTGAACAAATCTTCATTTTGCATCCATTGGCTTAATAGTTTGTCTGAGTATTTGATTTATTCTAATCATGGATTTTTAATTAAGATAGATTCTATCAAAGACATGATTTACATAATTTTTAATTTTTATTTTATAAAAGAGACTTCAGATGAACTCAGAATGATCCCAGCCCAGAAATTACAGTTTTTTAATGATATGAAGTGACTTGAGTTGAAAGTAAACTCAAAATATTACTATTCAAATGCACTCCCAGATACTCAAAAGGGAAAATGAAAAAGAATTTGCTTTTCTCGTAGGAAGATGTCCAACTCATGAAGGAGACTGGATTGGAAGGCTATAGATTCTCTATCTCTTGGTCCAGGTTGATTCCTGGTAGGGTTGATGCGTCACTGGAATCATTTAGTAATACTACTACATAAAATATTTGACACCCACTTTCAATGCTTGGACATGCCTGTGCAGATGGAAGAGGAAAAATCAACCAAAAAGGTCTGGAGTATTACAACAATCTAATCAATGAAATTATTAGCCATGGTATGTTTATCATATTGATTTATATAATTATATTGTTATATGCCATTAACTTGTATTTTCATTAAATGGTATGTTGAGAAACTTGTAAGAATTCTATTATTTGTTTTCATTGCAATTTGTTTGAAAATTTGCTTTGTTGTACAGAAATAGACCTTTACTTCCTTAAAATCCCTTTCCTATAATTTTTTTACAAACGTTTAATTCAAGAAAGTGTTGAACTTTATGATACATTTTCAAGTTCATATATCGAAGTTGATTCGAGATGTGATAAAGTTAACTTTGGAGATGATGAATGGTATGTTTTAATAATATCTTACCAAATTTTGTTTTGAAACACTTTTAATTATCATGCTTGGTGAACTTTATGGAGAAAAACTTGTCTAATTATTGGCTTGAATGATAGTTTTTACTTGCTTAATTATTAGAATTATTTAAGGATACTAGTTAGTTTTAAACTTTAGTTCTTATCATAAATGCATATATAAAGAAAATTATTATCGTATACTACTATGGTGTCATATCTCTCGACATGTCCAATATATCATTCCGATATTAAATACCCGATACGGCAAATCCCTGACCGGTATGGAATCGATATCCGATGTCAAGAACCTTGTGTTGGCACCCAAAAAAATGTCCTAAGTCTCATAAGGTACGCTCAGCCCTGTGAAACAAAAGCAAGAGTTATCTTTGAATCCTGCAGCACGATTTCATGGGTTCTGTTGTCCAGTTAGGGGACGGTAACCTCTGGGTGGGTGGGTGAGTGGGTGGGTGGGTGTGGGGTGGGGGGTGGGGGAGGGGGAGGCCCCAAAAGCTAATTAGATTTTTCGATCTACTTGTGCCGAGGAAGCTTATCCCATTGAACAGAAACACATCAGTGAAGCCAAGTCTCGCTGAACCTCCAATGCCGCTGAATCACGCAAGAGCTAATCTTCGTTGAACCAGAGTAGACCACCGTAGAACCCATGTTCCGTTGAATTGGGTATTCATTATTCAACGAACACAAGAAGCAGCTACTTTGTTGAACCAGAAGAGTAGCAAAACATGTCATTCCGTAGAACTCGCTCCCCACTAAACTGTACAAGACGGTACACGGTCAGAGCTATAAATAGCTCGTTTCAGAGCTAATTCAAGGTCTTCTCTTTTGGAGAATTCCACCTGTGCGATTGTCTTTTCTCCACTAGCCACTACATCAAGTCTGATCTTTGATCATTTCACCCATACAACAGCCTCTTCCTACATAACGACTATGTGCGCAACCAACAGTCTTCTCCAAGTGCATTCAAAAGTCTTCTTGGATCTACTACGTCCTTCTTACCTCTAGTAGATACGTTATTGAAGAATTCTAAAACTTCTCGAGTAGACTTCCTGGACTCTATATCTACGAAAGAGAAAGAATCACCAAAGAAGAGTGTTCAAGTTCCTCATTTGAAGTTGGATCGTCAATGAAATAAATTGATCACGTACCAATCAATCATCCATCGCTACTCTTTCCTGGAATATTTATTGTAGAGATTGTTGTAAACAACATGTGTAAAAGTTGTAACTTCTACACCAATACAAAGTTTTCTCAACTTTTATAGAAAACACCTTCTATGTATGATATTAGATAAATTGATACGTAACCAAATAGCAGTATATCATATTGTAATATACTTATCATGTATCGTAAGATATTAACAATATAGTTTGAAAGGTATAATCATATCATATCATATCATATATTCCATTTAAATATTAGCATTGTCAAAGTAGAGAGTTTCTTTTACCTGTCCAAACTAGGGAATTACCATAAATGGTGACACAACAGTCCTAACATTTGTTACAACAATACACAAACCATCATTCTATTATAACAGATTAATAGCAATGTGATTACTTATGTTTCATTATCTTTCTAGATTTCTTGCTAGATATCATTTATCAGAACACTACACAATAACAAAGTAATCATTTTGTTAATCGTGAAGATTAAGGCTCGTCGAAGGATCGAAACCAGTCACTTGTTGGTGAATTGGCGAGAGAGATCTTCCACGCGACGTTCAAGCTCCGTTTACTTGTTCACCTGCATTTGCACCAACAATAATTCTGAACTCTTCTTCTCTTTCTCTCAGTAATTCGATTTGAATGCGAAGCAATGAAAACATTAAATGCAAAATTTATCGAAAACATTCACGAAAACGCATCATAAAACCAACAGCGAAAGTAACAGCGAAAACCAACGGTACAAATTTTTTGAGGCAGAGACTCTTATATAGAGTTCATTCTCTAAGACACGATTCACTATGTCTTGCGCATAATTCGAAAGAATCCATTCCATAAGGAGGAAATTGTCTCTCAATTCATTTGTCCCGATCAATCGACACCGACAAAAAATTTGCATTACCAGATTCCAACTCGGCCATTCTAGCCGTTAGCCCACATCGTGCTCAACAACGGAAACGGGATACTACACTAGCTATATAAAATAAAAAGTTAGCACAGTGTCAAGTCATATATTATATCATCGATTGCAGTTTAATATATACAATCATGATGTCAAAATGACCGGGAAACATGCTCCTATGATACACGAGTTAATCAGGTGCCCGACGGCTAAACGTGATATCGGAGTGGAGGAGAAGAAACTCATTCAAGATCCGCGACGGCCATCTTCCTGGTATGTACCATCATGGGAAAGTGACAGTAGATTCTCAGACTATGCTATTAAATCTGACCAAATAAAATTAGATGTGTCAACCTCTAATAGCAAGTACCACAAGAAAGCACAAGTGAATAATGCAGAAAATCAAATTAGTATAACTTTACATAGGCACTTGTGTTGTAGCCTAAATCCATAGTCTATCGTCGAGACATTAATCCACCACTACACCAAATAAGGACAATGGGTGAACTACTACGCGAAGACATCGTACGTCCCTAAGTCTACTGACATACGATATAATATAACATCAAGTGATTTAATAGAATGGTCAATCAATTCCTATGACTTGCTATATTATGAGTTATTCCAATTAAAATGCAATATAATGATTCGTCAATCGTGCATTGCCTAAGCAGGACTTGGCCAAGCCTGAATAAGAATACTCACTAACAATCTTTAGTACCCCCCGCAGGGCAGTCCCCGAGTCAGCGTTATGGAATATAACTCTCAACGCTCCTATAGGAAAGACGATAGATCGGTACTATGAATATTAACATATACAGTGCTCCAAATTTATAAGGATATGCAACAGTATCCGGAGGGATGGCCAGTAAGAAAAACACAAAATCGATATAATTTTTCTTTCATTGATTATGTGATTTAACTAGTTAATTAAACCTACCGTTTTCATATTGAACTCGTGTCGTGGACACATGACCATCCGTCCTAGATGTCATACCAGAATACGTGTACGTTGGGTATAGTTCCAGATTAGTTCCTGAGGGTTCCAACATATATTCATTCTAAACGTAGATGCAACAATCAATACACAAGCTTATTTCTTAATTCGTGCTACGACCGCTGACCTACTACAAGGATATCTGCATATGAAATAGTATAATATAACTAGGATAGGTATGGGACGCCTTAGTGCACAAGTAAACATGAGCACCTCAGTGCAATAAGTAGACCAATAGCTCAAAGTGATGAATAGCACAAATATAATGTAACCAGGTTAGAAACAGGGATAACTAGAAAATCAATCAATCATGAATTCAATATCTTCAATAATTCTTTGATCCATTGCATATCAAGTATGTCAAAATCTGGGATACAATCACTGGGTACTATGCTACCTCAACATATGTTTCTAGGGCCTACTAGAGCATGCAAAAATCCACCAGTTAAATTCTTAACACTCTATAACATAATAACGAAAGTTCCGTTGTCCGGTTAGTGGACGGGGGCTAGAGAGGGTAGCGCCCCTCGTGGGGATTGAGGGGTAAATCTCCCGAAAGCTAATGAACTTTTGGGTACTAGGGCTAAGGTACAATGGATAGTCACTAGAAAATGTTTCGGGTAAGACCAGATGCCCACGCAATGAAACGACACATAATCCAAAAGTCATCCTGAAGAATCAACAAGCCAATGGTATATAGTTCTATCTCATAGAATAGTGTTTGACTTGCTGGAAAAATTGGATAGTTCCCACATTCTATCAGTGGTATACTGGATGCACTGATACAATGCAGACAACAAGTCGGAAATGAGTTTCTATGTGTCAAAATGGTATAAAACCTCATCCAAATCATTCTCAGATTCAAGGAAAGGTTATGGAGGGTTTATGCAATACTTTAATACTTGGATTTGTAGATCCAAACATCAATATCACCCAAAATCAATCAAGTTGATACTAGGGTCTAGGAATTATCCTAAATAGTGTGTTTATACCCCAAAATCCAACCACAATCCATATCCAACTATCACACTCCTCACAAATTACAAAAAACAGCATGGACAAATATAGAAATAAAAATCAATGAATTACGAGAAATAATATGCATAAAATCCAATTATTCATTTAGTGCAAGTTTTACTTGCCTTGAAATCCAATAGAACTCCTAGCCAATCTTCTAGTCCTCCTCCTAGGTGGGTCCAGAGACCACAACCATAGCCTCAAGGCTTGCTCCTACTCTAGATCCAACTCCTAGGGTTGCCTGGTAAAGAGAAGAGAAGGGAGAAAGCTATGGTGGCTTTGACAATGTAAAGAGAGAGAGAGAGAGAGAGAGAGAGAGAGAGAGATTATATAAAGAGGAGAGAGAAGAGAAAGGGTGAGTTGGATCCACTAAATGGATGCCATATCATGGATCCAAAGCCCCCACCAATCCCAGCCTTCCCTAAGAAGCACAATTGTCCAATGGACAATTAGGTAGCATAATCTGCAAATGTTGACTATGCCAAGCACTAAACGAGAGGTAAACCGGCGGTTTGTTGTTGATATACTATCTGTTGAGGATAATTCCCAATTTTGGAAATTTTTGGGTACATCAGAATATGTACATGATCTAATACGGGTCTATGACACTGACAATGGTCTATTTAGGAGTTTATGATGGTCTTCCGTATAATTATTCTGTCGAAAATAGAAATTTAAATCGGGTTACATAAGTGAGTTAATTAGTTTTAGATACGTCGATTATCCTGCGGAAGATCTGTCTGTATGGCTCTTGAAGAAAATCGATAATAAGATACATGGGTCCAATATCGGAAAAGATACACTAGCACAAGGTACATGATACCGTATCGATACTATATACAGAAAAATACTAGATATTGGATAGGGAATAAAATATTCATAGAAATACGATATTCAGAACAGGGAATGACAACCCATATGCCTTAAAAGGAAAATCTCTTGTTAAGACACGGACCAATCCCAATTATCTATACCTCATGCTTCCACTTTCTATCAGATGTGAGACTAAACTACCAACACTTCCTTATCACCATCTTGAGCACTCAACCGGATACGAGATACAACCCAACACTATACATTACAATCTAGTGGTCAGAAATCCAATGGAGTCAGATGACTAATGTGTATAAATACTTATAAAAGTTGTTTCTCATGGAATTAATGAGAGTGACACCCTAGATTCTTGTGTCTGTCTCTTCTCTTCCCCTCCTCTGTTTCACTCAATTTCCTCCATGGGTCTAATTAACATTAAACAGCATGGCGAAATTTTGGTCTGCTGCAAAGCTTTAGAAAAAGCAGAGTTTAGCCTTTTTATAGGAAGAAGTTTTTGTTCAGTTTTGCGATGTTTATTTCAGTTTTAACCGAATGACCTGAAACTCAATGAAATTCAACAAAAATGTCCTGATACTAGAGATTGTTGGCTACTATGGATTTTATTCTGCAGTTTGAAATTAATTATGCTTGAATCTGAGCTGATACGTCCAATATGTATCCTTTGAGCAGATTTTTATAAACATTTGTATCAACCAAATATCATGACGGTCTTAACTAAAACTCACTAGTATACTGTGATGAAGGTTTAATCCATAGTTTGCAGTATCGGCCAATACCGATCCGATAAGGCCGATACCGATACAATTTGGCATATCCCGATCCGATACCGACTGATACCCGATACTGACCGATACTGACATTAGAAGTCTCTTTTCAGGTCAATTCGACAAAGAAAATTGAATGAAAAAGACAAATTAGTAAGGGTGTAAAAGCATACTAGGGTTGTAAAAGCATATAAAAGAGGAAAACTTATCTATCGCATGTAAATCAATCGACAAGGGTGACTACTATTTCATTCAATTTCAAAAATACTAAGAAAAAATACTGAAAATACTTAAAATTATGCATAAATGTATAAAATATATTTTCAAAAATGTTAATAATTTACTAATAGTCATTTGCTTTCCGATACCTAAAACATCTGATACTCCGATCCGAAACCACCGATACTACCGATACCACCGATGCCGGTACTCGTAGGAATGGTCCGATACCGATTCCGATACCGATACTTTGAACCTTACTTTAATCATGTTTGGTTCATGTTTTACTTCATAGCTGAATAACAAATTCTTGCATTAGGATTCTAAAAACTTTGTTTTTCGTGCCATATTTGTTTTTCAATCATTTTATTGGAGTCTCTCTTGCAGGCATCAAACCACATGTCACTCTCTACCATTTTGATCTTCCTCAAGTTTTTCAAGAGGAATATGGAGGATGGTTGAGCCCGAGAATTGTGTAATTTGACAACCTTAAATAAGATATTTTCTTCTCCTCTTTTACATTACTTATTATGCGATATTTGATAGTGCCAAGCCATTGAACTTAACACTGTGTCATGTGCCTTAGGATCAATTATTTGAACCAGTTGGGCCTGGCTTGGTGGTTCTGTTTTTCCTCTATCTTCCTAGATCTAATTATGATTTGTCTTGAAAAGTTATAAAGCAAGTTAATGGGACTTTTGCTAAGGACAACTCTTATTTTATCCAAATCATGCTCCGCAGGTCTACTTTGCCTTACCATGATAATGGGATACTTCTAATTGATTAGGCTCTAGAACACAACTTATTCACAGTAAGAAGCTAGGTGCTAGCTAGGTCAAATCATGATAGGTTAAATGATCAGATTAAATGCAGGGAAATTTGAGGCATGCTTTCTTGATTATCTAAATGTCAACCTAAAGCCTCTCCAGTCAAATTTTACCTTAAGAGAACATTCAAATGCAACGCAGATTTGACGGACCTTGTGCTTTTTATTCACTTCAAATACAATCGACCTTGAATGGTAATTCTGTTATTTGCTTCTTGAGTTGCTGAGAAAATTGCATGGCACCTTACTTTCCTGCGGTGGCTTGGATTGACTTAGTTTAATTTCATAGATCTCATCACATACTTCTGTTCAATCAATTTATTCTTGAATATAGTGTTTTGCTCGCTCTGAGTTACTATAAGATTCTTGTTTGTAAGGTATATTAAGATGCATGGTATCGTAATTACCAGGGATGACTTCACAGCATATGTTGACGTGTGCTTTAGAGAGTTTGGGGACAGGATTTCCCATTGGACTACTCTGAATGAGGCTAATATACTAGCATTGGGTGGATATGGTATGGGCTTTGTCCCTCCCAAGAGGTGCTCTTATCCATTTGGCAATTGCACCAGTGGGAATTCTGTAATAGAACCATATATTGTGGCTCACCATTGCTTGCTAGCACATAATTCAGCAGCCTCATTGTACAGGAAAAGATACCAGGTACCTTTTAGTCTTGGTCATCCACCACTTTAAAGTATTTGAAATTTTGAACATGAAAGAAATCTGGAAAATTCACAGGAAGGCCACATTTTTCCCCAAGTGTTGATATATATATATATATATATATATATATATATATATATATATATATATATGGGGTAGGGATCATGTGATACATACAATTTGACATCTAAAAAAAAAAACACGCAATCTCAGCCACACGTCATTTGAAATGAATGGTTCAGATTTAAATGCATACAAAATTTACATGCATGGATGTCAAATTTGACATACATGCTAATTAATAGTAGGTTGTATTAATTAGTAGAATATTTAATTTGACATGCATGCTAATTAATACAAATTACTCTATCAAATCTGAACCATTTTTTTCAAATGACGTGCGGCTGAGATTGCGTATTTTTTAGATTATATATATATATATATATATATATATATATATATATATATATATATAGCCAATGACCTCTACCTCAAGTGGCTAGTGTGGAGGCATAAGATCCGAGTGGACGATGTTCAAATATATATATAATGTTCTATGTTCATGAGAGTTTGATACTAGTGTTACCGATGATGCAGGCCAAGCAACAAGGTTTCATAGGATTGAATCTCATTATCTTCAATTTTCTTCCGCTAACCAACAAGACACAGGATATCTGTGCAACCAAGAGGGCCCAAGATTTCTTCTACGGCTGGTGAGGAGGTTTTCATCACCCTTTTTGTCAAGACACTGTGTGACTTGATCAATTTGTGTCCTAACGCCACACTGACCTAGGTTTGTTGAGCCACTCGTACGTGGACATTATCCGAAGACTATGAGGAAGGCTGCCGGAAAGAAGCTGCCAAGATTTTCTTCAACTCAGTCCAAACAACTCATGCGTTCACTCAATTTTATAGGTGTAAACTATTATGTCACCTTGCATGTAGAAGACAGCCCTAATAATGTGTCAGCTGATCGGAGGGACTTTCTTGGTGACATGGGTGCTACTGTTGTAGGTGATTTTCTATCCTTTATTATTTTTCATTAAAGACTAACACAGAAAATTGTAACCCACCACCCTGTTCTTTCATAGAAGCTCATTTTCCGGAACAAAACTCAAGCCAGACAACGGTTAAGGATAGATTAAGTATAGAACAATAGATGGCATGCACTACCGAAATAAAATCCATTTGACAGATTCCCAACATGGCTTTCCATGTTTGACCATAAACTTGCAGACTACGTTCACTGCGTGTGCATTATCAGGATGAGTGCACACCATAAGCTCACATGAGGTGTCCCATACGAGATTCTAGACATCCCTAATAGCAACAAAACACAATTTCACAAAATACAGGTCGATAGCATTTAAATCTATGTTATTCACATTGTGAACCCATAAAAAAAATTTCAAAGTCGCTTTAAGTACGTCCTTTGACACAAATATCAGAAATTTTGAGATATCGGTTAATCAAGATGTTTCTTCAGCTTGAGAATCTCCGAGCTTTTCTTTCACTCGCTACACTATTAGGCAGAAGTTTTCATCTCTAATATATTTGTTGAATAACATAAAGGGGCTCTAACAGCGCGAACAACCCTATTCAGTAGCAACCACCATGAGGTACAAAGTCTCTGATTCTTAATATTTATGCAGAGGGCTTCGGACCTGGAGGAGGATCTACTTCTGATACGGATTCTGATACTATAGTAAGACTAGGCAAAGCCTGTGTATCCTTACTATCGGTGGTGGTAATCTGTAGTAAATCTTACTAGGATGGAATTTTTCAGGTAAATCCAGCAGGCCTACAAGGAGTGCTGGAGTATTTAAAGCACACTTATGGCAATCCTCCCATCTATATTCACGAGAATGGTATGTGTTTGCTTTTACATTAACCATATAGCCACTTATCATACACAAATCTAGTACTGAGTTGGATTGATTCGGCCAATATCATCTTGGAGGCACCGAACATTGACATATTGGCTGTCCTAATGATAGTGCACTGTTTTTTGTTTTTGTTTTCGGAGACATACCTACTCTATTTTTGTTGTCTTGTTTTCATAAGCTTAGCATATTGAAGATAACATGTCCTACTTTGCGCATCAGGTTTTCCGATGCCATATGATGTGAGAGTTGACGACGCCCCTAGGGTTAAGCACATGAGCGCGAGCTTGGTTAGCCTCCGAGATGCTCTAAGGTGCGCATTTGCTCTTGTTCTTGTGACTAAATCAAGTACTACAAGTTCGTAAAACCATAAAGACTTCTTCTTTCTTTCCTCTTTCAGGAATGGTTCCGATACAAGGGGGTACTTCACCTGGTCCTTTGTAGATTTATATGAGTTGTTTGGTGGATACAGATCTACTTGTGGCCTATACTATGTGGATTTTAATGATACAGAACGAAAGAGGTATCCGAAGCTGTCAGCTCGATGGTACTCCAACTTCCTGAGGAGGAGGAGAGGGAATGATATTCACAGCTGGGATAGTTCCTCTTATGCACCAGAGAAGCTCACTTATGTATTGTAGTATGTTGGCTGGACATTTTTTTTTTTCCTTCGATGGGTTAATAAGAGGGAGGGAGATATAGTCAGCACATGAAACATAAGTACACACTTGATGTACGGTGGAACAAGTACAAAAGAATGGACATGATGAAGCACAAGAATTTTATTGCTATTGCCCGAGTTTCATATTGAGTCAAATCAGATGCTTTTATTTTTGTAGCGTCGACTGACAGCATACTAATTCTTTTGGGCTTGATCATGTTTATTTCCTCTTTAATTTTGTGATGTGAGCCATCCATATAGATCATCCCTGCTGTAAGTCGCGACCTGTAGTGCTTGCTCAGTCAAGGATTTTGCATGTGTTGATTTAGCCTTCTTTTTTTTTTTTTTTTGGCGATGTCCGGCGTTACGCGCGGAATTTTGTGCACGATGTGTTGCATGCCATTTGGACTCGCTGTTCCCAATTTTCACACACACACACATCCACATCTTTCCCGCGGTTTGATTCCGAGATCATCTGTCTAGCCAGGAAGATTATACCTCTTCTCGCTGACCACAAGAGCCAGCTGAGTTCGGTATTAAGCCTGATTGACTGACTTCTGCTGCTTCTCTATGGATGGTACATCCAAGGTTTCTCAGCTCCTGGAGTTCAATCTCTCCTCTGACAGCGAGTAGTGTGCTCAATTAAGCAGCCAGAGAAGTTAGGAATAATCACAAAAGGAGGGGGGGAATAAAAATAAAGAGAGGGAGACTTTCTTCACATACAACTTTCTTGCACCAAATAGGTCCAATTCCCATTTTGGGTTGGCAGATGCTCGAGAAGATGGTATTGCGATTAGATGCTGCACTTGGGGTCTGTTTGATTTGAGTTGGGGGCTCCTCCTCGAAAGTGTGAAAGCGATACTTTTACCATATTGTAATACAGTTTTCTTGAATATATCACTTTTTAAAATATATTTGGATACATAGCTTTTTGTCTCCGCGAGTGAGAAGTTTTAAGTGATTTTTGTTTGGATGACAACATAAAAATATAGGTGAGAATTAAAAAAGTAGAGAGTATAGACACTTGTAAAGGAATTGCAATCTACTTTTACTGCAACTGAGAAATGAAAAAAAAATAACACTTTCAGTTGCAATAAAATGTCATATCACAGCCACTTGCAATGGAGTTGCAAGGGAAATCCAAACACTGAAACTGCCTACACTGACGGCCAGTTGCAATGAAAGTGACAGTTTTAAGCCACTTTTAATACACTCTCACATATCCAAACATGTCCTTGGTGGAAGTGCATTAAAACTTGAAATTTTATTGCAACTATCCCGATGTAGAGACATTTTCGTGTTTGGATTGACATTGCAACTCCATTACAAGGGAATGTGATATGACATTTTATTTCAAATGTCCCCCGCGTTTCTTTTGCAAGAAAAATGTAGAGGAACTCCATTGCAAGTAGCTATGCTTTCTACTTTTTTAATTCTCGGCTACACTTTCATGTTGTCATCCAAACAAAATGTATTGAAATTTCTCACTTGCGGGGACAAAAAATTATGTATACAAACATACTTTGGAAAGTAATACATGTGCAAGTGCACTACATTACAACATGTTAAAAGTGACGCTTTTACACTTTTTATGAGCTGCATGCATCCAAACACACTTTCGATAAGCTACAAGCATCCAAATAGTGAATGTTTATTTCAGTACTCCCTTCTTGTTGTTGCTGAACTATATATAAGATGCACATACTATGGCAACCATGACGAACACTAGATTTGTCAATCGGTACTAGTGATTCTACTAGCTGAATAAAGTAAAACTTGAAAACATTTTGGGGGCGTTTTGTATGCGAACAAATAGACGGAATTATATATTCTCCGGAATTAAGTTTCCTAGAAAATTATTCTTCTGTTTGGTGACTATATAAATATTCTCGAGAAAAAAAACTAAAAATTAAATTAAAAAGGATAAAAAAAATTTGAAAAAAAATAAAAGGCGAAAACCGAAAAAACTAAAAACTAAAAACTAAAAAAACACAAAATCTAAAAAAAATTGCGAAAAAAAGGGAAAAAAAAATCTAAAAAATGAAAAAGGATAATAAAAACTAAAAAAAATATATATGCAAAAAGAATATATCGACATATTCTTAAGTGATAGAATTCGATAAATTATTTATCCGAATATTCGTAATTTTCGAAAATATATTTTTAACCTAAACAAAATATTAAAATAAATTTTTCATTATAAATTTGTCCGAACAAAACAATCTCGTGTACCAAATGCCTCTCAATGATTTTGAACAATGTGTTTGTCAACAAAAGCTAGTAAAAAAAATTTATTAGAGTTTGATGTTCGAGTAATCCAAGTAAAAGAAAATGCTCTGCAACTACAGATGCAGCCTGGATTTTTTGTTGGTTCTAGGTGGTGTATTTATGAACTCAGAAATAGTTGTTTGTAGCTTTTTCTTGTAATTAAGAGTTACAACATGGTGATTTGGTAAAGGTATTGATTGTTACTTCTTGCATCGAATGTTGTCACAAATGATTTTGTAATAATTTGGATTGGAAATGCTCGGGAAGAATCATGAAACATCGATATGATAACTAGATTAACCTGTGGCATAGTCTGAGACGGAACTACATGGAGGCGAGCGGGGACAGTTATTTTTACTAAATTTTATTTTTCAGTTAAATATTTATATTCTTTTTACAAAAAATTAATTAATTTTATGTTTTGTCCTCTCCGAAATTTTTAATTTTAATTTTAATTTTCATATACATATTTACATTATTTTTTTTTTTCTTCATAATCTTTATTTTTAATAAAAGTTTGATATAGCGAACTTTATTTATTTTTTTCTTCATAATTCTTTATTGATGGGGGAAGTTTTTCCCCTTGAAACTTACATTCTCTCTCAAAGGCCTATGAGATCATGGAAATAGGAGAGGGCAAAGAAGAATTCACACATTATTCTCTTTTTCATACTTATCATGATTTATAAGACGAGAACCCTTGAGAATTTCGTAAGTAGATTGTTCGATTTCACTATCGCTAAGTTTGGTTGAATGCATATGTTTGAGGGATGCCTTGAACGTGTGCACGATCTAAGACACAGTGATATGTTGAACTCGAGTGCAAAGACTTCGCTATCGCTAAGTTGGTTGACATGCATATGTTTGAGGGACGCTTTGAATATGTGCACGATCCAGACTCGCGATATGCTGATCTCGAATGCTAGTGCAAGTGAATATGCTAGCGATTGATGCGAACACCGATTGATGATTTAATTGGGTGACTCAATTCCTGAGTGGTGGTCTAGACTTATAATGGTTATATGGATTCTATCAAACATGCTTAAGGAGATAGACTATACGAATTGCTAGGCTTGTCCTGCAACTTGGATATATCATGGATTTGACTGAACGGACTTGAACCATGTGCAAACGAACGTGTTAATGTGTGTAGGGTGATCCGTGCTCGATGTTTAGAAATCTGAGTGAAATGAGCTTGGGTAGAATGTCTCGTGCAAACGAACAATGGTTTGACCTTAAGAATTGGGGCGAGCATCGTGCGACGAATTTGCACGATAAATCGTGTGCTTAAACTTGTACCTATGACCTTGTGAGCTGACTTAATAATTAGGCAGCAAGATTTGTATTAGACTTTGAAACGATAAGTGTGCTAAGTTTGACACAAACGTAATAGACGACACAAAACACGTCCAAATTAAAGACCAAACTCCTCAACTCTGGAAAATCACACACTCTCCCAACTCTTAAACTCTTGTTGGTAGGCCTATAGAATGCCTACAAGAATATGGTTTACACTTGTAAGAGCATCCATAGTGGGAGACAGTGTCGGACTTTAGATTTTGAGATCTGATACAAATTTTAAATTGTTGTCCTCAAAGCTTAATGTTTATATAATTTATTTTTTCATCGACGATGATACAATAGTACTATCAACACCATATCCTAAAAATAAAATGATAAATAAAATAATATATTCAAAATAATATATGTCATAATGAAATAATAATATAATTGAAGATGTTCTAAACCAAAAAAATAAAATTGTAACTTGTACTGTTGTTCAATTACCTTCAAAAAATACACATACACATAAAGAGAGAGATCCAAAGAGGAGATTGACAACGACGGAATGGTAGAGGAGATTGAGAGCATCAAACTACTAGAGCGACGGAAGGGGAGAGGATTTTGATAGCGACTACACCAAATATTTTTTAGTCTGACTAACTGACTTGTCTATTGGTATTCTAGTATATGGTGTTTAGATATCCTATAATAATAAAAAAAAAACTTTCTATGCGAACTAAAAGGATTATAATGAGTCTGTTGGACTTTAAAAATAAAAAAAATTGAACTCACATATACTACATAGTATAAAAAAAATTAGTGCCTTCTAAAATTTTGGGCCTGAGGCAACCGCCTCGTATGCCTCATATAAAGTCTGGGCCTAGTGGAAGATGTTTCAATTGCTACATTTTGACTTTAGTCAAATTTTGTACCACTTGAAGGTTGCAGTGAACACTTTTTTAACCAAATTTTTAAGATATGTCCTCACTTTTTTAACCGAATTTTTTGATTTTGGAAGTAATTTTTTTTTTTTTTTAGTGGAAGTATATGTTAGTTTTAACATTTTAGATAAGGACATTTGCTAAAATATTTTTTTTAATAATTTAAAGTGTGTTAGGAGCGGCCCCACTCGAAAAGGATATGGTTTTTGTTTGTGTTACTTAACAATAAAGACTTTGTTGTTGTGTTTGTACACCAATAATTATTAGGATTTTTTTGCCTGAGTTGCTCAAATCTACTATATTTTTAAATAAATCTTATAAATCTTGTGAAGGGCTTAAAAGTCCTTCAAGTCAATAGAAAATAAAGTTACAAAATAAAGTTACCGAGTATCTTTAGTTAGGGTGTGCGTTAGATTTATTTGGTTTCAACAAAGAGTCAAAATCCAATAAATTAAAATTCTAAAAATTCAAGTCGAAACACAATCGAAATTAGCAATGCACATGCACATTAAGTAGCATTTAATGTCCGATAAGATGACAAATTATGATACATTTAATTTTTCTTATTATCTTTTCCTAAGTATGTTAATCATTATTTAAAATTAAATATTCTATAAAATGCATATCTTAGGAAAATAAATCTCCAAACTTAAGAGTAAAAAAATTCTAATAATTTACATCTTAAAATATATTATATACTCAAAAATTTTAATTTTTAAAAAAATGTTACTAATCAAAATAGTAAAAAAAAAAAATCTAAAATTCCAAATCGAAACCGAACCAAAATTACGCATGACTAAAATCAAAACGATCCGATATAACCGATTCAGTTTAATTAGTTCATTCAAGTGTGCTATTTTTATTGTGTAATGTCGGACCAAAGTTAAAATTATACGTAAATTATATTTTATATACATACAATTGCTTAGTTCAGATTTTGGGTTAAAGTTGAACTAGTTGTTAAATTATTAAAATTATTATTTTTAAAATATATACAAAATACACATTTTTAAGTATAATATATATATATATATATATATATATATATATATATATATATAAAATTGAGAATATTTTTTAATTTTATAAAATTTATTTAATTTTTGGTTTTGGCAAAAAAGACTATATTAAAACTTGATACCCTCAGCTATTCAAAATGTTCAACTTGATACCCTCAACTTTGATATGTGCTAACTTGAAATTCTCAACTATATAACAATTTTCATGTTGATATCCAAAAAATTTAAAAAGATAAAACTATTCCTCATTTCCAACCCACAGACCCCTCACCCCTCCCCCCACCCTCCGACAGCACCCCCTCCCTCTCCGGCCGCCCTACCCCTCTGCGCCCCCCACCCCTCCCGCGACACCCACCACCCCATACCAGCCCCCGCGCCCCCAGTGAACCCGCGCACTCCGCCGCCCGCGTCGCCACCCTGCCACTGCGTCCGTCGTCGCTGCTGCTGCTGCTCACCATCGCGTCCGCGCCGCCCGCTCTCGTCCGTCGGTGCTACTGCTGTCCTTTTCCCCCGGGTCGCCGGCGCCGAAGAGGGAGGTGGGAGGCTGCCGGAGAGGGAGGAGGGGTAAGAGGGCTGCTGGAGAGAGAGAGAGAGGATAATTTTTTTCAGAAGTTAGCACATATCATAGTTGATGATGTCAAGTTGAACGTTTTGAATAACAGAAAATTTACTGTAGCGAAATAAATTTATATTAAATTCATCCAAGCGAAACAAGTTTGCTAATTTTTGAAATAGAAACATTGTCCGCCAACACTGTTGGCGGAAAACACAATAAACGTACACGTAGACAAAAAAAATTTAAAAAAAAATTAAAGTTGACCCCACAACCCAAATTCCGCCAACACTGTTGGCTGAAATTTGGGGGGGGGGGGGCAATTTCAGCCAACAGTGTTGGCAAAAATTGGCCTGTGGGCCCCACGGGTTCAGTTGGGTCGTTTGATTTAGTTGGTTTGGTTTTATTTGGTTTGTTTTATTAGTTTTTTCAATTAGTTATATTCACTAAACTAAATAGAAAAAAACTAAATAAAAAAAACTAATTGAAAAAACTAATAAAACAAACCAAATAAAACCAAACCAACTAAACCAAACGAACCAACTGAACCCGTGGGGCCCACAGGCCAATTTCTGCCAACACTGTTGGCTGAAATTGCGGGTGGGGGCAATTTCAGCCAACAGTGTTGGCGGAATTGAGCTGTGAGATCCACTTTAAATTTTTTTTACCTACGTGTACGTTTATTGTGTTTTTCGTCAACACTGTTGACGGACAATGTTTCTATTTCAAAAATTAGCAAACTTGTTTCGTTTGGATGAATTTAATATAAATTTATTTAGTTACAGTAAATTTCATGTTTGAATAACTGAGGATGTCAAGTTGTAATTTAGCAAAATAAAATAAAATAAAATAAAATAAAATAAAATCAAAACCTAATAAAGAATTTAAAATAAAAAAAAACTGCCCATTTTTCTCCTCTTCTTCTTCCTCCTCTTCCTTCTCCACCACCTGGCGCAGACCACTGCCATCTCAGCCACCCCCCCCCCCCCCCCCCTACCCCCACTCCGTACCACCAGCAAGCGCCTCTATCTCCGCTCCTGCTTACTCCTCCTTATCCGGACACCACGCCGCCCGTACGCTTTGCCAATCGTCGTCACCGCCACCAGGTTTTTTTTTTTTTTCCCTAGACAATGGTGTATCATGGAGTATCATGGAGTATCGGGATAGGAAAAGGCATCTCTCTTTTTTTATCGCGCACTAGTGTATCATGGAGTACACGGACACGGGAACCCTCCTGGGAGCGTCCGTCCCAATCGTTCGTAGCTGAAATAGGCGACATTAGATAGATATGAGTGAGCTTCAACACAACAATAAAAAGGGAGGATCAAGAAAAATGAGCTGTGGCATTTGTATCGGAAGCTGTTCAAATTGATCTACCCAGACCTAGTTGTAGTGCCTGAAGAGATTTGATCGTGGACGCGCTTAAAGGACACGGTGATATTTCCTGACATAGGTACAGATTCAAATCTAGACCAAGTTTCGAAGAATCCGCCGGAAGTACATAAATCTGACCCAAGCGTTAGAAACAACACCGGAACCGGCAATGCGAAGCTTGGTCTTGACCCAAGAATGTTCCGGACGGATCCCACGCATAATTGGACCGAAATAGAAGCACGTATTAGGGTCGACAGGTTTGGGTGTAAATGCTGTAGACCCAACATGATTCTAACACCATCTCACCTGAAAGATCACCTAGCAGCTTACCAAACCATATCGATTCGTTTGCGACTTTGTTTGGGATATTTGGAGCTCCCAGAGTTTGAAATTTGGACTTCCCATCATGAAAAGCAGAGACCTTTCCTCACCTTTCCTCTAAGCCCAGAAAGGAAGCAGAGCGAGAGGTTATCGTCGTCTCAGACTTATCTTTGGTGCGGTGGTTTGGTATGTGTGGAGGGAATGAAACCGACGTATTTTTTAGGGTCTTTCCCTCGTTACTTTTGTTGTACAAAGAATTATAGATGCCGACATAGATATCCTAGACCCCAGATGATCCATTTTGTAATCTGGGCTAGATCATAGTTGTAATCTTCGTGTTTATCTATAAAAATTTACCTTCTTCGGAAAAAAAAACCCCATAAGGATATAGCAGTATTTACAATTACAGTAACACATATCAGCTTATGGTAATATTTCTGCCTCACGTTATCTTAGGTTGTGGTGTGCAATACATATCACTTGGTAACACAGTGGAATTGGTAGGTTGTTTTTAATATGAAGACGTAGAAGGAGCTCAACTTCTTACTTCCCATACGTAGTACCCGAAAATTACCTTCAAGAAAGTGTCTCAGCATAGTTTTATCCAATTGTAAAGTCCATCTACTCTTCAAAATAATTGTTGAAACCATTGTGTATCAGAAAATATAGGCTCCACAGACTGAATGCCGGCGTCACGAAGGCAAGGCGGGATGCGTAGCTTGGAGAGATCTTCCCATGCTTTTCCTAGTACAATGACTTTCTTATTTTGGTGCTTTGTGCTCTATCTTCAGAGTTCCTTCACTCACTGCCTCTCTCTACATCAAGGGAACATGTAAGTACACAAGTAGAGACTACTTCATCTGCCTATCTCTTTAGCCTATGCTTCTGTGTCAAGTTAATTCTTCTTCATCTGCAATTTTTAGCCCGGATGTGAAGGTGATGAATGTTGGCAAGGAACTCAAGGAAGAAACATTACCGTTGAACATGGGCCAGCGTGTTTATCATATACGCGGTCTCAAAGAATCTGGATGGTACGAAGTCAAAATATCGTATCCAGCATCTGTGGGTGCTTTCGTCTCTGCTTAATTTGATGTTGCACAGTTCACGGTATTATGTGTGCTTGACCAGTTCTATATGGAATGACAGATTCCTGCAAGCTTCTCCCTTCAATTGAAGAGTAATGGACCAGATCTTTGGTTAAATAAGAACAGAAGATTGTTAAATACAGAGAAAATAATTTTCAAGTCCGATAGTTATAACTTGGTGAGTATCGAGATTCTTTTCTCTGATTTGTTGGGTAGATAGTTGCTCATGAAACGTTTATTTTGCAGAATTCTGGTTATCATGATACATATCTTCTTGTAACTGTTGAAGCTGCTGGAATTGTTGCAAAACCAGGAGTGCCCGAAAGAGAAGATGTATTATTTAACATCGGTAAGCGTTTGTGCCTCTCCTCTTCTATCTTTTTGTTATAATACATAGAAACTCTTAGATTATCCTGGCACGTCCTAACATATTAACTCATTTCTGGCTAGTCAAATGACATAAACCTTCTTGTAGGTCTCCTTACTTTTAGCATTCGTTATACATTTGCTAGAGTTTTATTGAATATTGAGACCATAACTTTGAGATTAGTTGATGTACATCGGGTTTCACTAGGATCATGCAATTGAAATTCCCTTAGTAGTGCCCTAGAAAGTTAGTTGTACAGGATTGACTGTTAAATTTGTGCTAATAAAGTCAAATCGTGATACTGCAAGTTGCAACTTGAGAAACTATAGCAAGTATAATAATCTAGGAGTAAGAGAGTTTAGAGAGCTGAAGCAAATGCAGAGACAAGCTCGTGAGCTAGCTTGTCTCAAACTGACTCGAGCAAATTCTAATCGAGGTTTCACTATCTCAAGGTGTTCCCCAAACTGGTGATCACACTCCACACTCCCTATCTGAAGAACATAGTTGCTGGATAGCTATTATAATGTTGAAGAATATGCAAAGAACTAAAGCTGCATCCAAATTGCACTGGCCATAATTCAGACTAGATTATGACTTCACTTGGCTCAGTCTTCTGCCTGGACTAGATAGAAACTGAGCTTATAGTGACAGTTGGAGTGTGAAAATCTGTTAGCAGTTCAAAATTTTTAACTTCTGATCCTTTTCATGCATGAATTGGACTATATTAGTCATGTATATACTTCATAGTTCAGTTTTACAACTTGATCCAGGAAATTCCAACTCTGGACAGACTCTATCTTGCAACATGAGTTTAGCCGTGAACTACGGAAAAATGTAGAGGTGTCACAGTTTATAGCAGAATGTAGTCAGCACAATTGTCCAGTCTTGCACCTTGATTTTGACCTTAATCTAGTTACATTTTTAATAAGGTATGGTAGATGATCTGTTGAGGAAGTCTAGATTCAAGGAGTGTAATTATGCTGGTCTGAATTGCTGACTGATGAGTTTGGTCATGAAAAGTAGGTGTCGAGAGAATCAGTCATACCCATTAAAGGTTAATGATCTAGAACCATAATCAAGGTGTTTGACAAGTATGTGATAATCAACTAAGATATGAACCATATCCTAGACTTCTACCCTAGGTTGCATAGACATGGATGCTGATTAGGATACGGACACAATACTGATTCAGAACGCAAAGAGAACTTTAGGTCCCAACGTGGATCCAGGATGGATGAAGCAGCCCCCCAATAAATGGGCCATTGAGGTTTTTGATGGCATGCCTCTGGCTCAAATTTTTTATTATATCCAACCTACACAATTTATTAATCTGAGATAATGGGTCCACTGGAATCGAGGATCTAAGATCTATTTTTTATATATATAATTTGGGAATTGTTCTCTTTAGAGTATCTGTGCTAAAGTTTTAAATTTCAGTATCACTTTTGAACCTGTCGTTTTTCTTAGTGGATATTCTATCACTGGCTTTTTTTGGTGGATGTAGTCCTCTTTAAGATGAACCACATTAATCTATTATGTTTTTTTATTGCATGTACTCATGTAGTTCCTGTCTGTTATTAGCAATCCTCTTTTGTTGTCTGGAAACTACTTGCACTTTGCACAAAAGAGTATCGTGGTCATCTTGAGAAATTAATCTGATGCTTCTAGAACTAGCAGAGCTTTTAATGTGGCATAAGTGCTTTCTTAACTGTATGCCTCTACTAATTTTAATCGGCAAGCCTTTTGGTTGATAAATGAGTCACAACTCAGGTCCCCAATTCCAGTTTATGTCCAATTAAATGTTATTATCTTGCTACTGTTGTATCTGCACTTCTCCAAAAAGAATTGGTTGGTAACTGATTGGCTACTTGGGCTTACTATCGGTAGCTGAATAAATTGTGTAAAATGTTACATTGATCCTCGAGAACCAGGTTTAGCAAAAGATCTTCACGTTGTTGCTAAGCTTTATTTGGTTTTACAATGCACACACCAGATAGATTGAAACTTTATTCTCATGGTTTTTAATTTGTTGCATATTGTGAAGAAATTATTTGTCATGGATAATCTGCTTGAGAATCTCACTGCCAAAACTTTACCTTTCCAGTTTGTGATGAATTATCATTTGGGATCCCACATAAAGCTTGGTGGGTTGGAATGGCAGCTGTCCTTTGCTTGATATTGGCAGCTATTTTTCCTTACTTCATCCGATCACACCTGCTGCTGAAGATCCAAAATTTGCAATCTAGCTACCCTTCCATGAACAAAGCTTCATGAACTGACATGATCACTTTAGAACTTAACTCAATACCTAAGCAGGTAATTGCATCAATTTCTTTTTCTTCTTTCCGGAAATGCTATTCAGAATTCAAATATGATATTCATACAAGATCAAATATAGTCATCAATAATAAATAATGACTGTTTCTCGATATTGTTACCCATATAACTCAAGCAGTAGAGTATCTCAGGTCATTTAAGAATTAATAGTTAAGGTGTAGTTGAAAAGATTGTATTACGGGATATAATCATCATGGTGCTATAATAGTGTTCTATATACTTTGTGGTTTGAACATTACTAGACTTTAAAAGAAAGCCCATGTCTTTTTGGTGGTGACAAACAGGAAGGATGATAGAGCTTGACACTAATTTTGACACACGCCTAAGTTATATTTATCCACCAAACTAACTTCCTAAATTATTGTCTTCTTGTAATGAAACCTGCACAATTCAATCCTTGTGGCTAAAGAAAACCATTGACATTTGTTAAAGTAAAATCATGGTATAAGCTACCCTGTCTGTCACTAAATGTGATTGTGATTGAAACAATCTAGCATACAAAAGTAGAACAAGTTACCCACAAGTTTGCTAAAAGTACTCACTCAGCACCTCCATGTATCAAGCTCCCTTCCATAACATAAGCATCCAGTTGTCTATGGTGGGGGATATTTGACTGATGTAATTCTCACCCTCTTTCTGGTTGTTGAGTAGGAGGGTCAATTCAACGTGATAGTTTATTCATGGGGTTTGAGCACATATTTAGAGGAGAGCCTTCCTTGTTACTACATAATCGATATGGAATAAAGGAGTACATAGATATACCAAGTATAAACACACTAAGTCTAACAACTACACTCCCTCAAGGTGGGGCATATATGTCATGCATGCGCAGCTTGTTACATAAGACATAAAATATGATAAAGAGGATAGTGGCTTTGTAAACAAATTGGCGGTCTGATCTTCAAATCGCGTAGACAAAGTGCAAATCTGCTTTGCTTATACAGCCTCTTGAACTAGTGGACATCCACCTCAATGTGTTTGCTTGTCCCGTGAAAGACTTGCTAGCAATAAAAATAGCATCTTGGTTGTCACTATGCATAGTCAATGGCTAGGTCTAATGAAACCTCAGTGATTCCTGCCCAAATATGTTTAATATGAAAAGTTTGAGTAAGCTGACTATTGGTTGTAACTTTTGCTACAGTTACATGGACATTTTGTGATATATAAAAAAGGGAGTCCCACGGCCACGAGGCTCCCACTTACGTGGGGTCTAGAGAGGGTTAAGATGTACATACTACACATACTTATCCCCATATATATATGGAGATGTTGTTTCTGTGACTCGAACTTGCATCTTCTAGGATGCAAGCAACATCCCTTACCGCCGCGCCATGCAATTCCCTCTACATTTATAATTTTCAAGGTTTAAAGGATCGGCCGATACCGATACGTATCGGCCGTATCGGATCGGTTTTGGCCCCTGCCGATCCGATACTCACAAAAAAGGTCGGTATCGGCCGATACCGGTACCAAAAAAGTTTGTATCGGTCCGTAACGGCCGATACGGGCCGATACGGGACCGATACGGATCGCTACCAAAATACAGCAAAAGCAAAAAATCGCATCTTAGCATTCAAAACAAAGCAAAAAAATAGAAACTTACCTGTGCTCTGCCGCCTTCGCCTGTGCTCCGTCGCCTGTGGTCGTGCTCGTCACTGGAGAACAGTGAAACTTCCTTTCCGAACTCTAGCCGGAGTTTCCGGCAACCCTACGGCCTTGAGCGGTGCCATCACTGAACCGTTTTCGTCTTTCCGTTCTCGGCGAAGTTTCCAACGCCAACCCCCTCCCGGACCGCCATGCCCAGCAGATCCGATCTCCTCCGAGCACCGGCGTTTCTCCGCAGCTCCATCGCCGAGGTTCCCTCACGGAGCCGATCGGTATTAGGTGAGCTCACTCTTTTCTCCCTCTCTTTCCTCTCTCGGTTCTCAACAATTTAGGGGGTTGAGCTTCTCTCTCTCTGCATTCTCTCTCTTTCTTTATAAAATATACTGCAGTGAATGCAGTAAATGGTGATTTGTTTTGGGAGTGAATGCAATGAATAGTGATTTATTTTGGGAGTGATTGCAATGAATAGTGAACACTGGCTTTGAATTTTGAAATGAAATTGAAACTTCTGGAAGGAAACAGCTATGAGATTTTTGGATCGGGCTTCAATAATGAATAGGTTCTCTACTAAATTTTTTGTGTAATTAAATTTGGCCAGCTATGAGATTTTTAGCCTAAAGTTTTAATATTTAAGACTAAATGAAAGATATTTATATAAAACCAGAAATTCTTTATCAAATTGTTTTGGGTAAAGTAACTGGGCTTTAGTTTTAGTGATGGGATTGATGGTTAAATGGATTTTTGTGACAAATTAAGACCTTAATTAATGAAATATAAGAGCTTTTAGCCATTGGAAGTTGGACTTAGAATAGAACATAAAATATATAATAAATTAGAATTTTTATGGTGTTCATATGGAATGATTATTTATAAATATTCCAATAAATTTTGAATAGGTTTGGGAATAGTTAGCAACTTCAACGAAGCTTTGGGCATGAGGCACGTACATTACCGCTATCGATTACTATTACATTCTAAATGCTATTGTCCTCATTTTATATCCATATTTTATATTTGTTCCTGACACAATGTTGTGCATATTAGGTAAAGAAATGGAGATCGACAGTTGGATAAGAAGACTATGTTTGGTTAGATAGACTTTGTGTATATGACGGATGTATATTTGTTTATGATGTTATTTTAGCGGACTTGTCTCAAAAAATCTGACATGTATGATGTACTAACAACACTGATAGTAGACTAAGGTGACTATGTGTGTGTCTGGATTATAATTTATACTAGTTCACTATATTTATATATTTATATATATATATATATATATATATATATAGATTATTTTTATATGTATCGTTTTCTATAAGTGCACTATTATTATTGTATGTAATATTTTTTTTATTGCATGTAATATTTTTTATAAGTGTAATATTATTATACGTAACATTTTTTATTATTGTATATAACATTTTTTATAACATTTGTAGAATAACATAATGACACAAAAAAGTCGTATGCGGAGGTAAGTGGTGTTTTAGTCATCATGATGTACCTACTCCTTCAGACAATTATAACAATACATATGATAGTTCATCCATAAGTTATTATCAATACAACACTCCAAAGGCGGAACAACATTCAATATTTAATGGCCTCATGACAAATTTTTTTCATAATACAGATATCAGTCTCTACTACCCTCATAACCAAGAACCATATCGGGACGATTATGATAATTATGAACCATTTTAGTGATATATTTATATTTTTTTTGTATTTGTATTCATTTTCGTATTTGTATGCTTTATGTAGTTTGTACATATTGTAAAAAGATTAGTATTCATGAAATTTAAATGAAGGGATAGGCCAGAGTTCCAATGAATTTTTTTGGCCAAGTGATTTTTTGTCGTATTTTTAAATTTAAACATGTAAATCTTGTAGCTAATTTTATTTCGGTATATTATGAAACAAAATAATTGGTGTAGTGGATCACATTGTAACAATTTATAACTAAGCATAAAACTAAATTTCTGAATATAATTAAATCTTTACTTTTTTTACAGAAATTTAAAAAAATATCTCGAGTCCTCGACCAATATAATTATGGGTCTTGTGACTCTTGTCTCATGATCTCATCCGGCCATTTGCATTGTTTCTAATCTCTTGTGCCTCCCTCTATGCGTCTTAATTCATCAAAATTGAAACATATAGAACAATACAAGATTTAATTAGTACAAATATAATGACATAGTAAGATTGTAACTAAAAATATGTAAAGGAAGAAAACTTATATATCGCAGGTAAACCATTCAGCAAGGATGACTATTGTTTTATTCAATTATAATAAAAAAACATTAAAAAAACTTAAATATGTAAATTATTTTTTCTAATTTTTTACTAATTTATTAATAATTATTTAAATATTGTCGATACAGCCGATATCAAAAATTCCGATATTCCAATCCGATACCACCGATACTGCCGATACAGATACTCATACAAACTGTCCGATACCGATACCGAGTTTTTGAACCTTGATAATTTTATACCAGTCACTATTGAAATATTTAAGTGGTAACTTAATGCTAGATTTTTCCCAATCATTATTTGTGGATGCATGCGCATTTTAGACTCCTGGAAAGTGTTTTTTTTTTTTTTTTGCTTTTAGGATTGGCCATATTCTTAATATATTGGGTAACAAAGTACTTGCAAATTTCAGTTACTCATGAAAAGTGGCCTTCTTTTATTATATTGATATGAATCTACAAGATGGAGACTAAACACTATAGCCATTCCATAGAACTGTCAATATTCTATATGTTTTGGCTTGTGTTTAAAGTTTAAACCTTTTGGGGGGCTATTTGGTAGCATCAGTTCAATTTGCTAGAGTTCTTTTTTCCATAACTTGGTTACATATTTTAGGTGGTGAACAAGTTGTCCCGCACAGCTAGCCCTTGTACATTAGAGATCATCTAACTACATAGTGTTCCAATGTGTTATGGAATGTGATCTTTCCAGATTCACTAATGCTAAGTTGCAAGACTTCCAACACCACCTCCCATCCCGGGTCCTAGGGTACATGCACCAATTGATCATCCTATTCGTGCATGCCACAAAGGACTCATAATGGGAGATTGTGAGGGGAGGCCCTGCAGCGTAGAGTTATTCTTACAGACCTGGTCCCCGTATGCTTTGCTGAGTGACTGTACAGTCAACTAGAGTCTAGAGTGTTCTCTCTCAAAGCGTGTACTATAAGCTCGGATGAGTTGTTGGTGAATAGAATTTGCTTATGGGCATGCTTGTGTAGCATGTGTATGCTGATTTTGGAGTTACCTTCAGTTTATAGAGGCCTACTGTAGGACACGAGTACTATGTTTTAAAAATGTCGTGGATCACAGACTAAACCATATTTTCTGTATTGATTACCATATGACTTGTATTCACTATTCACTTGTTTTTGCTCTCACAGGAAGCTATAGTACATTAGACTGCAAATTCTTTATTTCTGTGTAAAGTTGAGTTCTTTAGGTTTATGTAACATCTTAGATTCTTAGTGACTGGAAGATCCTTATTTAGAAATCATTTAACATTGATACATATTATGATGTAGGCTGGTCATAGTGTAGGGATAAATGTCTTGCACTTATGTTTTCCGTATCAGTGTGAGATGCCTGATCACTATGTTATTCTAACAGTAAAGTGAAAGAAGTTTTTTTGAGAAATATTATGCTTGTTTTTATGGTCCTATTCTATTCACAGCTCTTTCGGAGCTGTACAATTACAGTTTCATGGAGACCATTGAAGTGTATAATTACAGTTTCATGGACGCCATTGAAGTTTCATGCTTTTATGGTCCTATTCTATTCACATGCTTCTTTTTTGTAGCAAAATTCACCCAAAGAAATGTAGAATACTATTTTCTCTGAAACTAAACTCCAGCAAGCACGTGTAAGGCTAGATGTGGAGGACATATACTGCTAATATAACAAGGGTGCACAGATTTATTTAGAAACCAATCATGATGGAAACCAAAGATTTTCCATGTTTAGATGGTAAAATTATGCTTTTAAAATGATTTATGGTTGATATCAGGAGCATTCTGTGCTATGAAGCTTTAAGAATATATTTTCTATGGATCAACATAATGTGGAATAAGTCTCTTAACACATTCACTGTATTTATTGGAATGAAGTTAAATTCATCTGTGCTATCATTTGTTATGAAATCTAAACTCAGTAGCTAAATGTAGTTCGTTTCAGAGGTCTGTTGGAGAGAGCATGCATCATGATGGCAGCATGGTTTTCGCATACCATAAAGATGGAGCCAGGGCAAAAACGTTTTTGTACTTTTGCCTGTGGGTCAAAGGAAATCAAAGCTGAGAGACGGGGATCTCATATTCCTAGAGGGGATGATCGAGATGATTCATTTTGAAGTTTCATTAATGATTGTGACTTAATACCCTGTGATCTGAGAGTTCATCTTGAGTGTTTTTCTAATATTGACTTGTGGAGTTTGTCGGATAATTCTTGTTGTCTAATGTTCATATTGACTTCTAGTGCTTTTTCACAATTAAATTGTCACCAATACGGTTATGTTATCGCATGTTTATTGTGCGTGCTATAACCCTAGATGATTTGTTCTTGACTCTTCATCTGCAATTTTTTTCAAAGATAAATTCATCTGCAATTGTTCACATGTTTTGGCTTAGTTAAGCTGTGATTAATTCAGTTTGCAGAGGCCTGCTGCTTGATGACCCTGTTTGTTTGTTTTTTTTTACTGGGACGTCATCCTTGATTTTGAACAAAATTCTCTCGTGGAATGTAGTTATTTAATTCATTTTGTTATGTCCATTGTACAATGAAATGCTTTCAAGTCTTGGTCAATTTTTCAGCCAAGAAATTCTCAGCATCGTAGGTCTTTCCAGTATACCATTTACCATTGCTTAGTTGGAAAAGCATGTGTGGACAATGTCAACTTATAAATGCCAGAAAACGTCTAGCACAATGTCTGGTGGCTAGGTAATGGTGTTTTGGGCAAATCATCATTTTGAGGTGGAAGAAAGAGTACCTTTGGCAGACATGGTGATTCCTTTTGACACATCAATACAATTCAATTTTAGCTTGAAAGTTCACCTTGACACCCTCCAAAACCTAGGGTTACAAGCTGACCCCAAACTTTTGGGATCAAGACTCATGTTGCAAATTTTGATATAAACAAAATTGCAAATTGCACAAAAGGGTTCAAACATTTTTACACTCCAACAATTTTTTTTCTAAAACATAGTCCTATGTTCTCTTTGCCAGCAGCAAATTTTATAAGTTCTCTTTGGTACCACCCATGTGCGATTCTTTTTTCTTTCAAGATCCATAGCTCTTGACACTTCTTTCTTTCAAGATCCATAGCTCTTGACACTTCGCAAAAGAAAGTTTAGGGCTCTACAGCATTCTTGAATTTTATTCTAGAGTTAAAAGCTCTTGGCTATGATAAAACGGAAAATTTCGTTGAAAGCAAAGAAATTTGAAATTTTTTCAATAAAAGTATTAGATTTTAAAATTTTACAAAGAAAGCATCAGAACGTCTTTTCTAAGGACGTTTTACGTTTTTCCGTTACTCTACGTTACCAATTAACGACGACTAGTAATATATATATATATATATATATATATATATATATATATATATATATATATATATATATATATATATAAACGTTCTTAGGAATGACGTTTTTTTATTTTTAATTTATTTTAATCTTTCTCTCTCCTCTCTCTCTCACTCACACTCTCTCTTCTCCTCTCTCTCTCTCTCTCTCTCTCTCTCTCACTCCTCTCATCCCTCGGGCCGCTGCCGCCTCGACCCCTCCGACCTGGCCCTGAAGACCGACTGCACCGCCCACTCCCTCCTCCTGGACCTCCCCTCCTCCTCCCTCCGCCCCCTCACCCTCCTCACCGACACCTGGTGCTCCTCCGCCTCCCTCCTCCCCAACGGCACCCTCCTCCAGACCGGCGGCTTCAACGACGGCGACCGCACCATCCGCTCCTTGGACCCCATTTCCTCCACCGACCCCGACTGGCTCGAGCTCCCCGAGTCCCTCTCCGTCCGCCGCCTGGATCCTATTTCTTGACGCTGCAGCAGCCGCCGCAGGCTCAGCCGCCGAAGAAGAGCCGGAGAGAGTGAGTGGGTGAGAGAGAGAGAGGAGAAGAGAGAGTGTGAGTGAGAGAGGAGAGAAAAAAAGCCCTTCCTAGGAACGTTTTCCTATTTATTTTTTATTTTTTAAATAGGAAAACGTTCCTAGGAAGGGCTTTTTTTCTCTCCTCTCTCCTCTCTCACTCACACTCTCTCTTCTCCTCTCTCTCTCACTCACACTCTCTCATCTCCTCTCTCTCTCTCTCTCTCTCTCTCTCTCTCTCTCACCCACTCACTCCTCTCACCCGTCCACTCTCTCTCTCTCTCCTCTCCTCTCTGTTCCCACTCCTCTCCTCTCTCCTCTCCTCTCCTCTCCTCTCTCTCTCTCTCTCTCTCTCCTCTCTTCTGCTCTCTGTTCCCTGTTCCCGCTCCTCTCCTCTCTCCTCTCTCCTCTCCTCTCCTCTCCTCTCTCTCTCTCCTCCTCTCCTCTCCTCTCCTCTATATTCCCGCTCGTGACCACTTTCTTCTTTCTTTTCCTCTTTTTCCTCTTTTTCTCTTGTCCTGTTCCTGCTCGTGACCACTTTCTTCTTTCTTTCCCTCTTTTTTCTCTTTTTCTCTTTTTCTCTTGTCCTCTTCTCTCTCTCTCACAAATATTCTCGTGACACTCTTGTCCTCTTCTCTCCCTCTCTCTAAATATTATAGCCCGTGACTCTCCCTCTCTCTAACCCTTCTCTCCCTCTCTGTCTCTAAATATTAGCCCGTGACTCTCCTTCTCTCTAACCCGTGAACATTCTCCTGTACTTTTCTATCTCTTGGAATGAATGCATACATTGGGAGCATTAAAATTTTAATTATAATGCATTGGAATGCATCTATAAGAATGAGAAATCCGTTCACAGAAGGAGAAGAAAGAAATAATTTGTGAGAGTTTCTCCAGTGAGAGCACTCAATAGGAGAAGCTGAAGGCTGAAAGAGTTCAAGAGGAAGAAGATACAAAAGAAAAAAACAGGTAATAGAGTTCAAAAGTTTGAAAAGAGGTAAATAGCAATTTAATTACGAATTTTTTATGTAATATCGTAATCATAAATACATATGGCTTCTCAAAATGATGGACGCATACCCGGTGGACCTACAACTCCGGCCATTGAACGTGAACGAGAGTCTCACATTTCTAGCCTGGTTTTCACAGGACCGGTAATGTAATTTTTAGATAATTAATATTATTGTTCTTAAGCGTATTATATTGTACTAACAATATCTATCTATCTATCTATCTATCTATCTATCTATCTATATATATATTATATAGCGTTATGATTATCCAGATGTAAAATTACGAGAGTATGGTAAGTGACGGTCATCATGGGAGTTGACTGAAGACCAAAAGGTCTTGGTGGAGGCTTTTGGTTTTCACTTTGTTGACGCTATACAAATGAAGCGTCACGATAAAGACCTGATATTAAGTATCATTGAGCGATGGTGGCCAACACGCAACACATTTCAGTTACCCTTCGGGGAGATGACGATCACATTAGCGGATGTGGCACAGATTCTGGGATTACCTATCGAGGGTAATCCTATATATTTCGATAAAAATTGGAAGCAAAACATCTCATTAGAGAATACCTCGGTGTGGAGCCCCCCTCTGACATGGGACAAACCAGCACTGTCAAACTCACTTGGTTCCGGTCTACTTTCATGCATGTTGATCATATCGGCTCTACAACAGTTCCTGTCGATTATTCGCGGGTAATTATTTACATGTATTAATTATTGTTAATATTTATTTAATATAAATGGTATGAATATTCAATTATATTTTCAGGTGATATGTTGCACTAGAGCTTACTTGCTATGTTTATGTGGTACTTCTTTATTCTCCGATGCTACGGGAAATATGGTCAATGTGCGACTGCTACCATTTTTGGCGGACATTCATTCCTACACAAAACACGCATGGAGTGAATCAGTGTTAGCAAATTTATACCGCTCTATGACGTCTTTTGTGAGTAAGGTATTACATGGTAGAACAGCCAAAAATATAAGTGGATGTCTAACACTTATACATGTATGAATAAAAATAATTAATATATGTTATATTTATTTGGATCTTATTTGTGTTCTTCTTTGTAGTTCTGGTGTTACGATCACTTCGAGATTGGTAGACCAGTTAGTATATATAGCGCTGAACAAACAGTATGGCCAACAGGCATTCGCTGGATTACTGGAAATACAGATTATGTGCATTGTATGACCAAAGTGGTATATCTTTACCGGCATCGATTTGACACATTAACCGTCTATGAGGTTAGTATATAATTATTAAATTAAAGTTTTAAAATATATTGTTGTGGCTACCATTTATTACTTGTTGAATGTCAAATAGGTTGTTTGGCAACCTCTAAGTGTAGCACAAGAAGTGAGAGATGGTGAACGTATCCGCAGTCTCCATAGGTATTATATCATGTACAACGGATCTATCATGTTTCATCCAGCGGATCGTGTTATGCGACAGTTCGGACTGAAACAGATGATACCCCTGGAGCCTTTGGCTTCTAGCAGTACCAAATCAAATATGGAAGAGCGGGTTCGTACATATACGATTGGTTGGCATTCCAGATTTATCACGCATGGCGTGGAACACATGTCCGAATTGATGACATCGGTGACAGATTGTAAGTTAAGAGATATTTCAAATAAATTATACGGTATTAGATCTTACATATCATTTTGTGTTAACATTTTACAGTGGAGGGTACTGCCTATTTTCTACGTTGGTATGGATGCCCGCTGGTGCAAAATAGAATGTATAAATTTGAAGAACTTCGGTTCCAGCCACGAGCTTTAGACGATCTGAGCTTGCGTGAAAGGAGGGCACGCGATGCTCTAGTGGTATGTGTTCTTATTTGCATAAACTATCATCTTTATATATGTTACTTTATATTTATTGAGTGTGGATTCAAATATTCAGGCGGAGATACTGGCTGATATAGCTGAGGACCCCGAAAGAGATCCAGAAAGAATTTTAGGGACGACTGTACAATATCTGCGCGCACCACTGAGTCCCCGTTTTACTCCACTCGATATACCAGACAGCCATCCGGTAGGCTTCGTGAGACAGAGGCAGGCACGTCCTCGTAGGATATGTGATCGAGGAGCTGGTTCGATAAATACAGAGGCACAAATTTTACAAGTTGGTGAGGGAACATCCCAAGCTTACAAGGGCACTTCGCAGCCTTGCGCTGGCATGTCACAACCTTATGTTAGCATGCCACAACATTACGAGGGATATTCCCAGCCTTACGCTAGCATTTCACAACCTTAACAAGGTAGGCCACAGCATGACAATGATACATCCCAAAGTTACTGGACCAAATCCCAGAGCAATAATGCCACGCCACAGGGTGCTTCTCAAGAATGGGATTGGAATTATTACATGCAGGAGACTGGCACTTCGTTGTTTGGCTCAGCCAGCCTTGATCCAGACTCCCATTTATATTTGTCACCACCGAAGGGTACAGAGGAAAGGAGAGATAGGCTAGGTCTTAGGCGAGTTGATCGTAGAGATATAGAAGGGATGACAGAGGGGGCTAGTAATTTTGTTGGTCTCCATAAATAAATGTATGACAATATTTTGTTGGTCTTACAATTTCAGTATTATGATGTTTATTTTATTCGAAAGTTCAGCAACTTCAATTACAACATTATAACAACGTTAAATCAAAATCATAATTACTCTAAAAAGATACAATAATGATATTCACTGCCTCGGTTGGTTTATACAACTCCTTTTGTTGTGTCCCAACCCGCCACAATTACTGCAACGAAGTTCTCTTGTCGACGGTTCTCTTGTCATTATACGATTCTTCTTCGGTCTGCCAGCTCTACGCCCAAGAAGTGGTACTCTAATTTGACCTCTTACCTGTTCACTTTGAGGAGTATAGGGGACTGGAATCGGTTCCATACATGGCATGTATACAGCTCTAAGTGTTGCAACAGAAAATTCAACAGGATAAAAACTTTCAACTGGTACGTTAGAAGAATGACATGTAAAGAAGCATGTTCACATGATAATAGAGTATGTTGCCACCGACCACATGTACAACATTTACGGTCTAGTTCAACCACATAACATCTACTTGTTTCATGATCCCATATTTCAAATTTATTATTATTAAAACACAATAACTGAAAATGGTGTGACTCTCGCCTAATACGTGCTATAGTGTTCATCATCCTTGGACAAAACTCTGTTTCCATCTTTTCAGCATTTGTTCGATGCTTGTCGTGAAGTGTTATTATTTTTGCTCTAATACCATCAAGCAATGTTGATATAGGTTTGTCACGCAAACTTTTAATCCAATTGTTAAAACATTCAGCAATGTTCAAAGTGTTAATATCTAATCGTGGGCACGGTGCATAAGCTATTATTTAGTGAGAAAAATCATTATTTCATCGCTTGACCCTACAATCCAATTGAAAATATTTACATCTATAGATTTTATTGTTTCCAACCAACCATTGGTATCAACCTCATTATAAGACCGGACAAGTTTGTCTAACCATTGTAGATATGTCGGTGTACGAGGACACTTATTTTTTAAATTTTGTTTAAAATGTTGAATACAAAAAAAGTGGGAAGAGTTTGAAAAAAATGTTCGCATTCCACGAATTAATCCTTTCTGTTTATCAGATATAAATGAAATACTATCCCAACGTTCAAAATAAGTTTCGAAAGACATTTTCAAACAGTTTAAAAACCATGTCCACGACTCAGTTTTTTCATTCTCAGCAACACAATAAGCAATAGGATATAGTTGATAGTTTGGATCGTGAGCACAAGCAACAAATAAATTACCTTGAAATCTAGATGTAAGAAAAGTAGCATCAATACTAATAACAGGTAAACAACCACTTAAGAAACCATCCATACAAGCCTTGAAACAAATAAATATTCTTTGGAAGACATCTACTGTTTTTAAAAAATATTTGCTACCGGAATTTGTTTCCATAATTGTAAAACAATATTTCTCAATACTATTATACGCATCAACGTAACTGCCGTTAATATCAGATAATGCAAGTTCCCTAGCTCTCCAAGCTTTGGAATATGTAATATATATCCGATATTCTCTAAGTATATCGTGTACAATGTATGCCGGACTATACGAGTTGTTATCTCTAATTTTACCAATTATTTTATTTCTTATCCATGCAGTGGTGGCTAGTGGATGATGCCCTCCTGTAAATCCACCTAAACATGAATGTCTACCTTCAAATGTACGAATTTTAAATGTACTACCATCACCATTAGCTTTAGCGTATACACTCCAACAACAGTTTGGAGAATCACAAGTATACACAATTCTTTGATGATTGTTATGTTTAGATGAACAACTAAATTTATATGTAATTGTTAGGTCGCTAATAAAATTACGAAAATTCTTATGAGAATCAAAATGTCTGCCAACAAATAATCCGGGAATGCAACCAGTTACATTAGCATCATTATTATCTAAATAGTAATCTAAATTTTCAACCAAATCATCACTGTTTTCATCGTCAACATCATTGTTTTCTGTATCAGAGTTACTTTCAGTGTGATTCATACAACTAGGACCAACATTAAAATCTTGGTTATCATTAAAATATTCACTACTTGATATGATAGTTGTGTCGATATTTACTTGTGATGAGATGATGTAAATTTTAATACAAGTTGAAACTAAATTACTTTGAACAATAAATTTTTATGTTTCTTCACAATCTACTATTATCAACGCATCTTCATAAAACCACCTTATTGTAAATTCAAAACTTATGCAAAAACGATCAGAAAACTAGCTAAAGTAATATTTTGATAAGTGGTTATAAGATGAGTATTACCCCCATGGTAAGATAATCCGTATACCTCCATGGTAGCAAATTATTACTAAATTTTGATCCATAGTTAAAAACTGTCGTCTGAATTGAGACTTACAGAAGTATATCAAGAAAAAGCTGAGACGAAAATAGTAGAAGATAAGAGATGAAAGTATCTTCTGACTTCAATTTAACTTCTTAATTCACCGATTGTAAGTATGAGATAAATATGGTAAAGAGAGAGTGGATGAGATATACAAAACTACACATGAGTCATATATATATATATATATATATATATATATATATATATATATATAAACTAATTTTAACCGTTAGAATATAAACGTTACAAATTGAACGTTATAAATTTAACGTTATAAAGTTAACGTTACCTATTGTACAACTAGCACCATCTACTTTTCTAGCATTATGATAGTTTCAGAAGATAAAGTGAAGGAAAGAGAAAAGAGAGACATGAGAGTGATACAAGAGCAACTAGTACCATCTACTTTCCTAGCACTATGATAGTTTCAGAAGATAAAGTGAATGAGAGAGACATGAGAGTGATACAAGAGTAAAGAGAAAGATAATCTGTTAGGTGTGTTGGGGAACTAGAAAGAGTGAGAGCAAATGTTAGGAAAAGAGAGAGTGTGGAAGCGAACCTGAGTGAGAGCAAATATTAGGAAGAGAGAGAGTGGGAGTAAAAAATTAGAGTATATATATATATATATATATATATATATATATATATATATATTTTTTTTACTTTGTCTAGGAGAGAGAGAGATAGGAGAGGAGAGGAGCAGAGCGGGGAGGAGAGGAGGAGAGAGAGAGAGTGGACGGGTGAGTGAGTGAGTGAATGAGAGAGAGGGGAAGAGAGATGAGAGTGTGTGTGTGTGTGTGTGAGAGAGAGAGAGAGAGGAGAAGAGAGATGAGAAAGTGTGAGTGAGAGTCGGAGAATAAAAAAAATAAAAAATAAAAAATCTCTCTAGAAATGACATTTTTTTTTTTAAAAACGTTCTTCCAAAGGACGTTTTCCTATATATATATATATATATATTTATTTCTGCTCGCCGTTAATTTTGTTAACGCAAAATAACGGAAAAACGTAAAACATATAACGTTCTGATGCTTTCATTGTAAAATTTTAAAATCTAATACTTTTGTTGAAAAAATTTCAAATTTCTTTGCTTTCAACGAAATTTTCCGATGACAAAATTTGACTCACCGTAGCTATTATTCAGTTATACAACTCATCTGCGACTGAAAAGAACATTCCAAACAAAACGGCCGCATCAAAAACTGATGCTTTGCACTCTCCGACAAGGAGACACAAAACTGTCATGATATATTGCGGACTTGCTTTTCATTAAATTGCCAGCTGTAGCGTGAGGCATTTGAACTGAACAATACATCCTGAAATCTTAAGCCACGGGTTTTAAAACATTTGAACTGAACAATACAACCTATGTTAAAGCACTAGTTTTAAAACATTCTGCTGAAACCATACGGTAACAGAAATGGTGCAAAAAGTTCAAGACCAGTAAACAACAATATTACATAATAAGCAATGATATGAAGACGAGGAGATGCAAACTACAGTGTCCAGTATACGATTTGAGAGTGTATAGATACACTGCTTGAGAACCTCCTTCCTTCAACAGATTATTGCTCGTGTCAAACCACAAAGATAGCAGAGAAGGGGACGAATAGAAAGATTATGTACTAAAGCAAAGGCATGAACATCAGGAGCTGAGAACTACAACACAGCCAAGTTGTTCTTGCTTCATTTCTTAAGCTTATTTATGATCTGGAGCAGTATATAACTACATTGGTGAAGAATCTGCTCTTACTCACACAATTCAGTCCTTGTGTTTGGGCTTCTTCACTATCATCACACTGCAGTGTGCATGATGCGCACAGTAGTCGCTTACACTTCCCAAAACAGCCCTGCACGTCAGTTAAAGAGGATTCCACATTTAGTCAAACTAGTATATATGCACATACGTTTCACAAATGAACGAACATATTTCATACTACTCGAAAAGAGCAAATAATAGTAGCATAGATTATTATATTATTATCAGGAAGACAAAAAGACGGTTGTTGTAATTATTCTAATCTTTATTAAGAAACTACTTAAGAAGATTAAAAGACAACAATCTTAATACACTATTTAGGAAAACCAAAAGACATTTTCGGTAATTACCCCCTATTAACTTTAATGAATAAGCAAGGGTATATTTGAAAGTAAAGTTTCACGGTGAAGCTGAACTTTTACTATTATATAGTAGTATATATGATAGGGAGAAAAATAAGGAAGCTTTCAGACAAAAGAAGCAAAAAAAAAGGAGAAAAACATGCAGTATTATAGTTCTATAATAAAACAAGTACAGTGGCAGAATCTGTTGGGCATCTTAAATTCAATAACAGTGAACAAGAAAAAGAAGAAGTGAAGTTGGGATATAAAGAAGATGCACAAAGTTGAATTAATAGAGAAAACAGCAAGAGTGGAAAATTTATGAAGTACCATTCTTGCTTCAGACAACTGGATGAAAGCTACAATGCCAAAATCTCTTGGCTCTCTAATCCTCATGCAATTGGGACAGATATTGCAAGATTGGAATGTTGCAAGGATACATGTGAATTAAATAAGAGAAAGAGAAACTTATTCATACAATGTTGATTTCAGTTTTAGTTTTAGAGAAAATAGTATTGTTTGATCATCTCATAGGGTGTGCATTTGCCTAGAAAAAAGCAGCACGCCCTGTTACCATGATGTTATCATTATAGAGCTTTGAGAGAGCAGCAAAATAGAAAAGGAAAATAAAAGGTGAATTAATGTTAGCAAAATAGAAAAGGAAAATAAAAGGTGAATTAATGTTTCGGACAACAGCAACCCATTTTCACTTTACCACCAGAGTAACAAAGTGACCATGCATCTAATATTGATATCAGAAAACGTCGCCAGTTTAGCCCCCTTACAATATCCTATGATAATGACTTTCTAAATAAGGATCTTGGAATCTTGCTACTAAGATGTTAAAATAAACTTTGAGAATTTGAAGTATAGTGTACTATAACTTCCTGGGAAAGCAAGTGAACAAGTGAATACAAGTTGTGGGATGGTTAGTACAGCAAATATAGTTATTATTTGCATCCACGGGTTTTCTAAACAAAGCACTCACCAGATTCAATTTACCTGGAGCTGCAGCACCACATAGTACCAACTTTTGTGAGAAAAGATACAATATAAATATATAACATAATCACAATTATTAAGATGATACATTTATGTTATGACAATCACACATACTAATTAAAGTTAAATTTTGTTCTTAAGTGCAGAAACCGGCCTAGAGTAGAAAAATATAACAAAGACATTGTTTTACTGTCATAACTTTCAACCTACGCCTAATTATGAAGATGGTGCTACTGGTGAGGTGAGGTTTTATTGAGTTAAAAAAAAGTTTTACTCCTTGATTATTTTTCTTTGAGGAGAGAGGTGGGATCAAAAGACAAACAAACTGAGAAAAGGGCTGCTGGTAAAAAAGAGTCATCATTCGTACATTCAAGATCATGAATTCATCAAGCTGACATTATCATCTTAGAAGTACCCTTAAAGCAATAACCACCATCCTACTTGAGAAACAAAAGCAACACAAGAAACCATACCCCTTAGGAGAAACCCATATAAGTTTTCGACGTCTCAGTAGTCATTTTGCTTATTTCTCCTCATTGCCCCACTTGAGCAAACCATTGTCATCAATCGCATTTAAAAGAAGCCTTAACAACAATAAATCAGAATCAGAGTAAATATGTACATTTGAAACGCAGCTTTGTTAAGCCGCCTCCAACCCACAAATTTGTATTTCAAGATTATTGACAGGCGCTGACCTCCACCAACTCCGGCAGAGAAAAACAGACTCGAGTAGCTTAGGAGGAGATCTACTATTCTCAACCAATCCAAGTATCGAGAAGCCGATGGAATTTGTCAGGAGCAAAAGGTAACTGGTTCGGTATGTTGGTCACAAGCTTATGGACCTAATGGTTTTTCTTTTGACGAATCAATCTAGATTCTGAGGTTGAAAATTGTTGCGGTAGTCACCATAACTGGATACCAAGGTGAATAATAGGCAAGGTACCATGACATATTAGATATCACAGATGGTTTCTTTCACAGTTTTATTCAACAAGAGTTGGGGTGATGAATCAGTGAGAGACCACATCAAGATGGTGTTATAGTGACTAACACCATGGTAGGGCAGCATGAGATTGGGGAGTGTGCATCGGTTGGGGGAATCACTCACTGGCTGTGCAAGCATGAGTAGATCATGGTCTACTTGCTATTTTTTCGAACATGTGTGTTCATCAAAGCAGAAGCATCTTAAGGAAGACAAAGCATCTTAAGACAAAAAAAATCTCAAGAAGAAGATTGTTATCTCTGAGTCGTTACAACATAGGCAGTAGATTCTACTTGTTGCAAGCTAATGACTTACTGGTAAGATCGTTTGCTTGTCATATTCGAGTCAATAAATATCTTGTGTTTTGATTTGTTTTTCAAAGAGTAAATCTTTGTTTGTTAATCATCATTAATGAAGCGTGGGGGTATCTTTCCCACTGTTTAGCATAAAAAAACAACATAATTGTGTCAGAGATTCTCAATACTAGCGAGTCAAATGATTGAGGAAAGTATCTGATTATAAAGAAAACAATGAATAGATCAAAAGAACCAAGATACATGCAGTACTAGAGGGCAATTGTTTCAAAAGTTTTACTGGAACGGGTTGCTACCTAGTTCATTCAATCTCTTTTTTCAAGATGTTAACAGGGACTACACCAATTATAAAACTTGTGTTAAGCATTTATCATATACTCTTTGTTTGTATAAAGATAACTATCCCAATTTGCTAAGAGATCATGTCGCTACTCGTTCTTCTTCGTTTTGTGAGAAAAGGGACTACTTTGATTCTTTTGAGTTTCGAACGTGAAAAACTAAGAATCGTTATTGTTCCATGGATAGTTTTTTTTTAATAAAGCACTATAAAATATACAAAAAAAATATTATGGCAGCACCAATAAATTGACATCAACGTTTGTGTGTGTGTGTGTGTGTGTGTGTGTGTGTGTGTGAGAGAGAGAGAGAGAGAGAGAGAGAGTACATATGAAAATTACAATTGAAGGATTGGAAATAAAAATTCATAAACCTTTTAATTGCACCATAGCCGTGACTTCCGACAACCAACATATCTGCATGGTGTTTCTCTACTGCCTCACAAAGAACATTCCTTGCATCTCCCTCGATCACTTCAAATAGAACATCACCTACCTGCAAACAAGAAATCATTCATATAAGCACATCTGTAACATAGCACTCACATTTACACGTTGGATATGCTACACATTTTGATTAGTGAAGGGACTCTGATTAAATAATTCTAACTTCTATAGAGAATGAAAAGATCCCACCATTATTAAAGTAGAGCAGCATTTGATCCTCGAGTCAATGCCCCTTTATAAAACATATAGTATTTTCCAAATAGTCAATCCTGTATATGTCTTAGATCTTAACTAGTCTACCAACATATGTACATCACAATATATTTAAATCATATGTAGCACTCTTTAACGTCATTTTCCAAAGACAGTTTTAACTTCCAATCATGCTTGCATCTCTCAAAGCCTTGCATACTTCTCAATGCCAATACACATGTAAACAAGCTTAGAAAAAGGTGTCAACAAACACAATTGATTTAAGGGTAAAATCAAGGTTCAAAGTATCGATATCGGAATCAGTATCGGACCATTCCCATGAGTATCTGGATCGGCGGTATCGGTAGTATCAGCGGTTTCGGATCGGAGTATCGGATTTTTTGGTATCGGAAAGCAAATAACTATTAGTAAATTATTAATATTTTAAAAAATATATTTTATACATTTATGCATAATTTTAAATATTTTCAGTGTTATTTCTTAGTATTTTTGAAATTGAATGAAAGAGTAGATAGTCACCCTTATCGATTGATTTACATGCGATAGATAAATTTTTCTCTTTTATATGCTTTTACAACCTTACTATGCTTTTACACCCTTACTAATTGGTCTTTTTTCATTCAATTTTCTGTCGAATTGACCGGAAAAAAGACATATAATGTCGGTATCGGTCAGAATCGGGTATCGGTCGGTATCGGAACGGGACATGCCAAACTGGATCGGTATCGGCCGTATCGGATCGATATCGCTGCAAACTATGGGTAAAATATGGTTCCATTCACACAGTTCAACATTTTCATAATGTCATACACGAAGTATAATTTTTTTCAATGTCATACCCAAAGTAAACCTTTTTAGAATGTCATCCAACAATCCAGAATCCTTTAAAAATGTAATGGAATGGTGATGTTGACACACATGACACCAAGTGTTGCCTTTTAGCTGCATGGCTGCCAGAGTTGTATATAAAACTTTTAAGTGTCTGTGGGGTCGTGACATGTTGGTTACGATGGGGGCTCCCGTAGGGATGGACACGGTTCGAATCCCCCCTCAGGAAATTTCTTACCCGGTGAAAAGGACATATCAAAAAAATAAAAAAAAACTTTTAAGTTGTGCTTAGTTGCTAAAGAAGTGAGAAAAAGAAAAGAAAAAGGATACTTGATCCTATTTTAACAATATCCCATTTCAACATGAAGAACTTTCATTTACCTTTCCTTTTCTCCGGTTTTAGCAAACCAAGCACAACTTAAATAACTTTTGTTTCTCAATGTTTGGATTGCTTTTTATATATAAATCAGAGCCTCAACTAGTCACGTGTCTTGCCAGTGGTCCTAGGTAGCAATATTTGGTGCCATGAGGGTCCATATCACCAACCAATTGACGACACTTGGTGTCATGTGTGTACACATCATTTTTTGTTACCTTTGGATGGAATTTGGTCAAATGCCTGACATTAACTGAATAGCCTTATCGGCTTGAGAATCCCAGGGTTCGACTTTTTTGCAACCTTTTTTATTCATTGAGTGACTGATACCAATGGGATTAGAGTTCCCCAACCGGGGTTGGTTACCATCCCGTGGGATTCTTTCTTGGTCAGTTGTGGGAATGTTGGATTCTGTGTGGATTGGCTACCCTCCTTCCGTGAACTCTTGCTCGGGTTCAAAGATCAAGAAGTGAGGTATATATACCAAGCATTCTTCTTATGGCTAGATCCAATCTCTTGGTGGTTGCGGAAAGGAAAAAAATTTCACGTACGTTCTTCCTTTTAGGAAGGGAGGATTCGGGAAATCCTATATATTATTGCTTTCTCCAAACCTCCGAAAAAAACATAAAAAAGGCTAGCGCTAGGTGCATACCCGTTCTAAACCTATAGACATAACCAGGCTTGCATGTTCTTAACCCACGTGCAGGTACGTCCATGACTCGAGCGCATACGGGAACGCATAACCCGCGAGCAAGCGAGCATGTACACTTGTTCTATGTCATTGGTTGAGCTAATGAGCTTAACACGTACACCGGATGAGTGTAGTGCCTTTCATATATCGATGGAAGAGCCTCACCTCGAGGGCGACATTCACCAGATGTTGCAGGATTTTGTTATTTGAGGCAAGAAAACTATTGGTCCTTTACAAAATTGAAGAAGAATACGTGTTTACTGTTGGGGGATACCCTGCAATAAGACTTGTTTGGCATATCAAGAACATGCACGTGTAGGAGGGTTGCACTACAAAGGTGTGTGCTTGCGTCCGCGGCTGAGGACATGTGCAAGCATGTTCTGCCCAAACAAACAAATAGGATATGGTCATAAAATCGACCTCAGAAACCTAGAAATTGATCGAGAATCAATTTAAAACAATTTTAGGTACATTTCCCTATATAGTAAAGGAGCATCTTCCTCTTCATCATAGTAGTCGCTCAATACGTTGTATCAATGGAGTCACATCTGCCTTCCCCCTCAGGATCCCTCTACCCTAGGGATTAGTAAGTAACCAAGTAATGGGTGAACCACATTTCTTCCAATTCTAGAAGCTTTCCGAATTCTTCCAATTCTAGAAGCTTTCTTCAATCGAAGTCGGATAAAACGCACATATTTGATTCTAAAGGAATCAGTTTTGAGGGAACCTCTAACCTTTGGGTATGACATTGAAAACTCTTCTACTTGTATATGATTGTATATGATTGTCTAGAAGTAAAGACACTCTAAAAATATGGATATTATCGTTTTGGACACGTATTGGACACAATCCGTACACTCCAAAATGCAATGAGACACCAAAATAGGTGCAGTGTTCGTGTAACCATGTCCTTACAGTTGTTTGCCATTTAAATCAAAGGAAAGAACTAAGAAAACTTGACTTGATTAACAAACTAGAGAGTACAGAGAAGAGACCTAAGAGACAATCTAAGTACAAATTTGTTTTAATCCGGGGGTGATGATGGAGGGTTAGGAGTGTAGCAACTCTCTTTACTCCGTGAACGATCCGGACGTAGAAGCTTCTCTCCTTGGTTTTAGTGTGAATCCGCAGATAGCCAGCCCTTTTGGTTCGGTCTCTCTGAAGCAGAAAAAGCCGACCTTTAGAACGTTCTAGTTGCTCCTATTTATAGCCATGGCGCTGATGAACTATGGGTGCCGCATATGCCTCTGTTTGGTAGCCGCATAAGGCTCATTCAACAGAATGTGGTTGCAACTGTTGCCGCATAGTGCGGGCAAGCCGCCACGTGGATTTGGTTAGGATTTTCTGTTTGAAGAGATCTCGGGACTATTGTGTGCATAACTCGGTCAATTGGACACTTGGTCAATACTAACTGTGCGAGAAATCGTCTTCGGTTGTAACAGAAAATCTTGTGAGTCGAGAGCCGCATACTGTTGTAGTCGCATAGAAGCTCTCGTTTGGTCTTGGTCGGGATGACCCTCTGGTCGCATGATGTCGAAGCCGCATGGGTCTTGAAGCCGCATGCGTACTATTGTTTGGCCTTGGTCAGATGGACGCTCTGGCCGCATGATGTCGAGGCCGCATTGGTCTTGAATCCGCATGCGTACTCTTATTTAGCCTTGGTCAGGTGGACGCTCTGGCCGCATGATGGGTCTTGAAGCCGCATGCGTAGGACACGTGGCATGGTCCGTCTGTCGAGGCAATTAATGCACTGATGTGACATGTTGTCTTTTCTTGAGTCATCATCTGCACGGATTCCGAAGCATTTCAAGGTGATGAGTGAGGTGTCAGAGCTTCTGACAGATATTGAGATCTGTGTCAGAGGATTTTATGCGAACAACCGCTGCCTCATCTTCGGTCGCATGCTGCTGTCTATATATATGGGGTCGGATAGGAGAGAAAAATCCTTTCCTTCTCTCATCCTCTTCTTTTTACTGCTTTTCTATCATGGCTCCCAAAGTCGTTCCCTTAGCTGTCGCTGCTGCCAAAGGTAAGGGCAAGGCCAAGGCCAACAAGGGGAAGGGTCGCGCTGCTACGGCGGACCCTCTGCCGTTCTCCGCCGATGTTCAGTGGCCTGTCAAGGGTAGGTTGTCGGGGAGAAGACGAAGTGAAGTCCTGGACACAGACACTTTTGCACCGTTGGACGCATGGATTCGTCTATGCGCCAGCCTCTCACTGCCGCATGGATAGCTCGGCCGCATGACTACCTCTGCCGCATAACTGACCAAGCCGCATGACCCATCATGCTGCATGGTTTATTCGGCCGCATGACTACCTCTGTCGCATAACCGACCAAGCCGCATGACCCATCATGTCGTATGGTTTATTGCCGCATGGGTGAATATGACATGTATACTGCAGCCGCATGGTCTGCTCGGCAGCATATGTACCTAGGTCGCATATGATAATTTTGATGATCTGACCGTGCTCCTTTGTTTGATTTGCAGTGACACTGCCCCCTACACCCTCTGACGAGCTGGTCCTTGGGCAACATATGCTATCTTTAAACATGAATCTGAGAGACCTGGCTACGACGGTCCAGAATCAGATTGATAACGATCTTCCGCCTAGGCGACAGCAGAAGATTGGCAAGCAGAGCCCTTCCTGTTGAGCCAGATAAACGCAGGGGAGATCCTTGTCGGGGATGGCAGCGACACTTTTAAGAAGTCGTACTTCTTGTTTGGCGACGTATTGGAGTCTTCTCAGTCTGGCATGGACGCGACCAGAGAGAACTGGTCTTTTACGTTCCACGAGACGGAGATGTCATTTTCCTTCTTTGAATGCCACCTCTCTTTATCAGACTTGAAGGTGAAGATGGGTCAACGACGGATGGACTGGAACTTGGCCCCTGAACCACAAGGAGCGCTCATCGAAAAATATCCGGTATGGTGCCGGAAAGAACAAGGAAGAGTTTTATAGCACGAAGGAGTCACCCTCGTACTCCCTGCTGGGACTGAAGCCTGGTCTTGTTGGAAGTGAACTGGGGTGAAACCTCAGCATATACGCGGCGGGCACCTTCCTTCATCAGGTCGCCAAGAAGGGAACTTACCCCCCAGGGCAGCTGCGGACTCTCAGCTTGGGCTCATTATAACATTTTCTGGTGTCGCCTGACCCAGTGGATTCTGAAGAAGTTCAAGCGGGAGCTCAGGGTCGCCGACTTGTTTTTCGCTGTTCGCTGTGAGGGACACCTGCTACAGTTTAGAGATGAACGTCCCCTATTTGTTGCCCTGATGGAGCTGTACAATCTTCGTACGGGAACCTTTTTTACACCTGACGGCGAGATGAGCATGGCTTTGCATGAGATGTATGCCGTCTCAAAGCTTCCTTGGGACGACGAGCCCTACGAAGAGTATACCCCGAGCAATGAAAAACTCGGAGAGTTAAGAGACGGAGAACCCCGAGGTCCTGGTAGTATACCAGGAACTACTATGCCACCACGACATTTGCCAGAGATCTTCGAAGAAGAGGAAGAAATCTAGTGAGGGGTCTTCTCCCCACATCACAACTTGGACTCGCTACCTCTTCCCGGAGCAAGAGTCCAATAAAGTTCATGTTCGGACCCCACGGTCCAAGCAGGAAGTAGCTGATTCCATCCGGGAGCAGAGGGGACTGGCCCCTGAGGGTGAGGAAGCTGGAGGTTCCTCGGAGGAGGACGACGAACCCGTTGATGAGTTGAGTGGCCTCGAGGAGGAGCTCAGTTACTTTTATATGGATACCCACAAGTTGTCCTCGAAGGCCGTGTTGGCGGGCTATCTGATGCTCTGATTGCGCAATTGCGTAGTCCCGGACGGATCTGGCACGACAAAGCGGATCAGTCACACCCTCATTTAACCGGCTGTGAAGTTGGCCTTCGGCTACAAGCTAGCCCTTCTACCTATCATGGTGTACTACATCCATCGCGGCCTCCGTACCTTTGCTGCGAAGTTCGAGGATCACCCTGGTAGAGTTCACTTCAACCGAATTGAGCTTCCCTACCATTACTTGATGGGGTGGCTGCTCTTGCATCACGGGTCTTTGATGAGCCCCGGGATTGACGACAACATGGTGGCTGCTGATGCCCTGATCCGTAAGTATCGGCTGATGAAGTAGAGATGTGATACCTTCCCTGCTGGTAGGAGGGAGCTCTCCTTCATGAATAGCTGGACCTTCTTCACGTCCGAGCCAGAGTTTACCGACGACGAACGTAACGTCGTTCACTATGATGACGGGCCTTGAAGTCTGTCTGGCAGGCTCTTTCGCTGCTCCAAGCCATCTGTCCCTCTCACCTGGTGTACCAAAATAAGGCTGGTGCTTTCGTAGAGCCCTACTTGCCCAGCCGGTTCATCCGTCAATTTGGCTATGCTCAGCTCTTATTGGGCCACCCGAGTGCTTCCTTCGGATACAATGGCAGCTTGCTTGATAGAGCCAGGGCCTGTTGTTACTATAATGCAACCGGCACCAAAGTTCAGTTCCAATTGCCAACAGCCGGGATCGTGCCAAGAATACTGTATACAGCGGCCAAGTATTATTGTACGGCCAACGCCCCACCGCCTAACTTTGACCCAGAAAGGAGTTATATCGAGGGCACCATGTTGATGCCTCCCAAGGCAAAGGGCAGCAGAACGCCGAAGAAGGGTAAGGGGGTTGCTAGGCCCCTGCTTGTGGAGTTGGACACATCAACCGGTGAAGGAAAGACGTCTCCTTCTGATGATCCTCCGGTTGTGAAGCGCAAACTGAAGGCTGGGACCCAGCATGCTCGCTACTCCAAGAAGGCGAGGACCGATGTGGTCACGGACGAGACAAGCGGCAAAGACCAATTCCCCTGTGGAGGGGACCGCAAACAGAGAGGTAGGACCCCTTGCACTAATGGTTCCTGAAGCAGGACCCTATTTAGATGCTGTGGCGGTATCCGTAAATCCTCTTAGTTTGATTCTTCCTGGTCCTCTTTATAACTCTTTTCTGCTCTGTTCGGACTTTTGCAGACACAGAAGAAAAGGGGCCATCCCCGGCGAGCAACCACTTCGGTGGTTTCCTACACTGAATCGGAAGAGGGATCTCCCCCGGAGTTCGATGTAGGTGTCTCAGAACGAGCACCCGAGGCTTTAGGGGTCCGGGACTTGGATGCGGTTTCGGCAAAGCAGCCTTATACCCTTTGGAGCACATATATGTGGATGACATAGAAGCCATGGGGACGGCTATGACATCGCTGGACAAGTCACAACCTACGCCGCCTTCCTCTGGTACGTCATTTTATAATTTGACGGGAGGTCAGATTTTCTGGCTTCAACTCTCGATTCTTCGAGTAAAGCTGATTACCGGTTGCTCTGGTTCCGCAGACCCTATAATTCCCTTGCAAACTATGGATGTAGCCGTCGAGGAAGATGTCGAAGAAGAACAAGGTGGTGGGCTTGTTCGGAGGAGGTCTGGATCTCTCCCCCGCTCTTCTAGAGGCGTTGGACACCTTGCGCGGTCTGTCCAAGACCCCTCAGACGTTGCAGGTTCTTCTGGTGCGGCGACTGTTCCTCCAGCTGTTATTGCCGGGGTCTCCGTGGCTGAAGCTTCTCTGGATAGTGGGGTGGTGAACCGTCGTGATGAGGTTGTTCCCCCTCTTGAGGTTGATGTGTCACCTCCCGAAGTCGTCACGACGCAATCTAAGGATGGCGCACTGGAGGGAGCCGATGTGGCGAGGCACCCCGCTACTTATGTTCCCAGTCTTGGTAATACTCCGGCCTCTGCGGCTCAGCTACCGGACATCCAGGCTCTTCGGACGTCCATGAAAGATTGGCTCGCAGACATGACCGTTGGTTGCTCCTCTATTGTTGTTTCGCCTTCAAAGTTTTTGTGCACCGTTGTGCTGCGCCTGTGGCCTCTTCTTTAATCCCGCCGCCCTTGACTCCGACTACACTGGAAGAGATTGACGAGACCGTCAAACTTTCTATCCGAAGCTTCCACATGTTCCTGAAGAAGGGGATTGAGGGTGTATTGGAGCGCAATAAATCTTTAGCCTGGGCAGGACACTTTGCTGAGGGTCAGGTCCATTCTCTGAGGGGTATCCCTAGCTTTGAGAAGATGGCCAACTTTTTGGGCTATAAACTGCAGGAGGTAGAGAAATGCCTAACAGAGCTGCAGCAGTATCAGCAGGCAGACATGGGAATGCTGATCTCCCATGAATATAACGAGTTCTCAAAGAAGGTAGAGACAAAGAAGACCTTCTTTGCTTCGTCCATAGAGTGCCTGCAGCGTGATCTCCGAATTTTGCAGAAGAGGCGTGACTGGCTGGACGATCTCAGAAAGGAGTGCCTTTCTCGGCAAAATGACCTGACCCAGCATATTAGACGTCTCCAGATTGAGCTTGATGCGACGAAAAATAGGCTGCGAGAGGCCCAGCAGGAAGAGGAGGCCATCTGTACTGAGGCGAGCCAAACAGCGCATAACACGACTGGGGTTGAGGTTTTGGTGCAACAGCTAGAGGACAGACACGAGTCCTATGCTTGCTACGAGGATCCGAAGGTTATGGCCCAAGAAGTTGAGCGCCGGACTCGGAGGTGCCTGGACGGCAATATTGCTCGTCTCCGTGAGCGGATAGCCGAGTTATGCTTCGACTCAAAGCACCCATAATTTTTTTTGCCTTTTTTTGTACCTTCACTTTGCCCTCGGACTTGGGATCTTGATAATCCCCTGAAATGTAGTTTTGCTTTTAATCTCTCTTTGCGGAGAAAAATAAAAGTTATCTTATCTATTTTGCTATACATTTGTGTCAGCTTCGGGTATCGTACTAGAGGTAATATGTAGTACAATACCGTGATTTTTTAAGAATATTCCGCTGGGAGATCTTTGGTGGACTTATTACTTTTTGCGCACTAGAGTGCAAGTAATAAGTCCGAAATAGGCCTTGCCAGAGGTGGCAAGTTTGGTGGACCTAACACCATTGGCGCACTTAAGTTTAAGGGCAGGTGATAAGTTGAGTTGACGACTGGTGATAGTCGTCAGGAGAGGTTTGCTCAGAGGTCACTTGGACATGGCAGACTCTCGGGGGAGGATGTAAGGATGATAGCTATGCAGTTAAAAACCGTTATATATCGATTATATCACCGATATATAACGGTATCGATGATGGACCGATTTTTATTTTGCAAAAAATCGATTAAATATCGGAACCGATAAAATTGGCCGATATTACCGATATTTGTTAATATATCGGTTTTGATAAAAACCGATTTCTCACAGTAATTTTTTTTTTAACAGGGAAGAGGGTCGCAGATGAGAGAGAAAGAGGGAAAAAAAAAATTACGGCTGCTCGAGAGGAGAAGAGGGAAAGAAAAAAAAACCTAATTGGTAAGTTTCTTCTTCTTCTTTCCTCTGCAATTTATTTCTTCTTCTTCTTCAGGTTCTTCTTGTTCTTCTTCGTCCTCTTCTTTTTCTGGTTCTTTTTTTTTCCTTCTTCTTCGTCCTCTTCTTCTGGTTCTTTTTTTTGTCTTCTTGTTCTTCTTCGTCCTCTTCTTCTGCTTTTTTTTTAAGTCTTCTTGTTCTTCTTCGTCCTTTTTTTTCATTCTTCTGCTTCCTCTTCTTCTGCTTCTTTTTTTCTTCTTCTGCTTCTTCTGCTGCTTATTTTTTTCTGCTGCGTTTTCTTTCTTTCTTCTTCTTTTTCTTTTTCTTCTGCTGTATTTTTTTTTTCTGATGAATAGATCTGCAAATCTACAAATAGAGTTTATGAATAGATGTACAATTTTTTTTTCTTTCCGTATAGCAAATTTGTAAATTTACTTGTTTTTTTTAATTCTTAATTTCAGAAATGTCCTCTTCGAGAGCTTCAAATGATGATGGAACTGGAGATTCAAATGAGATAGCTCCGGTTAAGATCAATTCAACTGATATTGGGTATCGCTATGGAACAGTTATGGATCCCACCAAAAAAGGTCAAATTACGTGCAATTTTTGCAAAAAAGTGATACCGGGTAGGATCTCAAGATTCAAACAACACATTGTTAATCAAAGGGGACAAACCAAGGGATGTGATAAGGCTCCTATGCTTGTGCAAAAGGAAATACAAAAGGCAATAGATGAAGCACTGAAGAAAAGGCTTGAGAAAAATAGAGTCAACAATATTTTAAGTCGATCAAGCTTAAATAAGGACGAGACTCACATATTTGATGTTGAGGATGCCTATGCCGATGCCGATGTTCAACCAACATCTGCTAGTATTGCTACATCAAGCACAAGCAGGAAGAGAAAGGTAAGTAGCAATGTAAGAGGTCTGATGGATGTAATCTACAAACCTAATGTCGGTAAAATACAACAAACGACATTGGATGCTAGCAATCCAATCAAGAAGAAGTTGAAGATGGAGGCTTGGATGGAGTGGGCTAAATTTTCATACGAGTGTGGTATACCCTTTAATGTTGTGCGTAATCCTAGATTTCAACGCTTTATATATTGCGTTGGAGAGTATGGAAGAGCTATGCCAGCGCCGTCCTATCATAATGTGCGGGTTACTCTACTTCAAGATGTTCTGAAGGAGACGAAGACTTTTGTTGATTCCTTTAGGCCCAAATGGAAGGAGTATGGATGCTCTATCATGTCAAATTTTTGGACAGATACGAAGGGTCGTTCTTTGATTAACTTTTTAGTTAATTGTCCACAAGGAACAATTTTCTTAAAATCTGTTGATGCTTCAGATCAAATTCATGATGCAGATTATATTGTTGGATTGATTAATGAGGTGATCACGGATGTGGGAGAGAAAAATATTGTCCAGGTAAATATTTGTGTACATTGTGACTAGTTAATTCATAGTTCACTTATTTATAAATATGACTAGTTAATTCATAGTTCACTTATCTAGTTATTTATGTACATTGCGTTTTCCTAATTTGTAATCAATTTTATTTTTTATGTATATAGTTTATCACGGACAATGGCTCTAACTTTAAGGCTGCGGGAAGGAAATTGGAGATACAACATCCAAAGATGTATTGGACTCCTTGCGCTGCACATTGCATCAATTTAATTTTGCAAGAAATTGGTAGTGATATCGAAAAGATTAAGAATGTGTTGTATCAAGCCAGGAAGGTGGTGGTTTATATCTATAACCATTTGATGGTTTTAAACATGATGCGTAAGTTGAGCAGTAGCGAATTACACATGCCTTGTGTAACTAGGTTTGCAACCTCCTTCTATACATTGGAGAGCATATGGAAGAACAGGCACTACTTGCAACAATTATTTGTTTCTTCTAGATGGGTGCGCAGTTCATTTTCAAAGAGAGAGGATGGAAAGAAGATTGCAAGGATTATTGCAAAGGAGTCATTTTGGAAAAATGTGGAGTTGGCTTGTAAAGTGTTGGCTCCCTTAGTGGATGTCTTGAGATTGGTAGACAGGGAAGAACAACCTTGCATGGGCTATATATATGATGCTATGAATAGAGCAAAACTCCAGCTTGATAAGAACCTTGTTGATGAGCCTGCAATGCTAATCAAGGCCATGGCGATTGTTACAAGGAGATGGGTTGAACAACTAGAACACCCTTTGCATGCAGGTATATATATATATTTTGTTCATATTTATATGCACATGAATGTTAGGATGTTACCGTAACCCTACCATAATTGGATTATCTTTTAAATGCAGCTGGATATTACCTTAACCCTGCCATATTTTATAAGCATTCAACATCAGAGCTTAATCATACTAGGAGAATGCTTAATGAAGCTTTGATGAGGCTTGTGCCAGATATGACTGAGAGTACTAAAATCTTATCACAATTGTCGGAATATAGAGAGGCGACGAGAGATTTTGGAACTACTATAGCTATAAGAACAAGAGAAATGATATCACCATGTAAGTTTCTTTCCTAAACCAATTAACCATTCCATATGTATTTTACATTACATCTTTCTTATTGATGTGAGGGTACTCTGTACTAAATATAGATGAATGGTGGATAAGTCATGGCAATGGTACGTCGGAACTACAAAGCTTTGCAAGGAGGGTCTTAAGCCAAACATGTAGTGCTTCGCCTTGTGAGCAAAATTGGAGTGCCTTTGACAACGTATGCTTCTTTACTTTATAATAAAATTTGCTAGTTTTTTTATTAAAGCTAGATACTTACAAATAATATTCAATAACTTATATTATAATTTATATGCTAATTTCAGTTGCATACGAAGAAGAGGAATTGCCTTTTGCAAGCAAAATTGAATGATCTTGTTTACATTCAATATAACATGAAGTTGGAGAGACGATTCTGGGATCAAAAGAACAAAACCAAAACTTTTGATCCTATTGTTTTGAGAGATGTTGAATAGAATGATGATTGGATTACACCAACCGAAACAGAGCTTGCAGAGCTTGTGAGGGTAGGTGATGATTTAACTTGGAAACAAGTTCGTGCTTCAATGGGTGCCGATGATGTTGAAGGGCCAACTACAAGAAGTACAAGATCACGAGGTGTTATAGATTCAGTCTCCTTGTTCATAATGATGAATACATGGAGGATGAAGAAGATGAAGATGAACAAACTAGGAAAGAAGGTGGAGAAGATGGTGATGGTGAGAACGAAGAAAATGAAGTTGAAGTTGAGGTTAATGAAGATTATTAGATGTTGAAAGTTGAAAAATGAATTGGGATCTTTTTTGTTTTCATATTAGTTGAACTTGAATCGTTGAAGTGGGTACTTTTTATATTTTAATGTTGGTTTGGGTATATAGCTTTTAGTTTTAATGCTTTGAAGTAGATTGTTTTATGAATTTGCTACTCTTCATTTGCTTATCTTTTCTATTTTATTCCTACTTCTGGAGAATATGAATTTGCTACTACTTCATTTGCTTATCTTTATGAGTTTGGATTGTTTTTTAGCATCATTCCAACATGACATGAACATAAAAAGTATACTGTTTTTTCCAACATCATTCCTACATTATCGGGAGAATATGAATGTCCTTGTTCAACCGGATGGCTGATGTACATGATAATATATTTGCTAGGATTCCAGGATTTGGTTTTGTCCAAACCTTTTAGTTTACTGTTTACAGTCAAGATACAATACAAGGTATCAATGATTCAATGTTTATTTATCCAATTGAATGATTGATAGATACGTCTAACTAGCACTTCCATCAGTTTCTTTTGCTTGCTTCCTTTTGAGCTTTCAAATTGCAGTGACCTTCATGAGATAGTTGATCTTGTAGCTCACTGGCTTGTTTGGGTGGCGAAGGTGTAATACTTCATGCATCAAACTTATTCAGAGATGCAGTTCCTCATGTGGTCTCCTTTAATCTTTGATCTCTTGGATTTCTCGAAGGTGTAATTGTCTTGGTATGTATACTTCCTGCATATTATATAAAAGATAACTATTAAGTGTGTTGTTCATATATAAAAATTGTGTTAAAAATGCAAAGCGATATTTACCGTTATAAAACCGATATATCGGTGATATATCAGTAACTCTACTGGACCGTTATCATGAAAAAACCGTTTTTAACTGCATAGGATGATAGCTCAGAGGTGACGTAGACGTGAGTCGATCAATGGCCATACCAAGAGGTTAGGTACGGTCCTGAGGACATCCCACTGGAGGATTTTTTGTAGACCTATTACTTCTTGTGTGCGATAGTGCAAGTAATATGTTTGAGATAGGCCTTGCCAGAGATAATATGGACGTGGCAGTTTTTGTGAACTTAACACCGCTGGTGTACCTTGGTGAGTACGGGTGATAAGTTTAGACGGCGATCGATATCAGGGATAATGTGGACATGATGATCGATAACCGAACCGAAAGGTTTGCTCAGAGGTGCGAAGGATATGGCAAACCCTAGTGAAAACTTTTTTGGGTGGAATTATTATTTGTTGTGCACGTTGAGTGCAAATAATAAATTCAAAAGCAATCCCTATCAGAGGTAATATGGACGTGATAGGTTTTGTGGACCCATTACCTTTTGTGCATGCCAGTGCAAGTAATAGGTTTAAGACAAGCCCTGCCAGAGGTAATATGGACGTGGCAGTTTTTATGGACTTAACACCGCTGGTGTACCTTGGTTAGTACGGGTGATAAGTTTAAACGCGATCGATATTAGGGGTACCGTGGACGTGATGATCGATAACCGAACCGAAAGGTTTGCTCAGAGGTGTGAAGGACATGGCAAACCTTAGTGGAAAAAAAATTGGGTAAAATTATTATTTGTTGCGCACGTTGAGTGCAAATAATAAATTCGAAAACAATCCCTATCAGAGGTAATATGGACGTGATAGGTTTTGTGGATCCATTACTTTTTTCTGCATGTTAGTGCAAGTAATAGGTTTGATACAAGCCCTACCAGAGGTTATATAAACGTGGCAGTTTTTGTGGACTTAATACAGCTGGTGTACCTTGGTGAGGACGGGTGATAAGCGGGGATGACAACCGATATCAGAGGTAATATGGACGTGATGATCGATGGTCAAGGACAGGAAGTTTGCTCAGAGGTAATATGAACATGGCAAACTCTTGGGTTGTAGACATTACCCATGACTTACCTTAAGTACAGATAATAAGCTGAAACGACTAGCACTATCAGGGGTTATGCGAACGTGATAGTAGAAAGTTGAAAAACATAATTTTACTCGGAGGTAATATGGACATGAAAAAGTTCTAGAAATACCTTACTCAGAGGTAATATGGACGTGGTAAGATACTCTGTGGGGGAATTGGAGAGACGTAGTTCAGAGGAAATGTGGACTTAACTTTTTCTCTGCTAGGGAAGAGGAAGTGTGGATTTGAACCATTTGTTTCCATTGCGGGCATTCCACGAAGGATTTTTGGTGGATCTATTACTTCTTGTGCACGAAAGTGCAAGTAATAAGTTCGAGATAAGCCCTGCCAGAGGTGACAGTTTTTTTTGTGGACTTAACACCGCTGGTGTACCTTGGTGAGTACGGGTGATAAGTTTAGACGGCGATCGATATCAGGGGTATTGTGGACGTAATGATCGATAACCAACCCGAATGGTTTGCTCAGAGATGCGAAGGGCATAGCAAACCCTACTGGGAAAAAATGTTAGAACAACAGTTCAGAGGTAATATGGACGTGAACCAATGTCCGAGAAACTCGCGGAGGAGTGATTTGCTTAGTGTGGTCTATCCGAAAATGAGGATAGACCTGAGGATTGCTCCGCTGGAAAGATGTTGTGAGACGATAGCTCCGAGGTAATATGGACATGACTAGCGTCTAACGAGATTGATTTTTGAGTGGTCACTGCGGGAGTGTGCGAGTGGACCTGAGGACTGCTCCGCTGGGGAGACTTTGTGGACTCATCATCCGTTGCGTATCCGGGACTCCTGGATACAGATGATGGGTTTTACGACAATTTGTAAAGAAGGAAAAAAATGTTGCACATAGGCACTTGTTGGAGATGAAGAACCAAGAGTTGATTTGTACATCTAGGTTGTTCCGTCGGGGATGAGGGGATGAGGGGAGTACAAGTCTAGTTTAGACGTAATACTTTTTATTAGGCACCATGAGCAAGTCGCCGTTGGGTTTCCCTAGCCGGTAAGAACCGTTGGAAAACACGGTTTCCACGATGAACGAGCCTTCCCATTTAGGTTAGGATTTGCCGGCCGTCTTGTCAGTCATGGCGCATACAAGCGTCTCCATATCCTAGCCCTCTGCGAGTGCTGTTGTAATAACTGTCGGGTTGTAAAGGAGTACGTCGTCCTTTGCCAATGTTCAGACCTTCAGCTTTTTGGAGGTCGTATCCCATCTTCGACATGAGATGGAGTGATTGTTGGCTATAATGATGGATCTGGGACAGCTCATCATTTGTTGTGTTAAATACTGTTGATGACTCGGCCTGCGTCGAATAAGGAGCGTTGTGCACAGGAACATTGCCATGTATACATGACCGAGTTGGTTGAGTTGTGTGTGTAGGATCGTTATCGCGTGCGCACAATTGTCTACCACGTCGAGGACCACCGCTTGCTTCGCATTTTTGTACATCGCGCAGGGGAACACTGTATGTTGCCCATAAGGATTCGTTATGACGAGTAGTACTGAAGACTTGCTCGGATGCGTACAATGGAACGTTGCCTATCATGCGCCATTGCTGATGAGTCATGCGAGACTTAACTTTTGTGTACAAGGAGACTTGTTGAGCTGCGCTGAGCATCCGAAGTCTACAATTAGTACTTTCTAAGGTAAGGATCATGCGGTTCGGCGTGCATTTCTTTCCCTTTGACCTAGTCGTTGAAGGCGCTATTTGTTGTGCCAGTTTTTGAGCAATGACCTCACCTCTTGGGAGGTTGACAACATCCCTGGTTGCCTGGCCTTCCGTCACTGGAAAGTCGCCTAATTGGAGGGACACTATGTTCGCAATGACTGTCCTACCCTCGAAGTCGAGGGTGAGCTCGTTGGCATCAATCAGTTGCTGGATACATTTTTTCAACACAAAGCAGTCTCTGGTTAGATGAATGTACCGATGAAAGAGGCAATATTTTGGGTCATCGACCTTGTCAGCCTCTTCAAGGTATCTGATGTTGGGTAGCCAAAGTTTGTTTCCCTTTATCAGTATATTGAAGATTTCAATGATGTCGTCATCATTGAAGGAGAAAGTCCTCTTTGGCTTTGGGGCTTCTGATACCTGAGTCCTACGGTCCTCCGGGGAGACCGGTAATTTTGCATCGTTTTTGGACTCAGAGGGAATTCTACCCCCAGCTTTGGACGCTGCTCTGTCTTGTCGTCGGAGACTACCCCAGACATGTCATTGTTTGGTTCTTGGGAATCACTGTCCTTACTGCATGACGGGTTGGCGTGGATCACCATGAGATTGCTACCCCCGGCTTGCAGAGTTATTACGGGCCTTGAAGGTGGCAGGACCATGTTTGCTTTGATCTCCAGTATTGCCTGGGCTAGAGCCTACATCGTGGCACTCATGGTGTTCATCATCGCCTCAAGAGCATCGAGTCGTTGGTGATCGCTGAGCCCTTCCGCCTTCGGTTCCTGAGTCGCACTGTCGTCAGGGAAGACGGGCATCGTTGCATCAGACTCAAAGGAGATGCTACCCCCAGAATGATGCTCTGACTATTCGAGGGTGACTCCCCCTCGGCCTGTCATTGTCTATTCCTTGGGGGTTGCAGTATTCAGGGGAGGTAGGCATCATCGCATCGTCTTCAGACTCAAAGGAGATGCCACCCTCAGCTCTAGATGCTGCACTAACACTAAGCACATTGCCGTCAGCTTCCGCAGAATCGGTGTCTTCAGGAAAATCCGAAAGTGCTATATCTTCTTCAGACTCGGAGGGAATGTTACCCCCAGCTTTGGAAGGTGCGCTTTCTTGATGAAGGTGATTACCCCCAGAGAACTCGGCATCTGTCCCTTGAGATTCACTATCTTTACGGAATGCTGGGTTGTTCTGTATGTCCAGGGGGACACTACCCCCAACTTGGACCACCCCCAGGGGTTCTGAAGAAGAACTACCCCCAGGGGCCGACAGCTTGTTCCTTGAGCGGGTGCCATGGAAGACTCATTCTGCATGTGTCGTTGTCAGTCCTCCGGGTAGTTGCCTTCGCGACGCAATGGTAGAGATCGCCGGACTTGAGGTATTTGACTTCTTTCTTCCCTTGGTGGTGGGAAGCTTTCCAGTTGAGTAGCATGAGGCGAAGGGCAACTCCTCCTCCTCCTCTGATACTTACACCTGATCTCCGGGTTGTTGCCGGGTTGGTGCTTTCTGGTGCAGTCGCCTGAAGGCCGACTGCCTGTCTATGAGTACTGCTGCTTTATTGCAGCAGCAGTCGATGATAATGTTGGCACTGCAGTGCCTGGAAGGGGGCACGTCGCACGTCGTAGTGGTTTCCCTCACTTTGCGTTTGTGAGTGATCACTTCACGCAAATCATGCGAATGGTGTTTCACCCTTACATCCTCTTTGCGAGTTCGGGTATCCCGGGCACGCGGATGTGCAGGCGATGCATTTGCTCCCGGACCTGGGTTTCGTACACGAACTTGCCCCGAGGCACTGGTGGAAGACTTTTGGAACGAACCCCGTCCGCTGGTCCCTGTGGGTTGGACGCATGGGTCAGTTCTGTACAAAATTTCGTCAGAGATCCGTGTAATAGTTAGCGATGCCTGTTGGCAGTCAGTCGCATGAGCAGTTACTTGAGCTCGACGAGCTCGTACTGCCCTAGACATCTTCAATTTAGCACTCGCAAGCGCGTAGTAAGAAGAGTCCAGATTTGAATTTTCGCCATACACAGTAGGTCGCATAGGATCTGCGCCGCGTGAGATACGATCGAAAACACAAGTTCTGTTGCTGTCAGAGCCGCATGCGACTGTCTGCCTACGGCTGTGAGTTGATGTCGCATGGTCAATCTTATGCGGCATGTGAATAGATGCCGCATGTACAGTATTATGCAGCCTCCTTCTCGGACGAATAGGACCAATCCCAGCTCCAGAACGTCTGGCATCGTAGTGTTTTCCTTTGCCAGATTCCGAGTGCTGAGCAGTTCCTGCGCCAGCAGAAGATGCCGCATAGAGGTGGACTTCCTCAGCAACAGATTGAGAGTCGGAGATCGCCTCCTCCGCAGTTGGGCTAGACGCAGTGGCCTTTGCTACCCACGTTTTGCGGGTCTTTTTGGGCTTGGCTTGCCTTGGTGAAGGATTCAGACTTCCTTCAGAGAACATTTCCTCAAATGCTTGCTGGTCGAAGCGAACTACCAGCATCTTTTGCGTTGAGCCAAGTTTGGCCGCACCGGATTGCATCACAAATTTCTCAACAGAGGAGAATTCGGTCCCCAGCAGAGTCGTCATCGTGTTTGCCATTTAAATCAAAAGGAAGAACTAAAAGAACTTGACTTGATTAACAAACTAGAGAGTACAGAGAAAAGTCCTAATAGACAATCTAAGTACAAATTCATTTTGATCTGGGGGGTGACGAAGGAGGGTTAGGAGTGTAGCAACTCTCTTTACTCCATGGACGATCCGGATGCAGAAGCTTCTCTCCTTGGTTTTAGTGTGAATCTGCAGATAGCCAGTCCTTTTGGTTCGGTCTCTCTCTGAAGCAGAAAAAGCCGACCTTTAGAACGTTCCAGCTGCTCCTATTTATAGCCATCGTGCTATGGGCTATGGGTACCGCATATGCCTCTGTTTAGTGGCCGCATAAGGCTCCTTCAACAGAATGCGGTTGCAACTGTTGCCGCATGGTGCGGACAAGCCGTCACATGGATTTGGTTAGAAATTTCTGTTTGAAGAGATCCCGGGGCTATTGTGTGCATAACTCGATCAGTTGGACACTTGGTCAACACTTAGCCAGAAATCGTCTTCGATTGTAACAGAAAATCTTGTGAGTCGAGAACCGCATACTGTTGTAGTCGCATAGAAGCACTCATTTGGCCTTGGTCGGGATGACCCTCTGGCCGCATGATGTCGAGGCCGCATAGTCTTGAAGCCGCATGCGTACTCTTGTTTGGCCTTGGTCAGATGGACGCTCTGGCCGCATGATGTCGAGGCTGCATGGGTCTTGAAGCCGCATGCGTACTGTTGTTTGGCCTTGGTCAAGTGGAAGCTCTGGCCGCATGATGTCGAGGCCGCATGGGTCTTGAAGCAGCATACGTAGGACACGTGGCATGGTCCGTCTGTCGAGGCAATTAATGCACTGATGTAATTTGTTGTCTTTTCTTGAGTCATCGTCTGCACGGATTCCGAAGCATCTCAGGGTGATAAGTGAGATGTCAGCTTCTGACAGATATTGAGATCTATGTCAGGGGGTTTTATGCGACCGTCCTGCTCTGTGATCGTTCAGGCCGCATATAGTATACTACACGACTTCTCTGCGACTTGGTTGATCAGGCCGCATGTGGCTTCTTTACGACTTAATTGTTCAGGCCGCATGAAGGCTATTATGCGACTTCGGTCTGGCTGTATCTATCATATTTTATACGGCATGAGCTCTATGCGGCCTGTAGTATTTTTATGCTTCTACAACAGTGTCGTGGTGTATCCAAGTCCATGCCCAATAGGACATTAAACATCAAACCTGTGTGTACAAAAACCATATTTTACCCTTGAATTAAAAGTAAAATACAGTCACTCATCCCCTTGTGCAAACACAATCCCACTACATGGTTGAGTGAGCTACATATAACTGCTCATCTATAGGGTTCAATGCAGAAATCTCCTTAAGAAAGTTTTTAAAGAGAGAAAATCCCCTTGATTTATTAGTAAGGCAATGCACAATTATTTGACCAGCATATATATATATATATATAATCCTCAATCCCTGTTCATGACGACCTTTTTTTTCTCAATCAACCACTTGACTAGTTTCTACCATATTATCTAGTAGGGATAATTGCCATCTCATGACACAATTCTCTACCTGCGTAGACCACTCCTTCAAGTCTTACTCTGAGTATGCTACTTGAAATATCTCATTTCATTGCCAGTCCATATTATATAGGCATGCACATGCAGGGTTATTTGAACTCCTCGTTGGTACCTTGATCTTATATCCTTATGACACACTAATGGCATGTCCACTAGCAAGCAATATTGGGGTATGTAGTTGTTCTGTGCTATGATCCATATAGTAGAGTAGGGTCATATGTAACTATTGGATAGCATTTGGTATAGGGATTTTTTTCTTATGAAATTTCTGGGAAACCTAAGGGAGAAAGTGCTTACCAAGTTTGTTTCATGTTAAAATTTCTTTCAATCTAAGAATAATTGGTTGCAGGGAATACAATGTTCACACAAATTTGGGACAGATATTCTCTCCAAAACAGGTGGACTTTCTTACTTCCGATGGAAATGGAATTACTGTTAAATTCCGAGTAATGTTTCCAAGTCTAGTGCTAGTCCGGGTCGGTTTCCGGGTTGGATCGGGTTGAGTCCAGGTCCTGGTTAGTTGGGTCCGGGTCTAGGTTGAAGTAAGGTTAGTGAATCCAGGTCAGGTTCAGGTCAGCAGGGTTAGGGTTGGAATTGGTTTTGTGTCCGGATCAGTAATAATATTAGTTTATTTTTAATAATGACAATGTCCGATGGTGGAATTTGAAATTTCTTTTATTTATTGGATAAGCGAACTAGGTTATAACTTATAACAAGTTTTGAATATAAAGACAGCCACTAAATATATCTTTTTTATAAATCAAGAATGGCATAGAATTATATATTCCCAGTAACATTATTTATTACATAATTTTCACCGAGAGCACTGAAGTTACAAGAAATTGCATAAAAGAATAAAATTTGAAAATATATATAGAGAGAGAAGGAACTAAAATGCCCATGCTAAGGGTGTTTTGGCTGATTCCCCATCCACAAACTGAAATAAAAAACAAATGATAGATATAGGCCCTTGCTAAAGGCGTATTTTTGTAGTCGTGAATAAAACACCCTTGGCAAAAGTGTGTTTTTCTTTTATTTTTTATTTGTTACATTATTTTTTTTTTAAATTTCAAAGGAGTTAATTTTTTTTCTTATCTTTCTATTTTTTTATTTGTTTTTCTTTTATTTTTATTTAAGTCTCACCCGCCAACCACTCCTATTTAAACCACTAGACCTAACTTAAAAAAATTTAAAAAACAAAACAAAAACTACACCCAGTTAGGAAAAAATGAAAAAAAAACGCCATTAGTAACGGCGTTTCTTTTCTGAAGAACAAAAAATTGGTGGAAAAGAAACGCTCTTAGTAAGGACGTTTTTGGCTAAAGAAACGCCCTTGCCAAGGGCATTTTTCATTTTATTTATTTATTTTCAAATATTTCTGGTTGGATTTAGTGGGGGTGGGGGGATTAGCATAGTAATTAACTAGAATGTAGCATTTGGATTCTTCCTACAGAATTTGGCAAACTATTTTTTTGCTGACATTTTAGAGAAGTTCTATGCTTTGGGTGAAATTTTCTGCTTTTCTTAAGCAAACATGTGATGATGGTCCCATAATTTTATTCCTAGAAATATAAAATTTCCCGACAATATTGGAATCCACCTTGAAATGTAACATCAATTAACATTATCTTCATTAGAAATATTACCGAACTGGCGGCGCACATGGCCTTGGCCCTGTCGATGACCCTAGCGGCGGCCTTCTTCAGATCCGCCTCCACGTACGGAAGGACGTCGGCGGCTCCTACAAACAATAAACATTAAAAAAAAATCACGAGACAGGACAAACAAACGAAATTAGGGTTAGGGTTAGGGTTAAGGTTAGGTCGTTATGGTACCGGGTCCGGCCAGGCCGACGACGGAGGAGGGGAAGGGCTTGGCATGGACGACGACGAGGTCGAAGAGGGGTGCGGGGATCGCGGAGGAGAAGAAGTGCTGCAGCGTCCACTCGAGGGCGTGGAAGCTGTGCTCGCTCTCGTCCACCGCCACCAACATCACCGTCTTCTTCTTCTCATCAGCATCAGCATCAGCATCAGCAGAAGACGCCATTGTGTCTTTTTGGTTTGGACTAGTAAACAAACCCTAATAATAATGCGAAAACTAAGATTGTCACTCTCAAAAAGGGAAAGATAGAGGGATAAATAAATGAAGAGGATGTGGACGACGATCCGGATCTTTCTGCTGTTTTACTGGTGGATGTTTCTACCGAATTAGAGTAACTATTGTGGTTAGCGAAATATCTATAAGATATTGATTGTGTAGCATAAGTTCGGCGGTTCAACCCAGCTCTGTATTATTTTTTCTATTTATAAATAGTAAAAGTTTAAGGTAGTGGGTCAGAAGGTTATGTCAAAAATTCAAATAATATTTTAGAATTTACATATGTTCAGATAGTTACGAGAATTTTAGGTTTTTAATTTCTATTTTTAAATACGTCAGAAAACAAATACGATACTTAAAAAAAAAAATAGTTATTAAATTAATTGGTTGATGATATACATACGGCTTAGACGGCTACATTTGGAGTCACTTCTAAGCCGCATTATATTAGTAGATAAAATTTTTAGGCTAATTCTATAGGTACTTCCAAAATTGCTTAGGACAGTCCATTACTTCATGACAGTCCAGATTTTTGTAACTTTTACTTAGGATAACCGAAAATTTATTCAGGACAGTCCAACTTCCACTCCCACAAATCTTTCTAAAACCCTTCATTCTAAATTTCTACTCTCTCTCTCTTCAAATTTCCAAATCACCAAATCCTAACCCTAAACTGTAGTGCCTCAAATCCCGATCCGACCGGGACGAGCACTATGTAATTGGGCTTGTGGCTAGTCCGTCTGAGTCGTAACTTAGATCTCGGCATCTTCTTGCCACGGACAAAATGCGATGATCGTTTCCAACTCATGGAAAGGCCTCTATTGAAACGAGTCCAATAGTTTTCGTGTTTTGGTTGCTTGATTTTTTTGATTGCCGTTTTGAGGTTTTGGATTTGTTGTTGCTTTCGATTTGCTTGGTTTTCGCTGCTGGTTTTATCGTTTGGAACTTGAGGTTTTGGGGAGTTCGGCAAGGAAGGATAAGCAAGATTTCTAACTCGGTGCTTGTACTGTTTCAGGTCCGCGTAACTGACGTTTGATCGTCGCTAGCGGGATTCCTAGTTTCAGCCTCTTTTCCCTTAACCAGTGAGTGGTTTGGTCCCTTCTTTCCTACTTTTTCATGCCAACATCTCTAAGTTTCAATCTTTCACTCAATGATGCCCGGTTGGACGCCTAGGAAATCCTTAGCCACATGCATGCCAACCACTAAGAAAGGAACATAGGATTTGTAGACTAATTTATCATATGCTTGCATACCTTATAATTTGAGCTTGTTTATAAGGAAAGTTGGTTGTTAGTGGCGGCCTGGTGCCTCGGATAGAGTTTGGACTTATGGGATAACTGAATCGGAACACCGCACGAGAAAATATGAACTGTTGCATGAGATATATATATGTTGCTGCTTAACTTCTTCTGTTTAATTCGATGCATTGTATGTAATATGAATTATTTCATGCATCTGCATGGTCTGGGACAACTTGTGCACAGGGTTTGGCATTTCCTCGAAATTGCTTTTCGGGGCACTGGAACCGTATCGATCCGGAGGGAAATATTTGATTCGTGCTCGTCACGATGCATAACGGGACCTCCAGCAGGGCTTGCTACCCGGGCTGATAGGGCGTGCCGCTAAGCTTGAAATATGTCCCTAAGGTGTCGATCACACCAATGACCGCATAGATTAGAACGCATGCTAACTTATTATCTTGTGCAAATGGTAAGTATACTTGTGTTTCGTTTCAGGGAAGGCGTGCATCGATTGAGTAAGCAATCGGTGTACTGGTTGAATTCAATGCTATATTTATTCCTATCAAAACATGCAACTGATATGAATTGATTTCACTTGCTTCCTTATAGAAGCTATCTTAATGCATGCTCGCCCCTAACAAGCTAGTGTCGATTTAGTCGAGTGGGTTCATCCCGCTCACCAGTACAAGTTGAGTACTGACCCACGTTGTGGGCAACTATTTCAGGCACTCAGACGGTGCAACGCTAGAGCATAGCGAGGAGGCGTTAGGAGCACATCTATTTTGAAGTATAGCTGGAGTCAGTTCATTTTGGAGCATGGACTTCAATCTATACAAGGGCGTAATGTGCAAACGACGTGGACTATCTGACGGAGTGCGCTCTGCATTTTGAGTTATCTTTTGTAATGCAATTCAATAGCCGAGAAGGCGCATCAATGTAAACTCTATGTAAATTACTCTGAATATTCAATGAAAAAGCATGTTTCTTCCGCATTTGTGTTCAAATCTCTGTGAATGTGTTTTATAATTTGTGTTTCAAAATGGATTCCTAAAACTGCAAGTTCTTGCCTTGTGCGAGCGCAACCCCAGGCTCGCACGGCATCACGCCCCTAGCGAGGACGAATCGGTTCCGTAAAGGATCCGGCGAGGACGAAAGACCCTTTCGGGATCGGGGCGTGACATAAACCCAACTGCCGGAGGAGGAGGAGGCGACGAGAGACAGAGGCTGGAGAGGGAGGCTGGAGGAGGCATAGGCCGCTCGCCTTCCGCTGCTACTGTTGATGTTGCTGCGGTCGTTGTTGCTGATGCTGCCACTGCCGTCGCCGTCCCACCCTCGCAGCCGTCCGCCCCCTTACCCCATCGCGCGCCCCCGCACCCTGTCGTCGCCGCTTGTCCCCGCACCCTGCTGCTGCTTCTTCTTCTATGGACTGTCAAAAATTGACAGTCCTTCCAATAGAAAGGACTGGAGTGTCACAATGTTGACAGTCCTTCAAATTGAAATGACTGTCAATATTGTGACAGTCATGGAAAAATAATTTGGACTAAAAAATAAAAGTCATTAGCTTTTATATGAGAATTTTGGCTGGCCTCAAATAAAAAAAAATTAGTGACAAATTTGTAAAAAAATAAAAAAAATTGAACGGTCCTAAACAATATATAAAATGCCTTTAGAATTAGCCATTTTTTATTATGCTCGATTTGGTTTATTATTAGAATAAAGCAAGACTTACCATCAAAGTTGATTGTAAATTTTACAACTTCCTATTTTGCGTCCATTCCATTTATTGGTCACCCTCTCTCCCCTACCACACATGGGAAGATGTGATCAATTAATTGGCACCAGTAGGTTGTAAAACTTACAACAATTGGTTGTAAGCATAGCATTACCTTTTTTATTATGCTCGGTTTGGATCTTACACATGTTTATATATATATATATATATATATATATATATATATATATATATATTCAAAAAGATAAATATTATTGAAAAAAACGATGATTACAATTAAGATCTCTATGTCATTATTTATTTTTTGTACAACAAAAATACTAAAGAAAAGACCCTCAAATATACGTCGATTTTCTTTCCTCTACGTGCTAAACCACTGCTAAAAAAATTATTCTTAGACGGCGATATCCTGTAGCTTTGTTGTCCACACGTGTTATATATATATATATATATATATATATATATATATATATATATATATATATATATATATATATATACACTAAGGACCTCTAGTTCAAGTAGTTAGAGTGAGGCATATTCTCCCAAGAGATTGCTGGTTCGAGCAACAGAAGAAGCATATTAATTTTCTAGTAGAAAATTAATGTGAGTTGCGATGCGGTGCAGACCTTCGAATCAGAATTTGTGGGATCGAGTTTGTAGGCCTTCATGTCGAGTTTGGGATCTACATCTTTTAATCTCAACCACTAAATCATATATATATATATATATATATATATATATATATTAATTTACATGCCCAGATATGTACCCCCAAAAATGTGAATACAAATGTGACATATTCATTGTTTTCTCCTTTATTGCAGTCGTGTTTCATACAGTCAAACATAAAAATTAATAAATAAAAAGTTCGGAAAGAGAGAATAAGAAGGAATAAGACATGCCACCAAAAAAATATGGTTTTTTCTATAGGCTCTATGATTTTTACTTAGGACGTTCAAAATTATTTTTAATTTATTTACAAATTTGTCATTGAATTTCATTACTTGAGACTAGCCCAAAATATGGTATAAAAGCCCATGAGCTTTTATTTTTCATTCTTCTCTCTTCTCCCCATGCTCTCTGTCTCTTCTCCCCTTGCTCTCTCTCTTTCAAAATCTAATTTCTTTCAATTCTTAAAACCATAAACCCTAAACCCTAAAGTGTAGATTGGTTATCCAAATCCTAGTCCCACAATCAAAAAGTAACAATATACAATCGTTATTTGGTATGTCATTGATAAACTATGATGATTTGATTTTTCAAATTTAGGTCCACATATAAGTATTGAATTATATGTGTTTAATGTAGGAGAAATGCATCTTAAAAAAATTGGGCCATCTAATACACTAAATTTTCTTTCCGCTACGCTCGAAGAACTCATCGGTTCTTCCAAAGCACTCTTGGTAAAGAATTTAACAAATTAATTTTGGATTTTTTCGTCGTAGGACTGTGACAGATAAATAGGACTGTCAACAAACTGACTTCCTATTTTTAATTAGGACTATCAACAAACTGACAGTCCTGAGTAAAAATAGGACTGTCACTTGTACTGCAGTCCTAGTTAAATTTAGGACTGTCAAATTTTTCTACAGTCCTAATTTTCTACAGTCATGCTTTTAATCAATTTTATGCAGTTTTATTAATTTTTATTTCTATTGTAGGGATTATCGTGTTTTGATATTATAGTATATCCTCCAATTGCCATTGATGTAGCTAGTTCTCCACCGATATTTGCTTTGAATTAGACAAACACGCGTTACATTGGTGTAGAGAAGTTGGACGGAAAAATAATATAGTCATTGTGATCATAAGATCGGACCGAAGTCGGCCGCGACGCACAATTATAGAGCTTGAATGTGAAAGAGGTGGTTTATTCCTGTCTCATGGAAAGAAAGATATAGTTCCCCAAAGAAAAGTTCCAAAGATAAGTGTTCGTACGAGAAAATGCGGTTGTCCATTCAAGATATCTCTTATAAACATGGAAGATGTGAAGTGGATAGTCCAAGTGAGGAATGGAATCCACAATCATGTTATTGCCGAAACACTTATGGGTCATCCCTATGTAGGAGGATTGAACAATGTTGAGCGAAAGATAGTTGAAGATTTGTTCGCTCCAGGAGTTGCACCCAGAAATATTTATTCCGTCATACGACATGAAGACGAGAATAACAAGTCAACAATGAAGTCAATCTACAACGCAATACCGAATTCAAACTCCAACAGTAAAAAAACAAGAATGGCGATGCAGCAAGTATTGAAGTTACTTGCTGAGAATCATTATGTGGAGCACTATAGAAGACATCCACAGAGTAATGAAGTCCTTTCACTGTTTTGGGCTCATCCTGGTTGTACACATTTGGCTAGGTCCTTCGCTGACGTATTGATTCTTGATTGTACATTGTCACGCCCCAGTCCCAAAATACGTAGGACCAGAAATACGTGACACGCCAGCTACGCATTCGACCAGACTCTGGTCTGACTCGAATACGTATAAGCTGTAATATAAAGGGCACTATCTAGATATCCCATAAATGTAAACCTCTATGTCTCAATCCATAATGTACAGAAGTATACAAGAAAGAGCTATATGTGCTAAAGTCGGCCGCCCAATAACACACCAACTCGAATAGACTCGAGAAGAAGCATGAGTCTATAAAAACTAGGCTACAACAGCAGATGAATAATCAATGTAAAATAACCATAATGCCGGTAGATATGATGTGAGTACCTGGTACCATGCCCGCAAGACATGCAACTCCAACAGCAACTCCAAATTCTCCGTAATCATCTATGCTGCAAAACTGGTAGGAAACCAGGTCCTCAGAGGGACGTAATAAGGTACAAAAATATAGCATGCCAAGTAAACAGAAAGTACAAGTGCAACGACAGGGTACTCTATCATAACCAAACAAGTATGACACAGTTTAAAGACAATGTTCTACGCGTGGGCTATCCAAAATAAAACCGTAGCTCCGGACACGGAAACACACGGGACGTACCGCGGCTCCGGGCAAGGAGTCACACGGGTGATACAACTACACTAGATACAGGATCAATATAGATACAGTACATATACATATATATAAGCGCGTGCAGAGGAGCCCAAACGTCTAGTAACTGTCTTTCCCATCCCAAGCGGTCAACGATGGTGCGCTGAACCTGAACATCTATCTAACTGTCTCGACACACAGAAATAATTCAACAGACACGACCCTAAGGTCATCCCAGTCTCTGGTCATGATGTCAGTATCAGGATACAAGAATTTGGCATGATCACAGTGTATGAGTGTGTCCTGGGGTGTCGATATACTCAGGTACGTACATCGAGGTGTTACGAACATCTAACATTCATTCTAAGACGTTACGACGAACGTCTGCACGCGGTTGTGATCAGGACGTAAAGTATCGATCGTAAACAAAATACGTGCACAATGTACATAAAGAAATAATAAATATCTGTAATCTGAAATACAGGGTGGCAAGGTACACTTGCCTGTGTGCGGCTGCTGATGACGGGGATTCGGTACCACGTCCAAGTCCTCAGGTCCCGTAGTACCTAGAGATGAGATACAAACTCAATCAATAAACTATCACATGGCAAACAGGGGTGTGACACACATCTATACATAAGCTCAATCTCAGCTACGACTCACAGGGACAAGATGCTAGGGGGTTGACCACAGTTGACTATCGGTACGATACGTCAAATCATCTAGTCATCAGTACCACATCATCAAACCATCCTCAAAACACAGTTAACGATTATAAATCCTTCGTTTCATATTATTGTTACCAATCACAAAGTACTACTCTATATTAACCACATTTAATTTTCAATCCCCAAATTACCGATTAGGGGTTTTACACTACACACTAGTCCTCAATCAATCACGTGCTCCTCGGTGTTCATCAACGTTCAAATAAATCAGAATCTTATTTCTCCTCAATTTAATCCTCATTATTTTATTTAGCATTTCCCACCATGTAATTTATATCCCGGACAATTATTTAAGATCAAAACCTAAATCTCCATGAAAATCCTTTATCATATTTTATAATTTATTTGTAAACCCTAAACCTAAATCTCCATGCAAAACATGTTAAAATCATTTTAATTTCTTATATAAAGACAAACCTAAACCTACATTCCCTAATCAACATTAAACCTCCTCAAAACACAACAAGACATAAGAACCCTAGTAATATAACTCACATAACTACAAATAAAACCCTAGTTAGATAATAACACAACCTGAAATATACACAAAGAGAGGGGGAGAGAGTCGACCTCTACTTGGCTGCGTCGACCGAGGGTTGGCCGGAGTGGTGATGGTCAGCAGGGTGGAGGTGGCTGCGGGGGTGCAACGGTGGGGGTGGAGGTGATGCAATGGTGGTGGTGGAGATGATGCAATGGTGGTGGTAGCTGGTGGTTGTCAGGGTGGTGGAAGAGGTGGGGGAGTAAAGATGGAAGTGTCGGTGCAATGGTGGTGGTGGTGGAAGCTCGCCGGAGAACAGCGGGGTGTCTCGGTGCGGGTGATTCTCGGCCGCCGGGGTGGCAGTGCCGAGCTGCGGGGACCGTCGGTTGAGAGCAGTAGGCCGGAGAGGCTTCGCCGGTGCTCCGGAGGGCGGATGCGGGGAGGCTCGTCGCGGGTTGGAATGCCGAGCTGCGGGGGTGCGAGCTCGATGCTGGGTCTGCGTCGGAGCTGCGATCGAATGCCCGAGCACCGTGAGGGCTCGACGCTGGGACAGCAGCCGGAGCTGCGGCGGTGCAGCGGTGCACTGCCCGGCCGGAGTGGCTGCCGGAGCTGCTCCTCAAAGAAGAAGAAGAAAGGAAGAAGAAGGAAATAAATAAATATGGAGGAGGGAGGCTCGATTTTCTAGGTGGAGGAGGGAGGAGAGAGAGGAGAGGGTGGTTCCAATATGCCTAGGGATTAGGCCTGCATTGGGGAGAGGGGTGAAAGGATATTTTATAGGGGGTTGTGTGGAGTCTAGATGGTTGTGATGCTCCCAATTCAAATGGAGGGTAGGGATTTTACATGAAAGGAATAGATTTTCTTCATACAAAAGAAGGGGAAGATGGGTTGACTACGGTCAAAGAAGGGGTAGCCTCTCCATTTGGCCTTGGCCAATGAGGTGAGGACACCTAATTCAATAATTGCAACTAAGCCCCTTAAATTTGGGTAATTACACAAACACATAAAATAATGCAAAAATTATGGGGGAATTGGTGTTTGGTGTTTTGTAGGGTGAGGGGGTGTTGTGTGTTTGGCATGGAATTAATTAAATGGGCATTAGGATTAAATGGGGATTAAAATAGGATTAGTCAAAATTGATATCCCCGATTTAATTAGAATAAAAGTGTCCCGCACTTTTAAATTAAATGGGGGCACTTGGGGTCTAAATTTGAAAATGACACAAGATCAAAAATGGTGTAGGCTTGGAGTCAGTCTTGGACCCTTTAGTTGGTCTGGCTCAACGGGTTAAGTTGGTATCTCAAAATTGAAGGTAACGACACAGGTGTCCGACACAAAATTTAATTATGGGATTTTGGATATGGAAAGTTGTGCAATTAATTTAGGGCACAATGGATTTGATTTTTGAGTGACGAAAAAGTCCAGTGCCTAAATTGGCGAGTCAAGTCAGAAGTACAATAGTCCGATGGAATCTATGGGCTGATATTGGGCTCCGAACAATTCAATAATAGTAGGGCGCGCCAAGGATTTAATTAATAAATAAACAGACATATGTAACCCTACACTAAACCTCAACATCTGCTGCTAACCAAAATTTTCCAACCCATACCAGACTATCTATAGAATTAATTGAGGGGGTTTACATACATATAAGACAAATAAGTTCAATGTCACCCTCATATTTTCATCCAAGGATAGTTTAATAATTTTTAATGGGTATTAATTATTTTAGGATTATTTAAATTAATATTTGTGCATGGCTTGATTTATTTATTTATTGTATTATTAATTGTTGCTAGTGTAGATTATTTTTGACTTGTGTAGTGGACATAACCATTTAATTAGAGAGCATGAAACAAACTTTTAGACTAGTCTAAGTTGAGCCCATGAATTAGGCCCATGGATTAAGAGACTTGATTAATTAGTGAAACCATTAGACTAGAACATTTTTCCCTAATTATTTCTTCAGGAGAGGCCCCAAGGTATATTTGGAACATTATATATTACTTGGAGAGGGGTTTAAGAGCAGCCATAATTAGGAGGAGAGAGTGTCCTCTCACTTTATTTTTCTCCAAATTTCTAGATCTACATTTTCCTCTTCCAATTTCCCTCTATTCCTTTATCAATTCTCCATCAAATCTTCACCAAACTCATTCTAAATTTATTATTGAGGCCTCTATATCAAGGATCTACAAGCAAGGAGCAAGAAGCAAGGAGGAGGGGGCCAAGATCTACAAGGAGATGAGCTACTTGTCATTTAGGACCTTTTTATTGGGAATTCATCTCCCAATATGTATAATTCAGTTTTCCCCTTCTATTAGACTATAGATCTGAGATTTACCATGAGAAACCAACCCATATGCATAGGCTACCCATAGAATTTGGTTTTGGGTCAATTGGAGACCTACGGTGGAAGCTATGACCAAATTGGTGCCAATTTTGGAGGAATTCCGAGATTGGCACATGTTTGCTTGTCAATTGATCTAAAAGATCTAATTGATACTTGATTATTTGTTTGTGACTAGTGTCGTATCCACAATTGGATACGTGTAGGTCGTATCTCGTTAATTTGACGAAACGGGTTAATTTTAGGGGTTTTCCTCCGACACGGGGCCTTGTGCATATCACATTATGACACAGACACGTAGACACTCTAATTACTATACGTATTATTCATAAATTATGTATTGGACTTGTACGTGTCCTCCGGGATGCGTGTGGTTGTGTGTTGGGACCGTATCGCAAGCGTATCATAGAGGAAGTGTGATACGGGTGCGATGCGCTCCATTTATTTGTGTTTTGTTCTTCTCACTATGCGTGCATATGTAATTATATATGTATATACTATCTATGTATTATATAGAGTACATAATAGTATAATTTGGGTTTTTGTGTTTATGTGTGTCCATGTGTATATTATGAGGGTATCTAGATATATAGAACTATGAGTATATATATATATATATATATATATATATATATATATATATATATATATATATATATATATATATATATATATATATATAAATATATATGTATACCTATATGTTGATTCATATGTGTGGCTAAGTATATGCATATATAGCTAATGATTAATATGTATGAGTATATCTATATGTATTGGTATCTATACTTTAGTGTTATACATATAGACTGATATATATGAGGGGTAGTATATGTATCTATGCATATAGATAGTTAGTTATCTATATGAGTATTAGTAGGGGTCGTATAGTTAGTTTTTTGGTGCTTGAGGGTGTGGTGAAGACTCGATAGTGACAACAACAGAGTTCAGTCCACTGTAGACCAAAGATCCAGCCACAACGAATAGCATTCATCAGTGAGGCACAACAGTAGCTAGCAAACCGAGCTCTGCAATAGCAGCTCGCATGAATAGCAGGGAGCTGCAACCCGCACCACAGCAGCAGTGGGTAACCACTGTGTAGCAGCTCACAGTTGGAGTAACAGCAGGCCGCACCAAGCTCTGCAGCAGCCCGCACCGAGCAGCAGCTGCAGCATGCTTGCGAGGAGAGCAATAGCTGCAGCAAGCTTGTGAGAAGACCAGCACCTGCAGAAAAGTCCCTGTGTACATTGCACACAGCATGAAGCACAGCAGCTCGGTGCCATTAAGATTCAGCAGTGTACAGCGACACCGCCTCCCAACACTGCAAGGATCTATCTAAAGGACAACAACTGAGTGTGGCATAACACTGCAGCATGGAGTTTTCAGGCAGTGTGGTACATCCATCTTCATCAACATTGTGCATCAATCGTAAATTGAATAGAGCAGAGATCAGTATCAGCAAAGGGGATCTCAGCAGTGTGGAAGCACATCACTGTGCAGTACCTGTAGCACCAATGTTTTCAGAGTGTATCCAGTTCAGTTTCCAGGTAGCGTTTATCAGTGCATCCGGTTAGTATTAGCTGAGGTTTTGGTTTAATGGATGGTTAGTAATTAGGTTCTGTATAGCTCAATTGTTAGTTGAGTTTAGTTAGTTTTCAGTGTTCAGCTAGTTATTCATATTAGGAAGGTTAGGTTTCAGTCAAGGTGTTAGAGTCGGTTAGTTATTAGTTGTGTAAGCAGTTACTTGGATATGGGTTATCAAGGTTTTGTATCAGTTAGTATCTCTACTTGATAGTATATATATTTACCCTATGAGCTAGCTAAGTATCTATTAGTAATTAACTATGGTAACTTGATATAAATATAAATAAATAAATAAATAAATAAATATATATATATATATATATATATATATATATATATATATATATATATATATATATATATATGTATATATATATTAGTGTTAGTTTATAGAGTTAGTGTTAGTTTAAGATAGGTATATATGTATTAGTTAATTTAGAGTTGGGTTACCTTGAGAGACCAAGGTATCACCAAGGTATGGGTCGATACCCAAGGTATTGAGATTGGGTATCGGGTTAGGTGCGATACGCAATGGTGCAAGACCAAGGTATCCTATTTTCCTTGTTTTGATATAGTATTATCAATAATTGACTTGTATATATAACTAAAACATTATTTTTATATCCGAAACTTGCGTATCTTAGGATACGGCTCTTTGAATGTACTGTGGTATGTTAGCTTAACTAGTTTAGCATAGTTTCATAGTATGTCGACTTAGTGACTTAGCATTAGACTCTTGCAACCTAGAATTCATCGGTTTGACTTAGAAATGGCATATCGACCTAGAATTGCATCAATATCAGTTATTTTCATTATTGAACCTTGTATTGATGCAACGTACCATATATAGGTTGTGAGACACCAGCTTGGGCATCGAGAGATACACTTTGCTCAGGACTTCAGACGAGTACATTTCTCTGTTTGTTTTTAATTCATAATATTGTATATATGCATGTTCTAGAATAGTATACATTAATTTCTGACACAGTGATTTTACGGACTGGTGCTATATGGATCCCGTCAGGAGGTGTTATCCCCTACCGTATGCAATGGGTACCCAGTCACATGTATTTCATCATGTGCATCAGGTATTGGCTTTCATGTGCTTCTTGTGCATCCACTATTTCATGTGCTAGTGTGACTATCGTGATCATGTACGTAACGTGTCATGATTGGATCCATGAGTATTGGTTGGAGAGGGGGAGTAGGAGTTGGTTATGTGATCAAAGCCTTCTTGATCTCATGTGCATGTCGATTATACACCTCATGTATAATAGAGTTACCTTTATACCTCATGTGCAACCTAAGCTTATCACATAACGAACTCGCACTCTAAAACACATAGTTAGCATTCTTGTTCTCTACTTGCAGTTATTCTTGTATTTACTTCCAGTTCTTATTGTGCTTATTGACTGTTCACCCTGTATTGTATATTCTTTCTACTTGTGCATATTGTATCTTTTTTCTATTGCTTGTTATATATGCTCGATTATGTTATTGGAACTGTTTTAAGAGGTATGTACTTCGCTCTAATCCTGACTGGATATATTTTTCCCAAATGATTGGCTAGAGGAGCTGTGTCCCACATATTATGGCCCACAGGAAGGTGAGACTTTAGAGGATACTCCCCTAGACTCAGAGGATATTGTACCAGTGACTGAGGAGGTTTAGTTTATGTGTAGTGATTCTTGTATTAGACTATTATTTTGAGGAGATTCACAGATGTACTATTATTTTATATTGTTGATTGTACTTTATACTCTCCTTTGCTATTCCATTCATGCATTATTCTTCCTTAGTTTGTTTTGTGATTGAGATTTGATATACTTGTGAGATACCATATTACTCCTCCGTTTGGAGTTGAGATGATTGACAAGTACCATATTATATTATTGAGATGTTTGATAGTTAGAATGACCCAGACAGCGTTCTACCACCGATTCTGCGGCGTAGGCTGGGCGTAACCACGTACTCGTATCCGAATATCCGGGTGCTGGTCGTGACATTCAATATGACTCTCTTTCACGTTGTTGGCTTCACTTCTACGGAGAAAATATTTCCAGTTGCTTTTTGCTTCATGAAGAGTGAGAAACTTGAGGACTACACATGGGCGTTGGAAAAACTCAAAATATTTTACGTTGGACACAGAGAACCGGCTGTTTTTGTTACTGACAGAGAATACACCCTAATTAATGCTATAGCAACTGTCTTTTCTCACGTGGATACACTACTATGCACTTGGCATATCAATTACAATATCCAATCACAATGTAAGTTGAAGTTGGGAAAGGTGGATGGTAAAATTGACAAAGACCTTTTCGAAGAATTCTACAGCGATTGGAATCATGTATGGCAAGCCAGTACGAAAGACAATTATGATGCGGCTTGGTACTTGTTCAAAGAAAAGTGGGAGACGAGGGAGCCAACATACATTTCTTATATCAAAGATACATGGCTAGAACCGCATAAAAAATACTTTGTCTTAGCATGGACGAATAAGGTGAAGCATTATGTCACAGTGACCATCAACCGGGTTGAAGGATCACACTCAAAATTAAAACAACATCTAAGGTCATCAGTCAGCAATTTTGTCTCCGTTTGGTGATGTAAACTCCCTCACCCAAAATAGGTATTTTGTGTATATTTTATATTATTATATTTATTATAGATGTTGAATTTATTTAGAGTATTTTCTTAGTTAATTAGAAAATAATTTTTTTTAGTATATTTACTTATATAAATATTTATTTAGAATTATTTTTAGGCTATTTTAGATTATTGAGATTTTTCCATAATTTTTAGTTAATTAAAAACTAGTAACACTAATTTTCTCGGACTTTGAAGAATTTATTTTATGTTCAAACTTAACTAAAAATATCCCAAATTTTATTTTAGGTTCTAAATAGTCATATATATTTTCTAGAATTGTTTGGAAATTTTCTGAATATTTTTAGTATTTATTGGGAGTAATTAGGCTAATAACTAGTTTTTAGGACTTGTAGAATTTATTGTGCAATCTCAGGAATATAGAATGGACCCACGTTATTTTCTGGGGTTTATAATATTATTATATATTTTTAGGAATTATTTCAGAATTTTTGGAATAATTTAATATTTATTTTTAGTTATATGGGTAAAACTAATGTTTAGAGCTTCTCCTAATTATAGTAGAAAACTTATGAATATAAAATTGTCCCAAATATTTTTCTAGGGTTTATAGGTTCAAAATATATTTTATATAATTTTTTCAGATTTTTATGATTATTTTTAATATTTATTTGGAGTTATTTAGATTTAAAATGACTTAAATAATATTTTGATAAAGGCAAATCAAAAACAAATAATATAACAAAAACCATTCAATCAGATTCTGACACGTGTCAGCCTATAAATATCCATTCAGCCGCAGGTACATCCCTATATAAATATATATATATATATATTATTATAACCCTAATTATCCTATTATCTTAGAGAGAGATTTTGGAGAATTGCCATCTAGGGTTCCTTCATCTTCCACAAGCCATTGTGCATAGCTTCGGACTCCAAACGAGGCCTAGTTTCTTGCGTTAGAAAGATATTGAGGTTAGTTTTCTGATTATATAATTTATTTTACTAAATTATGAGTATTAAATTCTGTAAAATTCGTAGAGCACAACATATCCGAAAATAGACGTGTTTCGATATTTTTGCGATTTCGGGAGAACCAGGAATCAGAATCATTAACCGTTTAAAGTTTTGGAAAGCTAATGTCGATATCATTGACATATGTTTTTTCTAGAATTTAATTCGAAGTATTTATATACTGTTAATTTTGTAGAACTTCTAGGTTAGAATTTAACCATCGGTGCACAATACAAAATTTGTATGTGCCATAATTCCCAAACGAATTTGAATTCGGACGAGCCATAAATTCCAACATATTTTTGACGCTGAAATCTACAGAAAATCATGCATGAAAGTTGAGTTTGTGTCGGTTGACTTTTCGGTCAACAGATCGTCTCGATTTGTGTGCCATGAGTCTCGAGTTGATAAAATTCAGTTTCTTTGGACAAAATTTAGGAATTAACATAAAAATTAGAATAATAAGATTAAAATAGGATTTTAGAGTAATTATTCCAGAATTAAATAAATTAAAATAAAATAAATTATCTTTTGACGTGATAAATTTGTAATACATAGGCTATTTGGACTGTGACTTGGACTCTGATTCATACCAGCAGCAGGACCCCAGGCAAGATACCTTGCCAAATTGTTTACAGTATTTTGCATGCTTAGTATATTTCTGTATATTTATTTTCTTTCTATTTATTTATTGCATGTGTAGTTTTTTTCAGTCATACTATATATTATATATGTTGTCACACACATGGCACCTAGTATCATGAGAGGACAATCATTAGGCGTATGGGCTTTTAACCACTCTGGTAAACCATAGTATATAGCTCGCACTATGGGCGTGTGTCGCGCTGGTTGCTACCCCCGCGGTATATCGATTTCTGGAGTCTCGCTGGTCGCTACCCCCATGATATGTCGATTTCTGATGTCCATTGACGTGTGTGTGAGTTGTGAGGTAGATCGAGTAGCCTACCCTTGCCCATACGTCGAAAAGTTGTCCTTATTTGCATTCATATAGATGGTCTTGTACAGCGTACTTATTTATTTTCAAATAATATGCATGTTTACTGTATTCAAATTGGCTTGTATTTTCTGTATCTTGTTACGTCCCTCTGAGGACCTGGTCCTCTGCCAGGTGTATCTGTTCTTGAGTAATTGCAGAAGCGCAGATTTGGATGATTACTTGTGTTGCGAGGATGTCTTCTCTTCGAGCCCATGGTTGTTAGCTGGTATTCCTATATTGTGTTTATTGTGTTGTACTCATATTGTATTTGCTCTTATATTCAAGTTGGTAGTGGATTTGTTTCCATCCAACTATCATCCTTAGATATTTCTTATTGAGATCTAGTTTCATAGATACTGGTTATTTATTTCTATATAATTTTGGTGGATGAGATTTAGATTGTACCCTGTGACTTGTGACATACGTTTATACCACTTGTGGATTTTATATTCATATTACAGCGTACGTATGGGTTTGGTTTCCATATATTGGAGTTTCCATATCCATGCGGCTGGCATGCTTACGTGTTCCTAGTCCTACGTATTTTGGGACTGGGGCGTGACATGTTTTTGTGGTGGCCCATGCAGGTCGAGAGCATATTGTCTCGGTTACGTTATTGAACCGAACAAGCCGGCACCTAGGAATAGAGTATAGGATCTCATCCACAATTGACTATTATTTATCTTTCTCCTATCTGTTCTATCTGAATAATTGCATCCTGCTTGATTCCTGTACTTCCCTAATAGTTCTTTGAGTATAGCCTTCTGCTAGAATATAGGAACCCCTGTTATTAGGATGATAATTATGGTAGCACACCTTGTCACGACCCGCACTCGGTTTAGGGGCACGAGTGCGTGGGTACGTCCAGCCTACGCCGCAGCATCGGCGGTAGAACGCTGTCTAGGTATTGATACTATCTAACTAATGTCACGCAGGCATCCAATCTCCATTAGGAGGCACGGATGACACAAATAAGATGAACACATACTCAACCACAGAATCACAGCACGATAAGATTTCGAAACAGAAATTAAAATTAAACACAATACAAGTCCACAAGAAATAACTTAACTTAACAATATCCAAGAATCATCAAAATGCCGGAGACAAATCCGGTACCAAATAGACTGTTAAAAGAACTAACTATGAATAATAATTCCGACTAGACTTCCAGAATCAACTACTACCAAGTCTGTAGCTACTCACCATAAGTGTCGGACAGCGGTCCTCTAAGGCATAGTCTGGAAAAATATTTCCAGTCAGGAAGGAGCAAAGCACAATCTCAAATAACAGTTCCATTAATTGATAATGTCTATAATACAATAAAACATGTTATGCTAGCTACTGAGAAGAAAATGTAATGACAGTTTAAGAGAGACAGGCAATGTAAAGAGACAGGCAATAGGCAATATGATACAGTCAGTGCATGTATAAAAATGGAAGAACAAGGTACAGTATCATATACGGGTGATGTAGTATATGATTAAAGATAGAGAACTGTAATCTATTCTAGGTGTTTGAAATAGTAGTTTCGAAATGTGATCGGCTTGGGAACATGTACAGTAGCTACAGGGCCTGGCTAATCATGGGTGAAGAGCATGATTAACACTTACAATTTTATATACTACAATAAGAGGTTATGATCACATTTCTTACTAACTACTTCCCCGCCCCCAACTAGTACTATAGATCCAACCATGACACGTCACGATACACGAGCAAGTCAAGTCTATCATGTACAATGTCTAAATATACATGTCGTGTACAATGTCAATACGATAATCAAGGTAACATCTCATGACTGCAGATCCAAGCTATACCAGTCCGTGTAACACAGTGTCAAAGATTCAGTTGTAACATTTCAAGATCATTGAACTTATAGCAATTATCAAGAATTGGAAATTATCAGAGAATATACTTGCCTCGGGTCCTTAGCTGGTATTTATGGATGTCCTGTTCCAGAGTATCCCCTGGTAAACCCACAGTCCTATAAACACATCACAATATGACATTTGTATCAGAAGCTATCCTAACACACAATAGAAACACACTGGCCTTAGGGCTACGCTAGGTACGGTAGGGGTCATCTACTAGATAGGCCAACTATATCTATAATATCCCTTAATTACAATAATAACTATAAGTATAAATATATACACTTTAAATAAAACTAATACCTGTATGTACACACAACATATCTCCAATCAAATACAACTGCAAAATATATATGTATATATATATAAAAATGTACTAATGTTTTATACAAAATATGCCTACACATATATAGCTATGTCAATTGAACAACAATAAAGATATATATATATATATATATATATATATATATACACCAAAATAGTACGTATACTATTATTTTTTATATACCAATTAAATATATCTTGAAAATATGCTAAGTGTTTATATAAAAAAAAATGCTTATATTAGAACACGTATTTATCTATCAATCATATATATATATATAGAAATATTTTAAATGTATGTACAACATATATATGTTTGAAATTATATCAAGTATATATATATATACAAAATATATTATTATATATACCAACTTAATTATAGAATTTATTTAAATATATACTATACTTATACAATTGATTTCTAATAATTAAATAATATACAATTTACATATTTATACATTTTTACCAAAAATAATACATATACCAATTACGTTATATATACATTTGCCTTAATTAAATACATAAATACTTTACATTATATATATACAAATTAATTTATTTACATATACTAATTACATACAAATACATATACTAGCTTATACAAATTATATATATACCAATATTATATATACTACTAAATTAAATACATATTTATACCATTTATTTAAATACATACAATATCTTACATTATACCAAATTAATCTATATACACATTAATTAAATATTTAAACAACATTTATATATATATATACATTATATATATATATATATTTATACATACACTATACTATATATACTAACATATACTAGTATATACATTAATTAATTATATACAATACTTATACATTTATATTAACATATGTATTAAAATGTAGAGATATATATATAAAACATATATACACTAATTTAATTTTATACAATTTAAATATATATACTAATGCATATATATATTCCTTCATACACTATACATAGATATATACTAATACATATATTACAAGTTAATATATTACAAGTTATATATTATATACATACATATATACATATATATATATATATATATATATATATATACATATATATATATATAAAAAGGGATGAAGACTTACAGTGGGGGCTTGCCGGAGTGGCCGCCGGAGTTGGCCGCCGGGGAGGACTCGCGAGAGGAGGAGCAGTGGTGCGCCGCCGGGCTGAGCAGTCGCCGGGCTGAGCAGTCGCCGCCGGCTGGCGCTCGTGAGGGGAGTCAGGGAGGACAGGCCAGCGGGGTGGCTGGATCCGCCGGAGTCGTCGAGGCAGCGCCGCCGGACTGGGCAGGGGGTAGCCGCCGGACTGTGCGGAGGAGATGGGAGGGGAGCAGCCGGGAGCAAGGGGTTGGCCGCCTGGGTGCAGCGGGCTTGGCCGGAGAGAGGGCCGCCCGCCGGAGAACCGTGAAGTCGGGTCAGGGAAGTCAGCCACTGTGCACAGGAACAGTGTTCCCCCTAATGATTTGAATTTCAAATTCAAATCAAAAAGAAGAAGAAGAAAAGGAAGGAAAGAGAAGGAGAAAGGAAGAAGGAGAAGAAAAGAAAAGAGAAGAAGAAAGAAGAAGGAGAAAATTACCTACGTATGGGAGAGGGGATGTGGGGGCTTGTGAGGTGGTGGTGGTTTCTAGGTTTCTTGGGATTAGGGTTGAGGTAGACATGTCATTAAATAGGATGAGAGAGGGTGTGATGAAGGGTGGTGATGGGCCAATTTCAAATGAATGGCTAGGATTGTACATGAGGAAATTATTCATGGAGGATGAGGGTTCTTAATTAAAATTAATAGGCTCCCTCATTGATTAAAATAATTAGGTGTTGGCACCTACAATTGAATAATTGCAACTTAGTCCCTTAAATTCGGGAAATTGCACAAACACATGAAATGACGAAAATTGGGCGGGCGATTCGGGGTCCGGTATTTTGTAGGGTCAGGGGGCGCTGTAAGATCGGTATGGGCTCAATTTACAGAGCACTGGAATTAAATTGGGACTTTAGAATTGGTTTAATTAATATCCTCAATTTAAATAGAAATAAATGCAAGTTATGTTCAACAATTAATTAGGAGTACATGGGGTCAAAATCAGATCAAGTCATCAATACCAATATTGAAGAAGACTCGGAACAGGATATTATCCTAATTTGGGTCGTACGAAAAATAGGTCAAGATGGCCTCCAATTTTCGATTGGAACGCACAACGATACAAAAATAGGAAATTAAAATAAACGTCCGCGACGATTTTTGTGCGGCCAGAAACAATGCACAGAGGGAAAAATTATGAGTTGCAAAAATAGCAGAATTGAAGGCGGACATGTCTAGGGCAAGATTGTAAAATTTGTTGGAAGACAAAAGTCTGGATAGTGCTCCAATTATCGAAGCAAAGGCAAAGCGCAAAATATTAAATAAAATACAGTAATTAATTTAAATCTCCAATAAATAAATTTCTAGATAAAATAATTAACTTCAAAATTCCATAATTCGGACAGGTGCTATCTACTGGCTTCTAGGTCAAGTCTGCTAGCTAAAATAAAATAATTAACATTGCATATAATTATATATTTAATTACTCATCGCACAAAATTATTTAAATCAATACACTATCATGCAATTAATTAATTGTAAATAACATAATATTAAATATTGAAAAAAATTCGAAAATATCCCTGTTTTCAGAATGTGGTAGTGACAAGTCTACCCACCTTAAAAGAATTTCGTCCTCGAAATTTAAAATCCTCATAGTAGCATTTATCATACACATCATTATTATTTCCTCAAAGTTTAAATTCTTCAATCACGAACTCAGTTAACAATTCACAAGGTCTTTCCACAATTTTCAAAAATTCTGTAAAAATCCTCGACATAGAATCAAAGTCCCTTTTTATTAAAATTTCCTTGAAAGTTTTGAGTTAATAATTCAGTATCCGGGATTTAATATCCACTCCTCAAAATACTCAACAATATGCTATTTAAGGAGTCTCCAAAGGTGATATCCAAATATAAGGTTCTAAGATTCATAACTTGCAATTAAATAAATACATTGCTAAATCTTCCAAAATTTTCAAATTAATAACCAACTTAAACATGTCAAAATCTTTCCTGGAATTTATAAACCACCAATTATGCCATGTAAATTTCTTAACCATTTATTTAAATCAATAATTATCCTCAAATTTTATCATCTTGTTCCTCCTGTCAAGTCATAACTCCTTTATGAATCTTCACTACAGTCAACACCAAGAATCACGGTCTAAGGAAATTCTACCTATAGTCATACCACATACAATCTAGGGGGAACATACATGGTTATGGTCTCATTTGTTAGGGTGTTGCAGTCCATGTAACAGGGTGTACTACTAACTACATTATAACAAAGAATCATGCATACGAACTATGGTACTAAGCAATCAATCAATCAAATAGATAGGAACAGAATAAAGGAAAGAACAGAAACTGCTAACACATTACCTGCAGTATCGGTCTCCTCGACCGTCATCGCAAATGCCTGTCCTGCTGGGGTGGTTCCCTTTGCAGGTACTGAGCAATGAACGGTTCCACAGGTAGCCTAACTGGATCTCTATAGTCTGAAGCTGCGTGTTGGCTGAGAAGATGAGGGACTCGAAGACAATCCCTTACTCGATGTCCCGCAGCGCCACAGTGCAAACAAAGTCCTAGCCTCGTTCTACAGCTCTCCCAAAGGTGACCTGGCTTCTTACAGAAGTGACAAGTTCGTTGATCCTGCTGTACAGGAACTGGTGCCGGGTACTGCTGTTGATACTGAAATGCCCAGGGTTGTCGCTGGATAGGAACTGGTGCTAGGTACTGCGGTGGATGCTGAAATGTCCATGGTTGTTGCTGAATATGAAATGGTACTTGGTACTGTTGTTGGTGCTGAATACGGGGATGCTTGGCCGGTCCTGGGCTACCATTTGTTTCTCCAAAAGTATTGTGACTCCTCTTAGGCCTGAGATCCAGATCCTCTTCTGCGATCTGAGCATCCATCAAGATAGCCTCAAAGGTAGCGGTACGACGACCAGAAGTTCGTGACTTAATCTCTCTCGTCAGTCCCTTTCTAAATTTCCGGGCTCGATCTCCTGGGTCTCGAATCATAGACGATGCAAAACGGCTCAATCTACAGAATTCTGCAGCATACTCGTCGACCGACATGTTTCCTTGAACTAAGTCATGAAACTGACTTTCCAAGGTTCCCAATGCCACGTCGGGAAAGAACTTCTCCTTGAAGAGTTCCTTGAAGGTCTCCCAAGTAAGTCCTTGCGCAGTAATTCTCGGCTCCGTACGATACCACGTGAGTGCGATATCGAACATCTGACTGCCAGCGGCTTCTATCTTCAAGTTTTCCGGAATCTGGGTCAATCGCAAGCTTCTCTCTATATCCTCTAGCCAGTCGTCAGCGTAGAGTATCCCTTCGGTGCCCTTGAACTCTCGAGGCATCATCCTTTTGAAATCCACTATAGTGCCTGATCTCTGCTGTTGCTGGCCAGGAAACTGCTGGTACTGTGCTACTCTCTCCAAGGCTTGGAGAGTCACTTGATGAGCATTCTCCATGTTTTCTTTTATCAGCTCGGTTTGTGCCTGGTACGCTTCTGCTTGCACCTTCTGAGCCTCAGCTTGAACTCGCTGAGCGTCTGCCGTTATTCTCTGGGCATCTACCATGCCTTGGATCAAGGTAAACATCTGCGTTCCGTCAATGGGCAAACCTCCTGGAATCGGAGTTGATAGAGGAGGAAGGTTGTCTGTTACAGCTGCGACTATCCTCTTAACAGGTGGAGGAGGAGGATCACCTACGTGCATCGGAGATGTAGGAGGAGCTACGGCTGTCTGTCTCTCAGGTGGAGGGGTGGCAGATCCCTCTAAAGCTGATGTTCCCGCTCTCATAGACCTTGTCTGCGGCGACATCCTGAAGACAGATCCCAAAGAATCAATTAGGGTAAAATACGATATCATCAAGGGAGGACAGTACAGATCTAAAGAAGCAACATTCAAGATAAATAGATAGATTGGAAATAAACCCTAGTTGTGATTGCACAGGTCAAAGATACATCCATGGTTGATACCTCTATCCCCTAGGTAGCACAGTTCTATCATAAACACGCTCACTGCTAGCTTCCTTACCTACTGCAACAGTTGATGCTAGTTATCCTTATCACTCAAGTGCATAACAGTTGCAACACACCATACTAACTACTGCTCTCTCTCTCTCTAATACAATCCTAGTTGGACACCCAAGCCAGTTGACAGTGAGATCTCAATCATGCTCAAGCCAACAGATCTTTACACATGCATCTTACCTACTTATATTATAATATATCTCTCTCACTATAAGATTTTATCCTCAAATAAATTCCTCAAAAATAACTCCTTGAATAAAATTTAAAGTAAATGCATACACTTTCCTCAAGGTCAATTATTTAAATACTGAATGAAACTTAATCACTAAAAGACCCTTACAGACTTGTCTGTGTTTATTGAATCGAATCTGAATCCTCAAAATAAAATTTTAATAACAATATTTCAACTCCTCATATTTCAAAATTTTGCAATTCATTGAAATCTTTAAAATAAATTTTTAATAACAATCTCAATTTTCTCAGAATCCTAAAATTTGAAATTCATTTTCAATCTCCAATTAAAATTTTAAATCCACCTTCTGTAGTCCAATAGCTCTAATGTTAATCATTCTCACTATCCTCATTGACGGACATCATCAAATAGTACCATAGATTAGTCTATAATTCCTATTAATATGAAATCAACTCTATAATGAAGCAAAAATCCTAATTTAAATACCTAATCAACAATAATCAAATCAATATCAACAAGTGAGAATGGACAGAACAAGGGAATGAATTTAAATTGGAAGTTTTAACAAGATTCTCAGGGGTCATCCCAGGAATCTCTCAAGGAATTGTGATTGAGTATTTGCTCTCGTCCTAGTATCCTATGTCCTAGATTTTATAGCAGGTACGCAGTAGTATAACAAGGATGCTACACTACTACGACATCGCACAACTCGCGAAGTCTGACCTGCATGGGCCACCACTAAAACGTGTCACGTCCCGCACCCGGTTTAGGGGCACGAGTGCGTGGGTACGTCCAGCCTACGCCGCAGCATCGACGGTAGAACGCTGTCTAGGTATTGATACTATCTAACTAATGTCACGCAGGCATCCAATCTCCATTAGGAGGCACGGATGACACAAATAAGATGAACACATACTCAACCACAGAATCACAGCACGATAAGATTTCGAAACAGAAATTAAAATTAAACACAATACAAGTCCACAAGAAATAACTTAACTTAACAATATCCAAGAATCATCAAAATGCCGGAGACAAATCCGGTACCAAATAGACTGTTAAAAGAACTAACTATGAATAATAATTCCGACTAGACTTCCAGAATCAACTACTACCAAGTCTGTAGCTACTCACCATAAGTGTCGGACAGCGGTCCTCTAAGGCATAGTCTGGAAAAATATTTCCAGTCAGGAAGGAGCAAAGCACAATCTCAAATAACAGTTCCATTAATTGATAATGTCTATAATACAATAAAACATGTTATGCTAGCTACTGAGAAGAAAATATAATGACAGTTTAAGAGAGACAGGCAATGTAAAGAGACAGGCAATAGGCAATATGATACAGTCAGTGCATGTATAAAAATGGAAGAACAAGGTACAGTATCATATACGGGTGATGTAGTATATGATTAAAGATAGAGAACTGTAATCTATTCTAGGTGTTTGAAATAGTAGTTTCGAAATGTGATCGGCTTGGGAATATGTACAGTAGCTACAGGGCCTGGCTAATCATGGGTGAAGAGCATGATTAACACTTACAATTTTATATACTACAATAAGAGGTTATGATCACATTTCTTACTAACTACTTCCCCGCCCCCAACTAGTACTGTGGATCCAACCATGACACGTCACGATACACGAGCAAGTCAAGTCTATCATGTACAATGTCTAAATATACATGTCGTGTACAATGTCAATACGATAATCAAGGTAACATCTCATGACTGCAGATCCAAGCTATACCAGTCCGTGTAACACAGTGTCAAAGATTCAGTTGTAACATTTCAAGATCATTGAACTTATAGCAATTATCAAGAATTGGAAATTATCAGAGAATATACTTGCCTCGGGTCCTTAGCTGGTATTTATGGATGTCCTGTTCCAGAGTATCCCCTGGTAAACCCACAGTCCTATAAACACATCACAATATGACATTTGTATCAGAAGCTATCCTAACACACAATAGAAACACACTGGCCTTAGGGCTACGCTAGGTACGGTAGGGGTCATCTACTAGATAGGCCAACTATATCTATAATATCCCTTAATTACAATAATAACTATAAGTATAAATATATACACTTTAAATAAAACTAATACCTGTATGTACACACAACATATCTCCAATCAAATACAACTGCAAAATATACATGTATATATATATAAAAATGTACTAATGTTTTATACAAAATATGCCTACACATATATAGCTATGTCAATTGAACAACAATAAAGATATATATATATATATATATATATATATATATATATATATATATACACCAAAATAGTACGTATACTATTATTTTTTATATACCAATTAAATATATCTTGAAAATATGCTAAGTGTTTATATAAAAAAAATGCTTATATTAGAACACGTATTTATCTATCAATCATATATATATATAGAAATATTTTAAATGTATGTACAACATATATATGTTTGAAATTATATCAAGTATATATATATATACAAAATATATTATTATATATACCAACTTAATTATAGAATTTATTTAAATATATACTATACTTATACAATTGATTTCTAATAATTAAATAATATACAATTTACATATTTATACATTTTTACCAAAAATAATACATATACCAATTACGTTATATATACATTTGCCTTAATTAAATACATAAATACTTTACATTATATATATACAAATTAATTTATTTACATATACTAATTACATACAAATACATATACTAGCTTATACAAATTATATATATACCAATATTATATATACTACTAAATTAAATACATATTTATACCATTTATTTAAATACATACAATATCTTACATTATACCAAATTAATCTATATACACATTAATTAAATATTTAAACAACATTTATATATATATATACATTATATATATATATATATTTATACATACACTATACTATATATACTAACATATACTAGTATATACATTAATTAATTATATACAATACTTATACATTTATATTAACATATGTATTAAAATGTAGAGATATATATATAAAACATATATACACTAATTTAATTTTATACAATTTAAATATATATACTAATGCATATATATATTCCTTCATACACTATACATAGATATATACTAATACATATATTACAAGTTAATATATTACAAGTTATATATTATATACATACATATATACATATATATATATATATATATATATATATATATATATATATATATATATATATATATATATATATATATATATATATATATATATATATACATATATATATAAAAAGGGATGAAGACTTACAGTGGGGGCTTGCCGGAGTGGCCGCCGGAGTTGGCCGCCGGGGAGGACTCGCGAGAGGAGGAGCAGTGGTGCGCCGCCGGGCTGAGCAGTCGCCGGGCTGAGCAGTCGCCGCCGGCTGGCGCTCGTGAGGGGAGTCAGGGAGGACAGGCCAGCGGGGTGGCTGGATCCGCCGGAGTCGTCGAGGCAGCGCCGCCGGACTGGGCAGGGGGTAGCCGCCGGACTGTGCGGAGGAGATGGGAGGGGAGCAGCCGGGAGCAAGGGGTTGGCCGCCTGGGTGCAGCGGGCTTGGCCGGAGAGAGGGCCGCCCGCCGGAGAACCGTGAAGTCGGGTCAGGGAAGTCAGCCACTGTGCACAGGAACAGTGTTCCCCCTAATGATTTGAATTTCAAATTCAAATCAAAAAGAAGAAGAAGAAAAGGAAGGAAAGAGAAGGAGAAAGGAAGAAGGAGAAGAAAAGAAAAGAGAAGAAGAAAGAAGAAGGAGAAAATTACCTACGTATGGGAGAGGGGATGTGGGGGCTTGTGAGGTGGTGGTGGTTTCTAGGTTTCTTGGGATTAGGGTTGAGGTAGACATGTCATTAAATAGGATGAGAGAGGGTGTGATGAAGGGTGGTGATGGGCCAATTTCAAATGAATGGCTAGGATTGTACATGAGGAAATTATTCATGGAGGATGAGGGTTCTTAATTAAAATTAATAGGCTCCCTCATTGATTAAAATAATTAGGTGTTGGCACCTACAATTGAATAATTGCAACTTAGTCCCTTAAATTCGGGAAATTGCACAAACACATGAAATGACGAAAATTGGGCGGGCGATTCGGGGTCCGGTATTTTGTAGGGTCAGGGGGCGCTGTAAGATCGGTATGGGCTCAATTTACAGAGCACTGGAATTAAATTGGGACTTTAGAATTGGTTTAATTAATATCCTCAATTTAAATAGAAATAAATGCAAGTTGTGTTCAACAATTAATTAGGAGTACATGGGGTCAAAATCAGATCAAGTCATCAATACCAATATTGAAGAAGACTCGGAACAGGATATTATCCTAATTTGGGTCGCACGAAAAATAGGTCAAGATGGCCTCCAATTTTCGATTGGAACGCACAACGATACAAAAATAGGAAATTAAAATAAACGTCCGCGACGATTTTTGTGCGGCCAGAAACAATGCACAGAGGGCAAAATTATGAGTTGCAAAAATAGCAGAATTGAAGGCGGACATGTCTAGGGCAAGATTGTGAAATTTGTTGGAAGACAAAAGTCTGGATAGTGCTCCAATTATCGAAGCAAAGGCAAAGCGCAAAATATTAAATAAAATACAGTAATTAATTTAAATCTCCAATAAATAAATTTCTAGATAAAATAATTAACTTCAAAATTCCATAATTCGGACAGGTGCTATCTACTGGCTTCTAGGTCAAGTCTGCTAGCTAAAATAAAATAATTAACATTGCATATAATTATATATTTAATTACTCATCGCACAAAATTATTTAAATCAATACACTATTATGCAATTAATTAATTGTAAATAACATAATATTAAATATTGAAAAAAATTCGAAAATACCCCTGTTTTCAGAATGTGGTAGTGACACACCTATTAAGAATACAACGAGAATATAGAAACACCACTAAGTTTAGAATATCTAGTGAATCCTAGAATTCCTTATCTCTAGAATTGGTTTACCATTACCCCTTGATGTAATATGAAGACTTGAGAGTAGTATAGACACTACTAGAGTTAGTTAGAAGTTTGACCATAATGTTTGACCCTAGTATTGAGGAACCAATAGAAATCCAGGGTTAAATATTAGGGCTGGACCTAACACTTATGGTGAGATAATATTAGAACTATAAACTTAGATCATTGTCTTATTAGTAGCAGACAGTACCTTAGGAAGCCAAGAGCAATGAATATAACGTTTCTCTTGATCATACCTCGAACATAGCAACTAGCATACCACTTTTCCTTAAAAAACCACGATGCTATATAGAGCCCCCTATTTTAATTTCATATATTGTTCCTCTGCGACCTTAGCGTTTGCTAATTGTGCGACGACCAAATTTTGTTCCTCTATTCTTCATCTTTCAACTCGTGCCATATGACACTGCTGATTATAGACCAAGTGAATTTATTCTATGTTAGGATATATATAGCTTGCTAGGATTTTGGTGGTTACTCTTGAATTTTGAAATTGTGTGCTTAGTAGTTAGAACTTGATGGTTTAAGCTATTCTTGTAGATTGAGACCTGGGGCTTATCCCTTAGTTTTAAATTGCGTAACATGTACCCCCACCTCGATACGAGTTAGATCCTTTCCCCTTGACGGCCAGTAACTCTTCTATCCTTACTATTGACACTTGCTCCATGAGCGCTATGATTAAGACTTAGGACGACCATGACCTATGTAATGAAAGAGGATACCCTAATAAATACCAAGACCCCTTCCCGTAGACCTTAACAGGAGTTCTACGGTATCCTTAAGGCAATTTGTCACGTCCCGGTCCCATGGATAAGGAACCGAGCCACGTGGCAATGGCCAGCAGTGTACTTCGGCGGGCTTTCCAATCCAATGGGCCCGTCGGAGTACACTTAAGCTGTGAAGTACAATGAATAACCCAACACATAACACAAGTAAACTCAATCTAAATCTCATCCACAGGCAGAAATATAAGAGCACAATAGAAGTAAATACAACGACTAATGTGCAGGAAGGAAATGTCCAAATAGTATCAAATACAAATACTAGAGTAGTCACACGGGGACAAACCCGCTAGCACAAATAGACTGAAATGAAAGTAAGCAAATAAGATAACTTGGGACGGTAGCAGGTAACTAGGTAAAGATACCGTCCCAAGGAAAGAGTCACTACCAGCGATCAGGCGAAGTCCTCAGGGATGACCTCGTCCTCGGCAGTGAGTACAGCTGCTGGATAGATGCCCGGTCCGTGCTCCTCCGGATAATCCTCGTGTCCTATACCTGGAAGGAAACCAGGCCTCAGAGGGACGTAACAAGGTACAGAAAAATAATATGCCAGGTAAACAGATAGTACAAGTGCAACAACAGGGTAATCTAGTACAACCAAACAGTGTAACACAGTTTAAAGACAACGTTCGACGCGTGGGCCATCCAAAATAAAACCGTAGCTCCGGACACGAAAACACACGGCAAGTACCGCAGCTCCGGGCAAAGAGTCACACGGGTGAAGCAGGCTATACTAGAAAATACTACATATATATAAGCGCGTGCAGAGTAGCCCAAACGTCTAGTAACTGTCTTCTCCTTCCCAAGCGGTTAACGATTGTGCGTTGAACCTGAACCTCTAACTACAGTCTTGACATACACAGAAGTTAACTCAACAGACGTGACCCTAAGGTCGTCCCAGTCTCTGGTCATGATGTCAGTATCAGGATACAGGAATCTGGCACGAACACAGTGTATAAGTGTGTCCTGGGGTATCGATGTACTCTGGTACGTGCATCGAGGTACTATGGAACATCAGAATAATTCTAGGTCGTTAAGTCGAAAGTCAACACCCGGTTGTGAACCGGACACGGAATATCGAACATCAACGTAAACAAACGCACAATGTACAATAAGAAAAACAACATCTGTAAACTGAAATACTGGGTGGCAAGGTACACTTGCCTGCGTGCGGCTGCTGATGACGGGGATCGGGTACTGCGTCCAAGTCCTCAGGTCCCGCAATACCTAGAGAAGAGATACGAATCTGAATTAATAATCTACTTAAGACAGACGGTGGGCTACACACAGCTACACTAGACTCAGTCTCAAACATTATCTAAACATTTCCCGTCCTCAATTCTTTGCCTCGTGATCCGATATAATACCCATTCTGTAATAATTCACTTGTTCTACTTTTGCATGTATATCATAACCTTAATCCATTTTCTACTTAAACCGTAAATGCTTGATTTAAATAATTATTTTTCTTAACCTCAACAAAACTACTACGCAATCATGTCCATCATTTTCCATCATTACTCATTATATGGCTATTGGTTAGATATTACACCTTACTACACTATCAATCACATGCTCCTCAATATTCATTGGTATTTTATCATCCTTATATTAAATTAAACTACTCGTCATCAATATATACACAATATGCAAATAAGGTGAGTATCCTCTCAAGATCTCACACTTAACACTCAATGAACCTCAACCATGTTTGCATTATTCCCATCCATAGAGACCATGCAGCACGTAACCAACCCTAACTTTCTTTTCATACAAACATGCATAATCAAAACCCAACAACGTATACCACACCATAACCTAAACCCTAGTTAGTAATAACACCTAATTATATGTAAGAAATCCCTATTTACAAATCATAAAGAAGTCTGGAATTAAAATGAAAGAGAGGAGGAGTCGACCTCGACGGTGTCGTCGGAGTACGTCCGACGAAGGCGCCCGAAGGTGGTGGTGATGGAGGTAGTGACGAAGCTTAAACAGGGAGGTGGGCCGGTCGAGGAAACCTCACGGCCGGAGTCGCACAGCGAGTGAAGTCGAGGTAGTACTGCACAGTATGGTCGAGGAGCGGCTGCACTGGCTGTGGGCTTCAGCGGGGAGTGGCCGGCGCGGGGGGGGGGGGATCTCTGGCCGGCGGCGGGGGACGCACACGAGTTGCGGGAACGGCCGCTGCAGCGAGCTTCGCCGGAGGGACGCACACGAGCTGTGGGAACGGCCGGACGCACAGCAGCCGCTGGAATGGCCGGCTGGAGCGGGGTGGCTGCGTCGGCGGCCGACGCGGCCGGAGGTTGGGGTCGGAGTCTCCGGTCGGGTATTCTTCAAGTGGAGGAGGAGAGGTGGATGAAGGAAGAAGAAGGAGTTGCTTCTTCCATGAGAAGGAAGGAAGAAGAAGAATGAAGAATGAAGGAATTTTGCATGGGGAGTAATAAATGGAGGAGGAGAGAGAGTGGTGTTGGGATTAGGGCTGGTGGAGTGTTGAGGGTGTGGGGAGAAAATGTTACTTTATAGGGAGATGTGAGGTTTGAATGTGTGGTTGGGATTCTCCTAGGAAAGATGAGTGGTTGTGATTTAATATGAATAGGGGTGAGATTTTTTCATGAGGAAATGGGTTTGGGACCCCATTTTGGGACCCAATAAATAATCATTGACCAATGAGGTGTTGCCAACAATTTGTTAATTGCAAATTAGCCCCCGTAAATTCGGGAATTTGCATGGACACATGAAATGACGCAAAAAATTGCGGAGAAAAATATATTTAAAAATTGTAACAGTGAGGGGGCGTTGCGCGTCAGGCACGGGTCAAATTTGAAGGGCATTGGGATTAATTTAATATTAAAATAGAATTTACAGAGTTGGTAAATCCTGATTTAATTAACGATAACGCGTCCCGCAAATTTAATTTAATTGGGGCCCGCGGGGTCAAAATCTGGAAACGGCGCAAAGGTCAAAAATAGTGGGAGCTTAGAGTCGGTCTTGGACCCTTTAGTTGGTCCGGCTCAACGGATTAAGTTGGTACCCCAAAATCGAGGGTAACGACACAGGTGTCCGACACAGAATAAAATACGGTTTACGATTGCGGAATGTTGCACAATTAAATTAGAGCACACAAAAGTTGATTTTAACAATCAGAAAAGTCCAGTGCCTAATTTGGCGAGTTGAGTCGAGTGTACAAAATTTGTACCGAATTTATGGGCTGAAAATGGGCTCCGAATAATTTGACAAAGATATGGTGGAATAATGTTTTAAAATAATCGTATTAAAATTCCAAGTAAAATATCCCCCTACTCTAAACCTCAATATATTATATCAGAATTTTTCCTGGCCCACTCTAACTATCTACAGAATAAATTGAGGGGGTTTACATTCTTTCCAACTTAGAAAAATTTTGTCCCCGAAATTATAAGTAAAGCACGATAATATCTAACATAATTTAAAATAACTAGTAATTAAAATGCCGTACGTAAATTCGTACCTTGCTCCTCAAATAAGTACGGGAATCGCTGCCTAATAGAATCTTCGCGCTCCCAAGTAGACTCGCCTGGTGAATGGTGCTTCCATGCCACTCTGACCAGTCGAATCGTCTGCCCTCTCAAAGTCTTCTCGCTGCAATCGAGGATCTCAACTGGCTGCTCTACGTAAGACAGACTAGGCCCGACTGTAATCTCCGAATGATCGAGTACGTGGCTAGGGTCTGCGACATATCTCCTCAGCTGCGATACGTGAAATACGTCATGTACTCCCTCTAATGATGGAGGTAATGCAAGACGGTATGCCACTTCGCCAACTCGTTCCAGAATATCAAAAGGTCCGATATACCTCGGACTCAGCTTGCCTCTGCCTCTGAATCTGATGGTACCACGAGTGGGCGATATCCTCAAAAATACGTGGTCACCCTCCTTGAACTCCAATGGCCTGCGATGCGCATCTGCCCAGTGTTTCTGCCTGTCCTGTGCTGCGCGCAGGTGGCTCTGAATCTGCTTGACCTTCTCTACTGTCTGTGTCACCAATTCGGGACCAAGTATCTGACGCTCTCCCACGTCACTCCAACAAACTGGCGACCTACATTTCCTGCCGTACAGTACCTCATAGGGTGCCATCTGTATGCTGGCCTGGTAACTGTTATTGTAGGAGAATTCTACCAAGTGTAGATGGTCCTCCCAAGAACCTCCAAAATCAATTATGTAAGCTCGCAACATATCCTCTAATATCTGTATCGTGCGCTCTGACTGTCCGTCAGTCTGTGGATGATACGCAGTGCTGAACTTGAGACGAGTTCCTAGGCTCTCCTGCATACTCCGCCAGAAATGTGATGTGAATCTGGAATCACGATCCGATACGATGCTGACAGGCACTCCATGTAATCGTACTATCTGCCTCATATACATGTCAGCTAGTATCTCTGTGGATTGCCCAACTCTGAAGGGTAAGAAATATGCAGACTTGGTGAGTCTGTCTACGATAACCCAAACTGCATCCTTCCCGCTAGGGCTTCGCAGAAATCCTGTGACGAAGTCCATGGTAATGTGTTCCCACTTCCACTCGGGAATGGGGAGTGGCTACAATAATCCTGCAGTCCTCTGATGTTCAGCCTTGACTTGCTGACACACTAAATACTTCGCCACAAATCTTGCAATTTCTCTCTTCATCCCATGCCACCAAAAATGCTGTCTCAAGTCTCGGTACATCTTCGTACCCCCGGGATGAATGGAATAAATCAAGCTATGAGCCTCTGTCATCAACTCTTGGCGTAGCTCGCCACTCGGAACATATAGGCGATCTCCGCACCTCAACGTTCCGTCTTCATGAATCCTGAGTCCCGTCTGCAGGCCGGCTTCTGTCCTCTCTCGCAGACGTTGAAATCTCGCATCTGTAGGCAATGCTGCCTTGATCCTCTCAATCAAAGTAGACTGAACCTCAAGACTGGCCATCTGTCCATCCATGTCTGGCAATACTATCTCTATCCCAAGCTCCTGGAGATCCTCTAGCAACTGTCGCTGCGTCGTCAGAAAGTATGCCATGGGCTTCCTGCTTAAGGCATCTGCGACGACGTTCGCCTTGCCAGGGTGGTACTGTAGCTCAATGTCATAATCTGTCATCAGCTCTAGCCAACGTCTCTGCCTCATATTGAGCTCCTTCTGCGTGTAGACGTACTTCAGGCTTTTATGATCTGTATAAATCTCAACACGCTCACCATAAAGGTAATGTCTCCAAAGCTTTAGTGCAAAAATTACTGCAGCTAGCTCCAAGTCGTGCGTCGGATAGTTTTTCTCATGAACTCTCAGCTGTCTCGATGCGTAGGCTATCACCTTGTCGTGTTGCATCAGTACACAACCCAATCCGCTCCCTGACGCATCACTGTACACTACAAATCCTCCTGATCCGGAAAGTAGTGTCAAAATTGGTGCTGATGTCAGACGCTTCTTCAGCTCATCGAAAGCCGCCTGACACTCGTCGGTCCAGATAAACTCTTCGCCTTTACGCGTCAGTCGCGTCATAGGCGCAGCTATCCTCGAAAAGTTTTCCACGAACCTCCGGTAATATCCGGCAAGTCCAAGGAAACTCCTAACCTCTGAAACTGATGTAGGGGTAGGCCAGGTCTCTACTGCAGCTATCTTCTCCGGATCCACTGATAGTCCATCGTCGGTGATTATGTGTCCCAGAAATGGTACTCTGTCCAAGCAAAACTCACATTTGCTGAGTTTGGCGTACAGCCTCTCATGTCTCAGCGTCTCCAACACAATCCTGAGATGTCTCTCATGCTCCTCCTGGCTCTTGGAATATATCAGGATATCGTCTATAAATACTACCACGAACTTATCTAAGTACTGGTGGAAAACATTGTTCATCAAACACATGAATACTGCTGGCGCGTTGGTTAAACCAAACGGCATGACTAAAAACTCATAGTGGCCATACTTCGTCCGAAAGGCCGTCTTCTGGATGTCCTCTTTCCGTACCTTGATCTGATGATATCCGGATCTGAGATCGATCTTCGAGAATACACATGCACCGCTAAGCTGATCAAACAAATCATCGATGCACGGTAGTGGATACTTGTTCATTATCGTTACAGCATTTAGCGCCCTGTAATCGATACACAAGCGTACCATCCCGTCCTTCTTCGGTACGAACAGAATGGGTGCTCCCCATGGAGATACACTAGCCGAAATGAAACCCTTTTCTAAGAGATCATCTACTTGAACCTTCAGTTCAACCAACTCCTTCGGTGCTAGTCTGTAAACGGGAGAAGTAACCGGCTCGGCTCCTGGAGTCAACTCTATAGTGAACTCAATCTCTCGGTCAGGTGGCAGTCCTGGGAGATCCTCTGGAAACACATTCTCGAACTCTACTATAAAGTAAGGGTACATCGGTTCACCTTCTGCAATGTGTGTCTCTAGGGTAGGTTGGACACCATGCTCTCGGGCTCCCCGAAGAAACTCAAACTCTGGGAGATCTGGGGGTCTAAAGATGACACAACCACGATGGCAATCTAGCGTTGCGTGGTACTGCCTCAACCAATCCATGCCTAGGACAATGTCATAGTCCGGCATGGAGAAAACCAAAATTCGGGCACGCATCTCTCGCCCGCAGACAACTACTGAACATGATCTACAAGTGTCACTAACAGGTACTATTCCACCTCCCGTAAGAATCCTCTTGACCTTCGAAAGGGGTGCAGTGGCTATTCTATGGGTAGCCACGAAACTAGCAGCTATAAAAGAGTGTGTGGCACCAGAATCAAATATGACTAATGCTGGTAATGTAGCTACTAAGATTGTACCTGCTATCACCTCTCCTGCTATCTCAGCCTCCTCGATGGTCATAGCATAGGCCTGTCCCTGCCTCGGTGCCGGTGCCCTCTGCTGCTGCTGCTGCTGGACTTGCTGGTATCTATCTTCCTGTGGAGCCAAAGGTGGCCTCCTCTGGTTCACTCCTGGTGCTGGGGGTCGCTGTGCTCCAGCTCCTGCGTAGGGTGGCCTCGGCCCAGGAGGCTGCTGATAAGGCCTCGGCGCTGGCAGGGCTGGTCGGTGAACCATCTGTGCTGGATCCCTCTGATCTGGGCAATCTCGGACTGCATGCTGGTCCGATCCGCATCTCAAGCAAGCGCCCAATCTCCGTCGGCAGTCCCTCAATATATGTCCCTTCTTGCTGCAGAAATGGCAAGTGGGAATGACTGCACCCTGCTGTGGTGCTGCCCTTTGGTGTTGCTGCTGTACCAAAGGACGCTTCGCAGGTCCTCCCTGGGGGGCTCGGACTGCTGATGTCGACGCAAAGGGGCGTTTCTGCCTAGCCTCCAACTTGTTGATACGGTCCTGGCGTCGTGCTGCAAGTAGTACCTCGGAGTAAGTGGTGGGGGCTGTGGACCCGATAAGCCTCTGGGTCTCATATCTCAGGCCCTCATAAAACTTCTCGACCTTCGCTTCTTCAGTGGGGATCAGGTATGGTGCAAATCTGCTCAGGCGGAGGAACTCAGAATTGTATTCCTCTAAAGTCATAGTCCCCTGGATGAGGTTCTGAAATCTGCTCCGAAGCTCTGCTCGGCGGTAGAGGGTATGTACATCTCCTGGAAGAGTCTGGAGAACTCTTCCCAGGTGACGCGATCCGGTCCCAAACGCTCCTCCTCGGAAAGCCACCAATGATGAGCGTTGCCGGTGAGCTGCATCCTGACAGCCGTCATCCATCGGTGTCGGGGGAGGTCAGTAGCCTCTAGCTGGTGCTGAATGCCGGTGAGCCAAGCGTGGACCTCCGTCGGCTCCTCGGTGCCCGCAAAAGGTTGCGGTATCAAACGACGGAAGTCTATGACAGACCCTCGCGTCGGTGCGTATGCGGGTGGCGTCGCCTGTCCCAAGGCCGTCACGATGCTCTCTCTCAGAGTCTCAGCCTAGTGCTGCTGGGCCTGCTGGGCCTGTTGCTGAGCCTGCTGCTGGGCCTGCTGTTGGGCCTGCTGGGCCTGCATCATTGCGAACATCATTTGGAACATCTGGGTTCCGTCCATCGGTTGCCCTGTGGGAAATGGCATATAGGGCATCTGGGGCGGAAATGGTGGAGGAGGTGGTAACTGCTGCTCCTCCTGACTCGGGATCCTCTGACCCTCAGGTCCTGCCTGATGTGGAGTCTGGTGTCCGCCCGATGGCATCTCGGGATGTCCTAATGACTGTCCCATGGGAGCTGGAGTCAGTAGAAGGACCTGCTCCAGATCCGGTTCCCCGGATGATCCAGCGTCTCGGGGAACGTCGCCAGGCTGCGCGATACGTCCACTGCGGAGATTCATAACTCTGAAAAGAAGTCATGACTGTGATCAGCGTTTGAGGAAAAAAAACAAGATGCAGTTTTGATAAACGATATCGAGATAGAGGTGTCATGTGAAGGTTTTAAACTTTGCAGATGAGATTTCTAACTCTATTCCTAATTTTTTTTGCAGGCTCGCTTGGCACAGTCAGGTGACCAAGACGATTTAAATCGGACCTGCATGGGCCACCACAAAAACCTTGTCACGCCCCGGTCCCATGGATAAGGAACCGAGCCACGTGGCAATGGCCAGCAGTGTACTTCGGCGGGCTTTCCAATCCAATGGGCCCGTCAGAGTACACTTAAGCTGTGAAGTACAATGAATAACCCAACACATAACACAAGTAAACTCAATCTAAATCTCATCCACAGGCAGAAATATAAGAGCACAATAGAAGTAAATACAACGACTAATGTGCAGGAAGGAAATGTCCAAATAGTATCAAATACAAACACTAGAGTAGTCACACGGGGACAAACCCGCTAGCACAAATAGACTGAAATGAAAGTAAGCAAATAAGATAACTTGGAACGGTAGCAGGTAACTAGGTAAAGATACCGTCCCAAGGAAAGAGTCACTACCAGCGATCAGGCGAAGTCCTCAGGGATGACCTCGTCCTCGGCAGTGAGTATAGCTGCTGGATAGATGCCCGGTCCGTACTCCTCCGGATAATCCTCGTGTCCTATACCTGGAAGGGAACCAGGTCCTCAGAGGGACGTAACAAGGTACAGAAAAATAATATGCCAGGTAAACAGATAGTACAAGTGCAACAACAGGGTAATCTAGTACAACCAAACAGTGTGACACAGTTTAAAGACAACGTTCGACGCGTGGGCCGTCCAAAATAAAACCGTAGCTCCGGACACGGAAACACACGGCACGTACCGCAGCTCCGGGCAAAGAGTCACACGGGTGAAACAGGCTACACTAGAAAATACTACATATATATAAGCGCGTGCAGAGTAGCCCAAACGTCTAGTAACTGTCTTCCCCTTCCCAAGCGGTCAACGATTGTGCGTTGAACCTGAACCTCTAACTACAGTCTTGACATACACAGAAGTTAACTCAACAGACGCGACCCTAAGCTCGTCCCAGTCTCTGGTCATGATATCAGTATCAGGATACAGGAATCTGGCACGAACACAATGTATAAGTGTGTCCTGGGGTATTGATGTACTCTGGTACGTGCATCGAGGTACTATGGAACATTAGAATAATTCTAGGTCGTTAAGTCAAAAGTCAACACCCGGTTGTGAACCAGACACGGAATATCGAACATCAACGTAAACAAACGCACAATGTACAATAAGAAAAACAACATCTGTAAACTGAAATACTGGGTGGCAAGGTACACTTGCCTGCGTGCGGCTGCTGATGACGGGGATCGGGTACTGCGTCCAAGTCCTCAGGTCCCGCAATACCTAGAGAAGAGATACGAATCTGAATTAATAATCTACTTAAGACAGACGGTGGGCTACACACAGCTACACTAGACTCAGTCTCAAACATTATCTAAATATTTCCCGTCCTTAATTCTTTGCCTCGTGATCCGATATAATACCCATTCTGTAATAATTCACTTGTTCTACTTTTGCATGTATATCATAACCTTAATCCATTTTCTACTTAAACCGTAAATGCTTGATTTAAATAATTATTTTTCTCAACCTCAACAAAACTACTACGCAATCATGTCCATCATTTTCCATCATTACTCATTATATGGCTATTGGTTAGATATTACACCTTACTACACTATCAATCACATGCTCCTCAATATTCATTGGTATTTCATCATCCTTATATTAAATTAAACTACTCGTCATCAATATATACACAATATGCAAATAAGGTGAGTATCCTCTCAAGATCTCATACTTAACACTCAATGAACCTCAACCATGTTTGCATTATTCCCATCCATAGAGACCATGTAGCACGTAACCAACCCTAACTTTCTTTTCATAAAACATGCATAATCAAAACCCAACAACGTATACCACACCATAACCTAAACCCTAGTTAGTAATAACACCTAATTATATGTAAGAAATCCCTATTTACAAATCATAAAGAAGTCTGGAATTAAAATGAAAGAGAGGAGGAGTCGACCTCGACGGTGTCGTCGGAGTACGTCCGACAAAGGCGGCCGAAGGTGGTGGTGATGGAGGTAGTGACGAAGCTTAAACAGGGAGGTGGGCCGGTCGAGGAAACCTCACGGCCGGAGTCGCACAGCGAGTGAAGTCGAGGTAGTACTGCACAGTACGGTCGAGGAGCGGCTGCACTGGCTGTGGGCTTCAGCGGGGAGTGGCCGGCGCGGGGGGGGGGATCTCTGGCCGGCGGCGGGGGACGCACACGAGTTGCGGGAACGGCCGCTGCAGCGAGCTTCGCCGGAGGGACGCACACGAGCTGTGGGAACGGCCGGACGCACAACAGCCGCTGGAATGGCCGGCTGGAGCGGGGTGGCTGCGTCGGCGGCCGACGCGGCCGGAGGTTGGGGTCGGAGTCTCCGGTCGGGTATTCTTCAAGTGGAGGAGGAGAGGTGGATGAAGGAAGAAGAAGGAGTTGCTTCTTCCATGAGAAGGAAGGAAGAAGAAGAATGAAGAATGAAGGAATTTTGCATGGGGAGTAATAAATGGAGGAGGAGAGAGAGTGGTGTTGGGATTAGGGCCGGTGGAGTGTTGAGGGTGTGGGGAGAAAATGTTACTTTATAGGGAGATGTGAGGTTTGAATGTGTGGTTGGGATTCTCCTAGGAAAGATGAGTGGTTGTGATTTAATATGAATAGGGGTGAGATTTCTTCATGAGGGAAATGGGTTTGGGACCCCATTTTGGGACCCAATAAATAATCATTGACCAATGAGGTGTTGCCAACAATTTGTTAATTGCAAATTAGCCCCCGTAAATTCGAGAATTTGCATGGACACATGAAATGACGCAAAAAATTGCGGAGAAAAATATATTTAAAAATTGTAATAGTGAGGGGACGTTGCGCGTCAGGCGCGGGTCAAATTTGAAGGGCATTGGGATTAATTTAATATTAAAATAGAATTTACAGAGTTGGTAAATCCCGATTTAATTAACGATAACGCGTCCCGCGAATTTAATTTAATTGGGGCTCGAGGGGTCAAAATCTGGAAATGGCGCAAAGGCCAAAAATAGTGGGAGCTTAGAGTCGGTCTTGGACCCTTTAGTTGGTCCGGCTCAACGGGTTAAGTTGGTACCCCAAAATCGAGGGTAACGACACAGGTGTCCGACACGAAATAAAATACGATTTACGATTGCGGAATGTTGCACAATTAAATTAGAGCACACAAAAGTTGATTTTAACAATCAGAAAAGTCCAGTGCCTAATTTGGCGAGTTGAGTCGAGTGTACAAAATTTGTACCGAATTTATGGGCTAAAAATGGGCTCCGAATAATTTGACAAAGATATGGTGGAATAATATTTTAAAATAATCGGATTAAAATTCTAGGTAAAATATCCCCTACTCTAAACCTCAATATATTATATCAGAATTTTTCCTGGCCCACTCTAACTATCTACAGAATAAATTAAGGGGGTTTACACAATTACAGTATTAGTTAATTGTTATAAGTTGGGTAGCATACCTCACAACCTAGTATCACATAGTCTTTTGCCCTATTATTGAAGTGTAGCTGAATGACATTAATTGTATGCTAGCATAAGACGACAGTGTTTATTCAGACAATAGAATTTAGAGGTCCTTGCCCCCATTTGGTCGACTAGTGACATAGGCAAGGAGGTTGTATGATAACTATAGAGATTTGTAGAGTCTTTATTATTATTGCTTATTCTATTTTTTTGTTTTGTTTTTGTGAACTTGAATTGACTTGTACCTCCTTTCATCATCATCTAGCGTACCTATAATTGTTGTACCACCTTGACTTATGTCGCTATTATAGCCTAGTTTTGCAAGCTTATTCTTTTATCAAGCTTGTTCACTATATATGTATTAGTGGATGCATACATTAATATATTTCAGAATCAGTGTACTACGGTCTGATCAACCATAGTGCGCGTGGTTCGCCCTTCGTATAACTACTTTACGTGGATTGAGATATCTAGTGATTAGTAGATGAATGAACTTGCCCTCTAGATATTTCTAAGCATATTGTATCCGTTACATAACTGTACCGATGCGAGCATGTGGATAGGCATTACCAAAATAGGACTTCAATCCACAACTGCTTTGACAATTCCTATTTGAATTCTTTAAACGCCTTGATCCCGATACTTCTATTATATTACCTCGCCCTTGAACTCTTTATTATTGATCTCCGTCTTCCCTTATTTCGGAAAGACGAAACCTCGTGCTTGGTATAAGTTTGATACACAGAGAGTACTAGAGTAACCAGCGTTAAAGTTTTGAGGATTGAATGACATGAGTAAATAAATTAAGGAATATTTTTCTTAAAGTATATAGCCTTCTGTGATAGATGGGTAAATTCTAAGTTGGGTAGCAGTGCATTGCCAACTTGAGAGGAATTTCTTTTAGATTATGATCAAGTAAGATTAGATTGGGAGATTCAAGTCATTTTAATTTTGAGAAATTTTAAAAGAAGGATTAAGATAATGAGGATTTAACGAATTTTAAAATCTTGATATTGCGGACCAAATATTTCTTTTAGACTTGTCCGGAATACCGACGGCTCCTAAGACGAAAAGCATGTATTCACGGGCCACCCTATCGACAGTTTCTCCTTCGGCCTCATTGTCTTTGAATATCTCTAAATATTTTAAAGGAAGACCATATGACTTCTGAAAATCTTGAAGGATTCTAAAACTACTATCCTCTACTCCTAGAGAACCGAATACAAAGTCTATGACGTGGTCATGCCATAATAAGTCCTTCTCAACAAATATATCATTCATCATGACCCGACCTTGGACATTGAGGCCCAATATGTGATGGACGCCATCCAAAGTAATCGTCATCTCATGAAAAGTGTTAGTCTCTGAATGCCAATGCTCCATAAATGCTGATATAAGCGCAGTGTCCACCGTCTGGTATGCGTATATGGCCAAATTATGCAAACCGGTAGGAATGATTTTGTTCCTGACGACTTTCTCTAATTTGACAAATGGCCAGCTGCTTCACTTCTTTCCGTGGTTCACGACCATCGTAAACATACGATAGGTCCTTTGTAAAGTTAACAATCGGGAGAAATTAGCTTCTTGAAATATATAGTAATCTAAATCAAAACTTCATTTTTCAAAACGAAGTGTACATACCGGCTCTTTCCATATTTTAAATGCAATATGGTTGTCGAACGATAAAAACATAGAGCAACTTTTTGGATGACTTAAAATTGGACTAGTCGGCTGTTGCGACAGTCCTGAACCATCATCTGGCCGGGTTCGGGTATTAGGCACATCTTCATCAGAGGAGAAAGCCAACGGAGGAGTAGTAGGAGCCACATATTCATCTGAAGAGGAAGAAGATAGAGGAGTAGGAGGACCCGGTTTCTTTGAACGAGACTTGCGCGGCGGTGCAGTGACTCGTTCGGGTTCGATGATAGTGAGTAGTTTCTCAACCACATGATCCACATTGCATTCTTTGCACACCTATGTTGTGGGTTATTTTTTTTTGCATCTATCAATTTACTGAAAAAAATTCAGATATACAGTTAAACAACTGGGACTGTAAGGAAATTCAACAGTCAATATATAGTACAGGACTGTAGGATTACCTACGGTCCTATAAACAAAACAAGATTGTAGGCTTACCTATAATCCTACATATACAATAGGACTGTAGTATTTCCTACAGTCCTATAAATAAAACAAGATTACCTACTATATATAGGTAAATAAAACATGATTGCCTATATATATATATATATATATATATATATATATATATATATATATATATATATATATATATATATATATATAACAGGATTGCCTACTAAATAAAATATGATTGCCTAATATATATACAGGACTGTAGGATTACCTACAGTCCCATAAATAAAACAGGACTGCAGGATTACCTACAGTCCTACATATACAATTGGACTGTAGGATTGCCTACAGTCCTATATATATTAGGACTGTAGGAATTTTTCTATAGTCCTGTAGGTTTTCAACCCGAGTGTGGGCGTTATTCGGTTTTTTTAAACCCTAAATTTGATTTTTTAGGGTTCATCAGTTCGTATATCAACCCTAAATTAGTTCTAAACTAATTTATGTAACTATTTTAGGCATTAGCAAGGATTCATGAGAATTAAATCAAATTTAAATTTAAATAAAATCAAAACCCTAATGGAGGAATGAAGGGTTGGATACATACATAGATTTTGAAGAAGGTTTGTGTGTCATTGCCTTGGAATTGGAGGAGTTGGAGAGAAAGAGAGAAGGGATTTTGAATTGGAGAAGTTGGAGAGAAAGAGGGAAGGGATTTGAAGAAAGAGAGAGAGTAAAACTATAGAATAAAGGATTTTGGGAGGATTTTGGGGTGGGGGGTGGGCTGTCCTAAGTAAAATTTGGACTGTAATAAGTAAAAATAGCAAAATCCTGGGCTGTCCTGAAGTAAAGGGACGCCCTAAGAAAAAAGCCTAGTGCCTATAAAAAAACCAAAATTATATTTAAGACATGCGACGAGGCAATGACGAGAATATGGTGTTGTTGAGAGGGTTTTAGTTTTCTTCTTTCAAATTCAATTTTCAATGGAATCAAGACAAGCCCCCCCCCCCCACACACACACACCATCCTCAATTTTTTATTATTTTTGAATCACAACTTGTCATTGCAAATTTATATTCTGAAAAATTGAGTCCATAATCCAATTTACTATATACCCTAAGTTGTGAAATCTCATTAAATGTTAGTTCTAGGTTTTGTAAGTTAGAATTTGTATGTTTGAGTGTAGAATGCTATGTTTGAATGTCTGTACTTGGTCATGAATACTAGCTGGCTAGGGTCATCCTTTTGGGACAACTCTAAACTTTATCAAAATTTTATTTATTTTGATTAAATCTCCTTGTTTATTGGTACTTACAATACCCATATGCAATATTTTGATTATAGGCCTTATAAAAATTGATAACAATGATAATATGAGTGATAGGTTTGAAAGCACCCTAGAGAGGGAGGATGGGTAAATAGGGTTTAACAAACTAAACAAGCATAATTAAGAATGATAATAGACAATTTAAAACTTAGTTCTAGAAATGAGATAAGAATACCGACACCGATGTATCCTAGTATCCTCAGTGAGACACTATAGTCCTGGAGGTCTCTCTGGCTTTAATCCACTATTATAATAAATAGTTACAACACAAACTTTGATTCGAAGGTTCGTCGACTTCTTACACACGAGCTTTGATACGGAGTCTCGTCGACTTTTACACAAACTTTGATCCGAAGGCTTGCAGACTTCAATCTCTTACAAGAAAGATTTTAATCTTCTAATAAATAATAAAAATCCACTTTAAAACACAATATAATTCTATCTCAATATGATTTGGCAAGTGATAGCTCTTTTATGTGTAAAGTTTTTTCTTCTAAATCTTCCATAATATAATGAGGCTTCAAAATGGCTCAAAAGTAAGCCGCCTAAGCCGTATGTATATATATCATCAATTTATTATTTAAAAAAAATTAATATTACATAAAAGATTATTGAAAAAAATTAAATATGTTATAAGTAACACTACAAAGATTCAAACCCAGTCAACTAGGAAGAATACCTCACACCTTAAGCACATGAGTTATAAGTGCTTTTTATTTATAATTAGATAATATTATGTAGCTAACCGTTTTCAAGACTCATTATGAAAAGTAAAAATATATCCATAACAAATTATAATCAAATATATAACAAATTTTAATTAAAATATAATATACATAATAAACTATAAATTAAATATATTTAAATATTTAAATAATTTTATATTAATATTAGAAGAAAAACTTTATTTTATGTGCAATACACTTGAATTTACTAGTGGAAAGTAAAGGCTTCAAGAAGTAGAAGAAGTAAGAAATAAATGAATGCACTTGGATTTAAATAACAAGCAAGAAAATAACATAAAATTTGTTGTGCAAACGGTATACCGCTGGTATACTGTTCTGCACTCCAACTGTCATAAACGACTAGTTTTTTAGCCGTTGGATGAATTTAATGCGTCGACTTTTGCCAACCGGTATACCGTCGGTATATTGCGATATATCGTCGGTATGTTATTTTACACAGTCGGACTTGTTCTGACAATAAAGGGTATACCGTCGATATATTGTGGTATACTGTTGGTATACATGTGGTATACTGTGATAAACTACCAATATACAGGTCGGATACTCCATATTCAGACTTTTATGGATTTTTAACTCATTTTTTAATCTATCATTTGTCTTTCTATATTGAGTTACAAATAAACCTAAGGACTCAAATATAAAGAAAGATTACATAAAACATGCATCTTCATTATACATAGAGTGGAACCCCCGAGTGCATGGGTCCGGAGATGTCATGGGTGGTTCGGAGAAATCTTATAGGCAAGCAGTGTCTTTGGTCTATCTAATTTCTTTATTGCATATGTCCATGATTGATCTTGCTTATTTTTTTTTGTAAATACATGTTAGGCGAACAAAGCAATATACATAATAGCAAGTATGATATTATTAATGTACATTTGGACTATGTCAAGTTTAAGTATAAATACTATAATGATTGTATGATCATTAGTGATATTATAATACTAAACTTAATTAATTAACCACAATTAAAAAACATAATTTAAAACATTGAGCTAACAAGGTTTTGGTGTGGGAATGATTATGGTTGAGTAGGTTGTGTGACACTTGAATATTTAAGCTAGAATCCTTACAAATAACATGTTTAATTGAGTTAAACTCATCTATAACCATTTCTCTCTCCAAAATCGTATGTGTTCTATATGACACAAAATCGAAGGGTTACCAATTAAATTCGAAATACATATATTAATTTGACAAAGAATTTGGATCATTTATCATCTTTTAGACTCGTGGACACATCATATATCCCCAACAAGGATTTCAGACGTGTCCGATACAAAATCGGAGTCCCGATGTACCATTTGAGGTTAATTTATAATACAACTAGCGTGTAGAGCATTTAATTTAGATAATATCGATCTATACGGAGCGTCAACTAAGTGTACCGCATTGTAGGTACCTTGTAGGTACTACCTAGGGTCGAGCGTAGGTCGTTTCGGGTCCTAAAATAGAGTTTCCATACATTGTAATAATAAAATCAGCATATGCTTAGTTTGATAACACTAAATTGATGGATTCCTATGTAGGGTACTTAATATACTAGTTTGGCATTGAATTTTATAAGTTCATGAGCGTGTCGCGTCCAAATTGAATTTATAGTTTATTTCAAGCATGTCTAATTTAAAACTTTGTCATACTTAGTTTAGCGGTATCATAGAGGTATAATCAAGCATAGGAAACCTAGTACCCTAGTTATGTGCTAATTAGCATCGTTGCATAGGGGGTGTCAGATCTAAAGTTTGATTTTGGGTTATATTAGGCCATTAAATTAAATTTAACGCATACCCTATATTAAGAACGAGTCGCTATCAACCATGCAGAGATCATAGGCTAGTAACCTTCATAATAAATTTAGTTTAATTAGGAGATTGTTGAGGCCTAAAAGTAGCCATGACCAGGATTCTACGACTTTAATCTAGAAATCAACTTTTAAACTAAATTGGTAATTATTCTTTGAAAACTAGTAAGTTGTCCTATCTACTTGGTACTATCTATTGGTTTTGTGGAATTCAGAAGCCCGTAATTTCATGGTTTGACTCGTTGTTGGTTATTTTGATTTAATAGGAAGTCTTTTTTCAGAATTATTAATTATATCTTGCAATAGAGAATCCATAGTAAATCTATCCTAGAATTTTATATGCAATATTAGCGAATACAGGTATTGGTGTATTTGTATGTTGTGTATCCTGTGATGTTTGTTACGTACTCACCTCGCCATATTCTAAAAACGAGACATGGCAAAGAATTTAGAATTTTAACTCGAAGTTAGAGATTTTACTTTCCTGAACCCGACACTAAGGAACCGATTTCCTAACATCTTAGTGGGTGACTTAGAAACATGAAAAGCAATGAGTATGGAGTAACATTAACACTTGGATTGATTTGTAAACAAAATTGAGAAAGAATAAAACGGTTGATAAACATGTCCAAGAAGCAATAAACAAAGAAAAGAAATATTCGAAGGATATATTAACAAGTATAATCGTTGATGTAGAAGTAGAATATCTTGCTAAAGCATTTAATGGAATGAATGCAAAGATTTATCAAGAGAATAACGGAGACAATTTAGTTAAAATTAAAAATTATGCAAAATTTGACAAAGTAACGCAGAAACATCTTGATCATATTCAAAGTAATGAACTCCATTATCATTATCTTGGCTACATAATCCAAGATGAACTAATAGCATTTATTGCATTTGATATTAGAACAATGATAGTTCAAGAACTTATAGAAGCAAAGTAATTTTCAATCATACTTGATATAACTCCTATATAAGTCACCAAGAAAATGTCTTTGATAGTTTCAGAAAGTCCAATGTCACACCCCGATCTTTCGCAGGATTAGCCGTCTTCGCTAGGCGCGAATCACCGTACCAGTGCTCCCGCAGGATGATCATTCCCATCAGGACGTGATATCGTGTGAGAACAAGCTGCATTCATGCAAGGCCAAGGTCCGAACATGCGGTGAAATGACTAAGCCACAGAGCGCACAGATAGTCTCTATTGTAGCAAAAATTTGAACGACACGAGGAAACGACCGTTTGATAACTAGTTCACAAAGTTGTTATAGCGGAAGCATAGAATAAACACAAGTATGATACAAAAATAAGCACTTTATTAAAAATCAAGAAATATTACAAGCGGCGCCAGGCCGAGATTACAAGCCACTCAAGCTCTCTCTCTCTCAAATAATAAAGGCGTGCCGAACGGTTTACAACATAGGATGATACATATGCGATATTGCAATATTATGTCATGTATATGTGCTTCAGCTCCGGATGCAACACTCCAAGACTCCAGAGCAAACTTCACGCCTTAGGGTGCACCGAGAAAATACTTTGTACTGAACGAGGTTCTCTCGCACCCTGCAAGCAATCTGGTGGGTTATCAGTATATAAATGCACTGGTGGAGAAGCTTCTCGCCCGCTCGACAAATCCAAACACATTATATAAGTTCTGTGCACCATCTATTTAGTTGTCTTTCTAGTCTTGTCTTAGGATCAATTTTATGACAATGATGTAAAGCCTAAATCGTGTGGCAGTGCATCGTACGATATAAGAGAAAATATAACAAAACTTACCAACTTACCATTCATCCTTCCTGGTCCAATGATACAACCAAGTTAACCAAACACGAATATATATAATAAAACCAAGAATCGCATAAGCAAACACAAGTGTTAAAGCGTGTTTCTGATTCAGGTGCACGAGTTACTCATATTTACCAAATTGTGATACTCAGCTGGTTCAGACATGTTATACACAGATTTAGGTTGATTCAGACATGTTATAAATAGATTCAGGTTTGATTCAGATATGTTACTTAGATTTAGATTCATTAGGCGTAATGTAATAACTCACACGCGAATTGCCGCAATCGAGCCAACTTAGTTTATATGAATGGTCACTGGCGCTACAAGCCATTTTAGACGATAGTCGGGTAGACGACGACGATTGTAGGCGCAGGTAGGGAACCTGCTACAAGCCCTCCCTCCATACCCTTGCTAGGCTATTAGCGTAAATATCCATATTGTTCCGTCCGGATCGAATCGGTCCCAGTGCGACCAGCGTACCTTCCGCAGGAACCCTACCCTTGTGCACAAGTTATCCATGACCATGCGAGTCTCTTATCTTATCTTGTTCTCTTATCTTATCTATTGGTCTGTACAAGCAGCGATGGTTGTAGACACATGATCGAACCCGCTACAAGCCATCCCGAATAAACATCGATGGTTGAAGACACAAGACGAACCCGCTATAAGTCATCCTGAACCATGATTCTTGTTTTTCTTTACTAATCATTACAATTTAGTTCTTTTACTTGATACTTGCATTACTTTCTTCTAGTTTTTCCAATCTTTCATTATGCAGTTCCCGGTACAGGAAACCGCCTTGGCGACCTTATGGTCCCGAAGTCTTTCCATGTTTCCATTGCTTGGCTTGGATATTTGATAGTCTCCCTGTCTCAGGTGAGTGAATTATATTTCGTGTTTTGTTCTAGGCTATGGCACGAATCTACTAGAATAGCATTGAAACGAGATGCGCGAGTTTTAGTTAGCCCGTAAAGCAGGCAAATATTGCAACAGTATAAAACATAAGCATTATAAGAAAAGATTGTGGCATACTCTACTATAAACATAAGCCGTTATACAAACACAGTCTAAGGTAGAAGTACGAGGAACCATCTATAATCCAAGTTTTATTTTCATGTTTTACACAAGTAATACAAGATATAATTATTCCCTTAGTTAGGTGCATTGTATTCTTTATTAGCATGTAAGGGGTGATTCGCCTAGAGATTAGCATGTATCGTCCATATTTTTAAGTGTGCAGGCTAAGCAAAGACAAGTTTATTATAGCCACCCATGTTAGCTATGATTCGCTTCGGTCAAGCTATACTCCGAGTGCGCCTTTGAAAGTCTAAGTCTGAACTCCTGAAGGGCCAAGTCTGAATCCTTTGCCTCAAGCGAGTCTTCTCGCAGAGCAAGGCGAGTTGGGTCATTGGACTTGTGCCATTTGAATCGGCTATTCGCATTGATACGAAGCGGATCGTTATATTATACACTACTCAGAACAAGTCTTTTCTGAGCGCAAACTGTTCTATCGCATACTATCAAATTTTATCTTAAGCATATCATTCCATATCACTAGACCCGATCGAATACAAGTTTCTACTCGTTCTTCTCATTCCGTGTCCCATATGTGCTGGGTCTGTTCCATTGAATGGCTCTATTACTCAATCCAAGTTGGCTATATTACTCGAACGTCATATTCTCTGTCTTGGCCTCTACTGCACTTAGTGTGAAACACCGTACACGAAGGTCTTAGGCTAGGGCCAACTTTTCAAAAATTTTATACTCATCCATGCGAATCTAATATATTCACTTGTACTGTCATTCGAGTTCAGCATATCGCGAAGTCTGGATCGTGTACATATTCAAGACATCCCTCAAATATGTGCATTTCAACCAACTTAGCGATAGCGAAGTCTTTGAACTTAAGTTCAACATATCACTGAGTCTTGGATCGTGCACACGTTCATGACATCCCTCAAACATATGTTATCACGCCCCGGTCCCAAAATATATGGGACTATGCCACGTGGCAATGGCCAACTAAGTATCAAGTGGACTCCAGTCCAACTCAAATACATATAAGCTGTTTCGTGAGGGTCACTATCTAGATAACATAATAAATAACTCTAAGTCTCAATCCATCAGAATACGAATCAAAGAAAGGACAATATGTATCATGGTGTGCATCCAAAATAATACTTGCTCGAATAGACTCGAAGGAAATAACATGAGTCTACAAATACTAGGCTACATTAGCAGAAATAAGCAATAAGAACATAATGGATGGACAATAAAAGATATGATACAAATATCTACTAACGATACCTGTATACCAAGATGATACTCAACAACAGCTCCAGAAAAACTCAACTGCAATCAATCTTGCAATCTGGCAGAAAACTAGGTCCTTAGAGGGAGATAACAAGATATATAAAAATATGCCTCTAATGATACGAAATACTGCAATAAAGTAAGGGTGTACCAAGATAAGTGTAAATGCAATGAGAACCACGTTCGACGCATGAGCTGCTGGCCAAAATGGGATCGACATAATTTTTTGGGAAAACAGAGGCCTACTACAGCGTAGCATCATGGACGCCAGAGGCCAAATCTAATACTAATATATCCAGGGTCATCTCACTTGGTACTCCAGCGGAGGAGCAGGTTACAAAGGGAAAGTGTAGTCAGCCCATACGCCTAGTGAGTGTTCTCCCCACCCAATGCTGCTATATCTGTCGTGCACAACGACATGTCTAGATTCTACTCTTGAGTCAAGATTAAAGTATCTAAATGCTGCCGTCATGTATCTCGATTGTACCAGTAATCAGCCAGTACAAGAGTCCGCGTTTACACAGGAGACTCTTCGTGTTATAAATGTGTCAAGGTCATAAAGAGATTGTAGCATATCTCAAATAAGGGGGCTTTGGCTTCTAGAAACTAAGTCACGCATAATCGGTCCAGCACCGACTTGCACCCAAGTTATCCTTGGACGCGCAAAATCGTTCTATCAGAAATAAAATAAAATAAATGCAGTTGTCGTATTTAAGAATTATAAACAAGAGTGGTAATGTATACTTGTCTAGATTTAAAAGCTAAAAGTAGGAAGAAGCTGGTACAGAGTCAAAGTCCAAAAGGTCCAAAGGGCCTAAGGAATAAATTAAGAGTTAATTAATTAACTAGGATAATAATGTTATTTTGTTTAGGAATACCTACACATAAATCATGTAACTCTCTCCTTATTCCTGTATGATTGTCCATATTGATTATTGTTTCTCTCTCCATTTTCTAAGTATTAATCGCAACTCTTTTACCAGGCACACACAATCACATGTGTATAAACTGTGTTCCCCCTCTCCTTAAGGAACATAAGATTTTAGACTCAAATAAAAACTCACAATATTGATATGACATGTGGGATCATTTTCTAGCTAGGCCCTTAAAAGTTAAGGGCTGAGATGTTTCCAACCCAATAGTTCCTCAAATACATGAAGACACATCTTTAGCTAGGTGATTTCTATATCTACTCATGCACTCATGGGACTATAGACTATTCTTTCTCTTCTGTAAACAAGTTTCCCGCAAAACACCAGGAAGCCATTTATTTGCCTCCTTCTTCTAGTCTCCTACATGGCCATAAATATAAGTGCATCACAGTCACATGTATATAAATTTCCACACCAGTTTTTATTTGCTTCTAATGACTTCCCTTTATGTAATGACCCATTTCGTTCAAGCGGATAGCCGATTCAAATGGCGTAAGTGCAATGACCCAACCTGCTTTGCTCAGCGAGAAGACTTGATTGAGTTAAAGGATTCTAGACTTAGCCCTTCAGGAGTTTAGACTTAGACTTTCAAAGGCTCGCTCGGAGTATCGCTCGACCTAGGCGAATCATCGCTAAGGTGGGGTGGCTAAGATAAACTTGTCTTTGCTTAGCCATCACACTTAATATATGGACGATACATGTTAGTCGCTAGATGAATCACCCATTGCATGCTAATAAAGAATACAACACACCTAGCTAAGGGAATATTCTTATCTTGTATTGCTTGTGTTAGAACAAGAAAATAAAACTTGGATTATAGTTGGACCCTCGCATACTACCTTAGCTTCGTGCAAGTAGACCCCACTATGCCTCGAGTAGCTCATATATACTCTTTGTAGTGTACTGCTTCACTTGTTTACACTGCTCGCCTTATGGATTATGTCGCTCGATATGTTCCTGTACGGCTTCACTCCTCGCACTACCCCTTAGACCCGTGCCAACGTAAATGCTTATGTTTCCTTATGCTTATGTTTCCAACAAATGCATGCTTGCTTGCTTATATTGTAACTTATACTCGTTGCCTCGTTTTAATGTTTGTAACTTATATGCATGCCACAAATTATCATACTTCACTATCTATGACTTGCTCAGTTGAGGCAGGAAAGCTATCAAGATAGTCGTTCTGAGCCAAGTATAGAACATTGAAAGTATTCGGGACCGTAAGGTCGCCAAGAAATTTTCCGAACTAGGGGACTTCATCATGGACAGTTAAGCAAGATAATATCGCAACATCTCTGAAAATTAATACTCGTTCTGTACTGAATATAACGGCTCAGGGAGTCGATACTGTACCTGATAGATCCTGACTGAATCTGAATCTATAACTGTATTTGTACCTGCGAGAATCTAGAAAACTTGAGGATACGCATGGTCACGGATAACTTGTCCACAAGATGGATTTTTGAATCCAGTTCCACGGACGGTTGTCGGGGCACTGGGGCCGATCCGATCTAGACGGAACAAACTGGTAGTCTTCTGTTATCGGCGAGATGGGTGCAATATCAACTATTTTATATACTGCTTGTACACCATCTTCGTTTCGAGACTACACCGTCCACTATGGAAGTCATGCCAGTGACCTTCTGTCATATAGATTAAGTTGACTCGATTGCGGCAACCCGCATACGAGTCATGGTATTATCGACGACTGCTCTGAGTAACACATCTGTATCTATATCTACATCTAAAACACCTGTACGGATATGAGTATTAGACATTGTGCATACTTGTACATACTTGAACACTGGAATATCTTCTGCAACACGTTCGAGTATCCTTGTAACTCGTGCACCTGAGTCAGAACCCTGCTCATGACACTGTATTTGCTTATACGATTTTCGTGGATTTTATTGTATAGATACTTGTGCTTGGTTTAACTTGGTTTACCTTAGACTTGAAAGGAGGGATGGTAAGTTGGTAGGTATCGACGTGTTACTCATATATCACACGGTGTGCTGCCACACAAGTTAGGCTTTTCATTATGCCATGAAACTAATCCTAAGGTAAGAATAGAAAGATAACTTAATAGATAGTGCACGAAACCTATATAACATTTTTGGATTTATCGAGCAGGTGAGAAGCCTCCCCACCAGTGCATTCATATACTGATAACCCACAAGATTGATTACAAGGTACGGGAGAACCTCGTTCAGTGCGAAAACTCCTTCGTTCGTGATAAGGCGTGGAGTTCACTGTAGAGCCTTGGAACGTTGCGTCCGGAGCTGAAGCGCATATACAAGACATAATATCGGAACATCGCCTATGTATCATTCCATAATTGTAGCCACTTGGCATGCTTTTATTATTTTGAGAGAGAGGACTTAAGCGACTTATAATCTCGGCCTAGCGCCGCTTGTAATACTTGTTCAATATCAATAAAGTACTTATTTTACTTCCATACTTGTGTTATTTAATTCTTTCGCTATTGTCGACTTTGTGAACTTGTTACCAATTGCCTGTTCGTTTCTTTTTTACTGCATTCGAACTATCTGTACGACTCTGTGGCTTAGACATTTTACCGCTTGTTCAAACCATGGCCTTACACGGGCGCAGCTTGTGCTCGTGCGACATCACGTCCAGATGAAAAAGATTGTCTGTGGGAGCGATGGCGCAGTGATTCGCGCCCAGCGGGGACGGCTGATTCCTGCAGGAAATCAGGGCATGGCAATTTACATGCTAGCAACACTCACATACATATCATAGATGTATTTTTTTCTTCCATTAGCTAGGTTCCCATGTATTGAATTACATTATCGTCTACAAATCTTTAGCAGTGCACACCCCAACCTAAACTCGGAACTCACTCATCCCATGAACCACACATACCAGTCCAGTTTTAGTCCTTTATATGAACTCCAGATAGATTTTTTTATAGAGCAGAAAAATTCACCAGGTTTTCAATATTTTTCCTCCACTAGTTCTGGAGCCAAGATAATAATACATACACAAAACAATATATTTCTATAGAGGGTCATACAACACTATTACCTGGACACTCGAAGGAATTGAGGGGAACTACTCCCGCCACGATGAAACCGTGATACGATCCTTTTCCAGATCTCCTACCTACAGCAGCTCAGCGGAGGGTGGCAGTGGCAACAGAGCAGCAAAGCTCAGTATAGCTCAGAAGGAGAGAGTGACACTGAACATAGCAGTCCAGTAGCTAGCAGATCTTAGTATCAGTTGTACAGTCCAGAAGTATCAGATACTTGAGTATGCTGGGAACCAACCTCAGATCGGTGCTCAGAAGAAATACTTAGTGACAGAGCTCCATATCATCACTGCCATGTCAGCTAACCCATATCATCATTGCCTGCCAGCTAGCCAATTCAGTTACAATACATTTAGCCAGCTCAGCAACTAAGTCGGTTGCTAGTGTACAGATATACATATTTGCCATCAGCTATAAATAGGGTAAGAGTGAGAAGGATGAGGGTGTGTAAGAAAATTTTAATTATATTTCTTTTACTTTGTATCTCTTGTCTCTGTATGCTTTCTTCTTCCCCAAATTCTCTGATCAATAAAAACCCTAAAAATCTCCTTACTCATTTTTTCTCTGTTTTCTGAGCTTTTTCTTGTAATCAATGGCAAATTCTGGTTCTTCGACTACTCTTCACGGTTTCTTGAGAAAGGGACCGTATCAATTGGTATCAGAGCAACATATAGCTCCAATTATGATGGCAGTCGAAGATCCAAGCATGAGCTGCCATGGACCTCTCCATGGATCTCCACCGATTCGAGTTCCAATCCATGGTGAAGTTCTCGTACAAACTTTGAAAGAGTACACAGAGGATCCGAGAAGGAGCTGCAAGGGATCTCCTCGTGGATTACCACCAAATCTTTCGATCATCAATGGCGAGCCCATGGATCCAGTGATGGGGGATCGACTGCAGGCTTTGGAAGGTAGATTCGACCATCTCTGTTTTAAATTTGATCGAGCTTTGAGAGAATTATCTCAAATTAGATGAGTTGTGGGTGTTAATTCTATGGGAACAACGGTTGTTCACCTTGATTCACCAGCTCAAGCTTCAAATGTTAATTCCAATAGTAATGAATCATCATATAATCCTCTGCCAAATTCGAATCAGTCTCCTCAACAGAAAATTAGTTCAAATTTTCCGTCAATTCATGTATATAGAGAAGTCTCAAATCAAGGCAATAGGCCAATTATGAAGTATCAGTACCTGTACCTGTCAATTCCACCTCTGCAACAGTCGTCGACGTATATGCAACAGTGGGGAAAATCTGTCCTGCATGTGTTTGAAGAAATGCACGTGAAGGAAATAAGTTCACAGAGGGAGGATGAGGCCGTTGGCGAGGAATCGGTTACTTCGGAGAAGACCGATGCTGTGGTTGATGTTCAGGAGAACACCAAGAATGTTGTTGTCACAGTCCCGACGTACTTTGACGATTCACAGCGCCAAGCCACCAAGGATGCTGCTGTCATTGATGGCTTCAATGTTCTTAGGATCATCAAGGAACCACCCGCTGCTGCTTTATAGGAGCAAATAAGACAGTTGAAGGTTCAAGAGAAGGAATTTGAAATCTCCAACCTTAAGATTGTGCGTAGAGAAGATAGAACTATCTTCGAGGAAGGTAAAAATTTCTATGTTGTTCTAAATTCGGTGATTGATGGCCGCAATCATGTTACGGAATATCTAGGTTCAGTTGCTACAAGTTTCCACTCGGCCACATACATGATTGATGAAATGCAAGTTAGTCCTTCAAGATGTGTTGACACGGACGTGTATCTTGCTGACGATCGTGAAGTTGATTATACAACTACTGATGCACATTCAAATACGAATGCGGTCTTTGCCAATGAATTAAGACATGTTAGACCATCAGTTTCAGTAGATTATGAAAATGAGAAGGCACTTGGTGATGTTGTCATAGTAAAACCAAGGAGTGAGAGTAATGGGAATAGAAGTTTGTCAGTAATTTCTTCAGGAAATTCCAATATGACAGGTGTTTCAAGTGCTCACCAGTCGCTTGACATGAGTCTAAACTTTCCAGGAATCAATACTGATAACACTCCAAAGGAGTCAAGTGCAATAGCTTCATCATATAGGAGGGTTTCATGTGAGAAAAAAATCTGAGTTGACTGAGATTATGGCATCCTCAACAAGTTACGAAGAAGAATATCCTCCTGTTGAAGCAACCTTTGAACTTTCTGTACTTGCAGTTGACACTGAAAATGTTACTGAGATTCAATCTGATGGACCTCCAGTTGGTGTGGTTTCAATTGATGAGGAGAAGCTACAAGAAAAACTCAAAGAGAAGAATGATCCTGAGTTTGCAAAGAAGCTTGCTTCTCTTGATGAATTCTATGTGAATGATGTCTTTCGCACAACACACAGGGCTCATGCTTTAAGTGAAGGAGTTTTCAAATATCTGACAGTTGGTTCATCTCTTGTGGAGGAAGACAAGCTGACACTTGCAACTGCATTCTTCGAGAAAGCAGACATTAAAGGAGTATACCTCTTATTGCCTATTGACGTAGTTGTGGCCAGCAAATTTGACGGGTTAGTTGAATGGGATCAAGGTATTATAGAGGGTCTCTCAATTCGGAATTTTGAAGCAAACAAAGGAAAATATGGGAAGCATATGGATATATATGTGTGTGTTTGGGTCAATGAGCAGGGAGTCCCTGATATACTGCATTCACTTGAAGTAGCTGCTAGTTTTGGAGTTGTGACCATCATAAAGGAAACTCCAAAATCAATTTTCAGGGAATACTTTATTTGCATACTTTGGGATCCAGGTAAACGTACACTTTGGGTTCCTATAATTGCAGGCATCACTTACATTCAGGATGGTACCAGGAGAAAAAATCAGAGATGGTTTGCTATAGTGAACTCTATGTTACAGAAAATTCACAAACACATGATATCTCCTATGAATTTGAGTGATGATTCCTTGATTACAGTAGGTAAGGATGTCAATGTTAATGACTCAAATTTTTGGGGCATTCAAATCCTTGGAGAAACTGGCATCATTACCACCAACCCCTGGATCGCCTGGGAGTCCTCTCAGTTGGTTACATCAATCTCCCCAAAAGAGTGGGAAGTTACAAATTTCAGGTTTCAAGTAATGTCTTGGGATCCAGGAATCAGGTTTTTATTGTCGAACAGTGTTATGTTTCAAATGATCTCGAAGCATTCAAGTTTTGGCAAGTGTTTTCTTGGGAGGGTACTGTTGAAAATGCCAATTACCATGTTATGGTGTGAGATCCGGGAATCGAAATTATTCCTTCATTGACCTTGGGACAAGGTCAATTTAAGAGGAGGGTATTGATACGATCCTTTTCTAGATCTCCTACCTACAGCAGCTCGGCGGAGGGTGGCAGTGGCAACAGAGCAGCGAAGCTCAGTATAGCTCAGAAGGAGAGAGTGACACTGAACATAGCAGTCCAATAGCTAGCAGATCTTAGTATCAGTTGTACAGTCCGGAAGTATCAGATACTTGAGTATGTTGGGAACCAACCTCAGATCGGTGTTCAGAAGAAACACTTAGGGACAGAGCTCCATGTCATCACTGCCAGGTCAGCTAACACATATCATCATTGCCTGCCAGCTAGCCAATTCAGTTACAATACATTTAGCCAGCTCAGCAACTAAGTCGGTTGCTAGTGTACAGATATACACATTTGCCATCAGCTATAAATAGGGCAAGAGTGAGAAGGATGAGGGTGTATAAGAAAATTTCAATTGTATTTCTTTTACTTTGTATCTCTTGTCTCTGTATGCTTTCTTCTTCCCCAAATTCTCTGATCAATAAAAATCCTAGAAATCTCCTTACTCATTTTTTCTCTGTTTTCTGAGCTTTTTCTTGTAATCAATGGCAAATTCTGGTTCTTCGACTACTCTTCACGGTTTCTTGAGAAATGGACCTTATCAAACCGTGTGGTGGTGACTGCTCTCGATGTTCGAATTTGACGAAGCCAACTGTCGAGTGGTGAGTCAGCGGGGCCAGCTCCGAACATCGGAGCATAGATGTAGGCATCCAGCCGGGTGCTTGGACTCCTTGCCAATGCAAGCCTTCCTCGCGGTAGAGCTCGTCGAAATCGGCTACTCGAATATTCTGCAACCACGTCTCCGTTGGAGCTCGCCGTCGTCGAGGAAGGTGGCGGTGTCGTTGGGACAAAGGAAGGAAGGGGTGAGGAAGAGGCGGCTAGGGTTTAGAAACAAAGGATGGAGAAAGAAAGTAATGTGTTGGTTTATAAATGAGAGAGGTGAGGGAGTGAACGGTTGGATGTTAGGGGTTGGTTTACAAGAGATTTGGTTATATAATTAAGGCCGGATGCACAGGACCATGCAACCAATAATTCAAATTTCAATTCACATACAACATAACCCACTACCAAGTACCAAGCAAATTTGCTCACAGCAAGATTTTGCTCACACTAGCAAACAAAGTTGGCTCACATTAACACCATGTGTGTCTTACGCTCTCGTTAGCATATGGCTCCAAATGGGACAAGGTAGCTACAGCACAACAAAAACTCAAATGAGGACATTCAATAGGAGGTAGACACATGGATTATATTTTTTATTTAGGTCCTCGAAGAAAATTTGGTTTGCTTCATAAACTCACATGAGCACTCATAAAGGAATCAAGGGATTGAAAGTGGATAAGTGGGCCCTAAGTTTATATTTAGGTCATAGGAGAAATTTGTTTGCCAACCAATTCAATAAGAACTCTTGTAAGTAATTATATAAAGACTTGAAATGGAAAAATAGACAAGTGTATAGAAATCTAATTTAGGATTTGTGGAATTGCATTAAGATAAAAATATTTATTTAGTTATACAATATTAGTAATACTTATATTTATATATAAAAAATTTATAAATCAACTTCGAAAGATCCTCATACTAAGTAAATAAATTTAAATTTAAATTTAAATTTAAATTTAAATTTAAATTTAAATTAGGAGCGTTTACATCCTATCCAACTTATTAAAATTTTGTTCTCGAAATTAAAATAACCATGATAGAAAAGAACAAGAGAATTCACCGCGAAAGAAAGTTGCATACGACTATAGTATCGGGTTTCTCGAAAGGATGGGAGAGACGGTTAACAATATGGTCATAGTTGATATCACGCTCTAAGAGCTGAGGTACACTTAATTCAATATACTACCAAACTTATAAAAATTAAGTTTGCAGTAAAAACTCTTGTCATGATCCTATTTGTAAGATTTATGGAAATGTATAGTTCTGAAAAAGATACGAGAATATTACGTACTTCTGACTGTAGTCAAGGACTCTCAAAGAAAACTTATATACTATCATGGTGCTATGGGTCAATATTTCTATAAGAAAAAATATTTCCAATTCAACATTGCTCTTATATAGGTCATATCTTTAACAAGACATTAGGAAATGACTTGGTCGAATATATTATTGGGATAATGTGGTAGAGGGATTCGATCATAACATGGCATTGATGAAGAAGAGATAAGATCAAGGAAATCTTGAAAAGAAGAATTTGCAAATCAAGATGAGGGAGAATTGATAGTAAGTTCAAAAAAATATTTTCACAAGATTGAATTCCGAACATAATGTACGATTAGACAGATATATGAAAAATTAAGTCATAATAACTAGGTCAAGGGAATTGGAATAGGAAGGACTGGTATACTACAGTAATATGGACATTAATCACAAGAAGTAGTTTTAATTAAGGGTTGGTTTAAAATATTATGGCACAACTAGGGAAAGAATAAAGATTCTAATCGATCGCATAATTAGAATAATTTGTCACTGCAAAATCATGCAATGCAAAATAATACAAGTAATCACAATATGAAAAGATAGTGGTACGATCAATAATAAATTACAACTTCTGCTTGCTAGCACATTAATCCTGAATTTCAAATGAATAAACAAATTAAAGAGGTTGCACTCCCACTCATATTAGGGTACAGTCCATCTCTTCTAGTTTCCTAATATAACCTTTGATTCTAAAAATACGGCTAACAAACTTAAATCCATAATCTAACTTATATCACGTATCCATCTTATATCTTATATCCAACAAGTTTCCTTAATCCTATGGTCTGGTTCTCTCAAATGTCGCTTTACAAATACTAGGAATGTAATCTACCAAGTTATTTAACCATCATTTATCCTTGGAGATTTTGCATGATCCTTGTCTCCGTTTAATAAGTAATCACACTTCCAAGATTTTTTTTTTCTTTCCACAATTCACAACTCAAACTCTAGGTACAATTTATCGATCCATTTAAGGGTACTCTTCTTCCATTTTATTCTTATATTCCAATATCAAAATTTTATTTTTCTTCGTATCTCACGTTATTTCACTGCTTGTTTGGTTCTTGTCTTCTAAGATAATCGTAATCATGAATCTCAACATAATCTATGGTACTACCAACTGTTATTGCATTATCATAACTTATATAAGATATCCATTTCTATCCTTCATCACATAAAGTGCATCATCTGTTTCCTCGAGCTACCTTCTTATTCTTTCTTTGAGTCTCGGTCTTTAAGATTTAGCTACATAGTCATACAACTTGCGTAAGTCATGCATTCTTCGTAGTCCACATTACGTTATTATGGATCACCCCTATTGTAGTCCTCGTCTCAATTTACCTTATCCCACTCCTCAATTTCTATCTTATTCAAATCAAATTTTCTTACGATTCCACCCTTGCATCTCTTTAATTATTATCCTTAAACATAATACTCCTCAATTTTTATCTTTTTTCAAATAAATTTTCCTTGAAATTCCATCATTGATCCTCTTTATATGTTCTACTTAAAGATATTACTCCTCTTGTTACTCTTCCCTTAATTCAAATATAAATGTTCTAGTTACCAATAATTTAGAATTTCTAAGCTGTATCGATCAAAGGTTTATCATAACTACGGGTACTAGTCTATTTAAGATAATATCTCTAAATATAATCTTCAACTCTTATTGATGTCTATACACTGAAGATAGAAAAATTATAATCATTTTCTTAATCTCTATACTCTACCCGTACAAGTTATATCTCAATACTTCTTACAGTATGATTAACAATCTACCATTTCTAGCTAGAGCAAGCTATACAATTCTTACAAGTACGTCTCTCTCTTTTTATACCTAACTTATTAGGTATGAGTCAAGACTAAGCTAGGCATGTGGTAAATTCTAACCTCTTGACAAACTATTCACCTATCAAGAAAATCTTTTAGTCATACTTTGATTGGTCATATTTATTCTAATCCGACTATTTATGAGAACTATAAGTCTAAACCTTATACAAGCTAATCCACTCCATGTAGTATCCCAATGCACTAATGTTCACCTTTACATCCTCTATCATAACATATCATTCTGTTATGTTCATCTTATATCTTTCTTTCTTATGAAAGTCCTCTTAGCTAGGCTAATACCCTATCTAAATTTTAATTTCCAACACAAGCATGAAGTCATGATTATTTTCTTCAAGTAATTTTTTTTTGAACTCAATGCAATGATAAAAAATTTGCCGAATTAGTACAAGGATTATCAAACCATTCTACCCATAATGAGGATCTCAAGTCATTTCTTCTAAACATTTTATACAGTTGGTCCTATTTGTTTTGAGAGCCACAGTAATCCCAAGGTTAATATATATTTTATCCCAAATCATACTCCTAGTCATTTCAACCATTATGAGAATCATATCTTATCCTCCTAATCAATCTTCTTTATTGTATAAAACTTCTAATCCAACTCTATTTGTTTAGTAAATGGTAAGAGTTTATATTCATTGATAAAGGAGAATTTCTCTACTATAGATAAACCACATATATAAGTCCAAATTATTATTTCCGTTCTAATCGTCTATCTAATAGAGATCATGTCTATCATAACTCTTCCTACCTTACATAATCAACTTCCCCTAAAATATTTTATCAACCTTACTTCTATCCTACAACAAAATATAACCGAAAGGGTTCTTCAAGCATGAGTATTCGTCTTCCCAAAACAGGAGGAGATGAGAAACAATAATAAGGACTTCAAGAAATGTATAATTTAATACAAATACAAAGTTCAAGGTCAGTAGTAGAAAACAAAGAAGTTTTAATAGCAATTATGGGTTGAGATCCTAATGCACTTATCCTATCGCAGGCTCGTTCGGTACAATAATGTAACCGAAACGATTTACTCTAACCTGCATGGGCCACCACAAAAACTATGTCACGTCTCAGTCCCAAAATATATGGGACTATGCCACGTGGCAATGGCCAGCTACGTATCAAGTGGACTCCAATCCAACTCAAATACGTATAAGTTATTCCGTGAGGGTCACTATCTAGATAACATAATAAATAACCCTAAGTCTCAATCCACAAGAATATGAATAAAATAAATGACAACATGTATCATGGTGTGTAGCCCAAACAACACTTGCCCGAATAGACTCAAAAAAAATAATATGAGTCTACAAATACTAGGCTACATCAGCAAAAATAAGCAATAAGAACATAATGGATGGACAATAAAAGATATGATACAAATATCTAATAACGATACCAGTATACCAAGATAATACTCAACAGCATCTCCAGAAAAACTCAACTGCAATCAATCCTACAATCTGACAGGGAATCAGGTCCTCAGAGTGACATAACAAGATACATAGAAATATGCCACAAATGATACGAAATACTGCAATAAAGTAAGGGTGTACCAAGCTAATTATAAATGCAATGAGAACCATGTTCGACGCATGAGCTGCTGGCCAAAATAGGATCGGTATAATTCCCTAGGGAAACAGAGGCCTACTACAGCGTAGCGTCGTGGACGCCAGAGGCCGAATCTAATACTAATATATCCAGGATCATCTCACCCGGTACTCCAGTGGAGGCGACGGGTTACAAAGGGAAAGTGTAGTCAGCCCATACGCCAAGTGAGTGTTCTTTCCACCCAATGATGTTGTATTTGTCTTCCACCATGACATTTTCATCTCTTACTCCTGAGTCGAGATTAAAGTATCTAAATATTGTCATCATGCATCTCGATTGTACCAGTAATCAGTCAGTACAAGAGTCTGCGCCCATACATGAGACTCTCCATGTTATAAATGTGTCAAGATCATAAAGAGATTGTAGCATCTCTCAAATAAGGGGGTTTGGCTTCTAGAAACTAAGTCACACGTAATCGGTCCAACACCGACTTGCACCCAAGTTATCCTTGGACGCGCAAAATCGTTCAACCAGAAATAAAATAAAATAAAACAAATACAGTTACAGTATTTAAGAATTATAAACAAGACTAGCAAGGTATACTTGCCTGGATTCAGAAGCTGAAAGTAGGAAGAAGCTAGTACAAAGTCCAAGTCCAAAAGGTCCAAAGGGCCTAAGGAATAAAATTAAGAGTTAATTAATTAACTAGGATAATAATGTTATTTTGTTTAGAAATACCTACACATAAATCATCTAACTCTCTCTCTCTTCCATGCTTCAGCAGTAGCATATTGTTCCATCTATAAGACCTCTACAGAGGACTAGAGCCACACAACGATGGCTTACAATAAGGAAAGCTGCCTCAGACAGGCCTTCAGGGACAAACAAGAAGGATGGGATCGGGTCGAATGGCCGTTCTTGTTAGAAGTACTCCAGAGGTATGGTTTCTCCCCGAAATTTCTCTGATCAAAGCCTGCATTTCCACTACTTCCATATCCCAATATTTGAAGGGTGAGAAAGTAGTGCGAAAGAAGTTGGGCTACCTTGCTTTGAGAGCTTCCCCGGTTACTGAGTCTGCTTTACGAATTGAAAGTGTATCGAAGAAAGAGACGGAGAAGAAGTGAGAGGTGCCAAAACAACTGTCGCATACCAAAAGACTGAACAACAACCCAGGAAGAGGATATTTTACCTGAACTCTATCTCTCTTCCACTCCTTATGGGCAATAGCGACCCCGCCCGAGCCAAATCAAGTCAAAGACACCCAAAAAAGGGATGTCCTACGTGTAGTAGACCAGCCTCCCACCGATCCCGATGTATCTGTTTTCCAATCACTGACGGTACAACAACTCCTCATCCTGTTGTACATGGATCTTGGAACTCTGTCTGCTTTCTCAGTGGGCATGGCCAAGAAGCAGCCAGCTGACTGCCCCCTTCAACCCTACTTTTCTTTGTTGTGCGAACAAGGTCTTGGAACGTCCTTATTCATGTATGATTGTCCATATTGATTATTATTCCTCTCTCTATTTTCTAAGTATTAATCATAGCTCTTTTACCAGGCATACACAATCACATGTGTATAAACTGTGTTCCCCCTCTCCTTAAGGAACAGAAGATTATAGACTCAAATAAAAACTCATAATATTGATATGACATATGGGATCATTTTCTAGCTAGGCCCTTAAAAGTCAAGGGCTGAGATGTATCCAACCCAACAGTTCCTCAAACACATGAAGACACATCTTTAGCTAGGTCATTTCTATATCTACTTATGCGCTCATGGGACTATAGATTGTTCTTTCTCTTCTGCAAACAAGTTTACCTCAAAATACCAACAAGCCATTTATTTGCCTCCTTCTTCCAGTCTCCTACATGGCCATAAATATAAGTGCATCATAGTCACATGTATATAAATTTCTATACCAGTTTCTATTTGCTTCCAATGACTTCCCTTTACATGCTAGCAACATTCACATACATATCATAGATGTAATTTTTCTTCTTCCATTAGCTAGGTTCCTATATATTGAATTCCATTATCGTCTCCATATCTTTAGCAGTGCACACCGAAACCTAAACTCGGTACTCACTCATCCTATAAACCACACATACCAGTCTAGTTTTAGTCCTTTATATGAACTCCACACAGATTTTGTTATAGAGTATAAAAATTTACCAAGTTTTCAATATTTTTCCTCCACTAGTTCTGGAGCCAACAAAACAATACATACACAAAATAATATATTTCTATAGAGGGTCACACAAAGCTATTACCTGGACACTCGAAGAAATCGAGGGGAACTACTCCCGCCGTGATGAAACCGTGTGGTGGTGACTGCTCTCGATGTTCGAATCTGACAAAGCCAACTGTCGAGTGGCGAGTCAGCGGTGTTACACCCCGATCTCCCGCAGGCTAATCGGTCGTCCCCGCTAGGCGAGAATTACCGAGCCAGCGCTCCCGCAGGACGATCGTTAAGACCCATCTGGGCATGATGCCGCATGAGCGTAAGCCGCGCCCGTTCAAGGTCGCGGTTCATTGGTTGTCAGTAAGAGGTCTAAGCCACAGAGTCGCACAGATTGTCCGAATGCAGCAAAATTACAAATGCATAGGCAATTGGTAACAAGTTTACTGAGTCGTCAATAGCGAAATCATTGAATAACACAAGTATAGGGGTAAATTAAACTCTTTATTTATATTGAAACAAGTGTTACAGGCGGCGCTAGACCGAGATTACAAGTCGCTCAAGCCTCTCTCTCTAAAACAGTAAAAGCATGCCAAGTGGCTACATTTATGGAAAGATGTATAGGAGATGTTCCAATATTATGCCTTGTATATGTGCTTTATTTTTCGGACGCAATGCTTCAAGGCTCAAGAGTGAACTCTATGCCTTAGCACGTTCGTAGAGAGGCATCCACACCGAACGAGTTTCTCCCGTACCCTACAAACAATCTGGTAGATTATCAGTACATGAATGTACTGGTGGGGAGGCTACTCGCCCGCTCGATAAATCCAAATATGTAATATAGGTTCCGTGCACCATCTATTATATTGTCTTTCTGGTTGCCTTAGGATCAGTTTTATGGCAAAGATTGAATAGCCTAACTCGTGTGGCAGTGCGCCATATGATATAAGAGAAAATACGGCGAGACTTACCAACTTACCATTTGTCCATCCCTGTCCAAGGCAAACCAAGTTAGATTCAAGCACGAGCACTTATAATAAAAACTATGGCAATATCATATGCAAACACAAGTATTGTGAGCAAGATTTCATTTCAGATGCACGAGTTATAAGGATTTCTCAGGTGTATTGCATAAGATGTTCAAGTGCTCTTTATGTACAAGCATTGTTATACCATGATCGTTCAGGTGTTCAGACATTTTTGATGCGATGCAAGTGACTCACATGCGGATTGCCGCTAAGCGAGGATGACTTATCTATATGAACAATTATCGATGGCATAGCCATAAAGGACGAATTATAGTCTTGAACGAAGATGGGATTGCAACTAAAGTACGTGAGGTGCCGCAAGCCATCCCGTCTAGCACGTGAGACTAAATGTTAGTTCCATCCAGATTGGATCGGCCCTAGTGCCCCGGAGATCGTCCGTGGAACGAGATCCGAAGATCCCCTTTAATTCCAAGTTGTCCACGACACACAAGTCTTGGGTCTTCCAATTTCACACAAACTGACATGATAATCCATGATTCTTTGTTCTGAACTGAGCATTTGCTCCACGAGCTGTGATTCTTGATTTGCTTGACATAATTTTCGTTCAGATGTAAACTTGATATGATTATCATTTAGCGGTAAACTTGACATAATTTTCCTTCAGTATTCAACTTGCCTTGATGTATTCCCCTGGTGCGGGGACTGCCTTGGCGACCTAACGATCCAGGATACTTGCAGGTTCATTTTTGCACAGAAGAACTATTTGATAGTCTTATAGTTAACTCGAATGCATGTACGATATGGATAGCATTTACTTGGTTGTGGCATATATTTTATGTGGCAAACATTGAATCAAGGCAACATTACAAGTTAACATATAAGCAGGCAAGCATGCATTCATAAGAAAACTTAAGCATTCACGTTGGCTCGAGTCCGAAGGTAAGCCGATGAGTGAAATTGTAAAGGAACTTACCGAGCGACATGATCTAGGGTCGTGCAGTGTAGCAAGTAAACAGTGCACTACAGAGTATATGTATATCGTTCTACTCAAGACATAATGGGGTCTTATTGCACAAGGCAAAGGTAGCATGCGAGGGTCTGAATATAAGCAATATTTTATTTCTATGTTTTAATACAAGCAATACAGGTTGGTATTATTCCCTTATCTAGGTGAGTTATATTCTTATTAGCATGCAGGGGGGTGATTCACCTAGCGACTAGCATGTATCATTCCATATTTTAAGTGTACTAGCTAAGCAAAGACAACTTTACCATAGCCACCTACCTTAGCGATGATTCACCTCGGTCAAGCGATACTCCGAGCGAGCCTCTGAAAGCCTAAGCCGGAACTCCTAAAGGGACAAGTCTGGAAATCCTTTACCTCAAACGAGTATTCTCGCTTGAGCAAAGCGGGTCGGGACGTTGCACTTTTGCTATTTGAATCGGCAGTCCGCTTGAACGGAACGGGGTGTTACATTATACACCACTTGAAAAAATCTCGTCCTCGAGACTTTCTGAGCGCAGGCTGTTCTATCGCATTATCGAATCTATCCCAGCGTAGTAATCGGTACCATTAGATTCATTTGAACATAATCTCCTACTCGTTTCTTACGTTGTGTCGCATACATGCTGAGTCGGTCTTTTTTGCGCCTTAGCGCGGGATATGTTGCTTAACGCGGAGTAAGTTATAATCCATCATGAAAATGATCTAAGGCTGAGACAAACTTATACAAGTCGTTATACTTGTTCATGTGGATATTCACTTGCACTAGCATTGAGATCAGTATATCGCAAGTGTGGATCGTGCACATATTCGAAGTGCCCCTCAAACATATGCATGTCAACCAACTTAGCAATAGCGAAGTCTTAGCACTCAAGTTTCACATCTTATTGAGTCTTGGATTGTGCACACGTTCAAGGCGTCCCTAAATATATGTATTCAACCAAACTTAGAGATAGTAAAATCAGACAAACTACTTGCGAAAATCTTAAGGGTTCTCATTTTATGAATCACAAGGATACTTTCGACAGGGTTAATCCAATTTTCAAATCATTTTCCATTCCCACCAAACCAAGTATTTGCACTACCGTTAAGCACGATCTATTCAGTTTATCGACTAGCGTTCATCCGTTCTGGTCAAACATAACATACGTTAACGTCCCAAGTCTAACCATAAGTCTTTCTACCCTAGTTCTATAGGTTTATTCAAGCAATGTGCTAAAGTCGATAACACAGGTTCTTTCACTCGGCACAGGGTCGTCTACCTAATTGTTAGGTCAGCTCACAAGTTCATAGTTACAAGTTCAAGCACACGATACATCGTACAAATTTGTCGCACGATGCTCGCCCTAATTTCTAGGGTCAAATTATTGTTCATTTGCACGGGGTATTCTACCCAAGCTCGTTTTACTCAGATTTTTAAACATCGAGCACAGTTTTTTCCTACTCTCAATAACATGTTTGTTTGCACGGGGGATAAGTTCGTTCAGTAAAATCTATGATATATCTAAGTTGTAGGACAAACCTAGTAATTTGCATAGTCTATCTCTCCAAATATATTTTGATAGAATCTCTATCCATTTCAAGTCTAGACCATCAAGCCAAGATTTATTCTAAACCTTTAGTTTTACTCCAAGTCATCCAACCTGATTCATGTATCCGTTCACGAAACCATCAAGCATGATTATTCCAGATTCTAGGCTAACTTATCTATGAAACATTTTTAATTTACTGCATTCCCAACTTTGTCTTATCATGTTGAACCAAAAGTCAAGATAATCATTCATTTGTCATGCTCCGCTCTCCCGCAACTTCGATCACCCTCGTTGGATGTGAGATCACCACGCCAATGCTCCCGCTGGATGATCGTCCTAATCCGGATATGACACATCCACGAGTATAGAGTTACGCTCGCACAAGACAAGAATGTTTGAACGTTATGGTTATCTTCGAAACAATCAAGACACCTTATCCTTACTCTTTGCTCCATCCAATTTATATGTAAAATCCATCGAGTCAAGTTCGTTTATGCAGTGATTATAGTTCGTCTAGCAAAATCATTCAACTTCAATATTACCATTCGGTAAATCCATAATCTACTTATAGCATTCCTCAAGAAACTATATTTCAATATTCAAGCCCAAGTTTATTCCATTTTGATATGTTCCATTCATCGGAGTCCGTTTGGAATAATCACCGAACATGTTCCCTTGAGTTCGATTAACCCCGCCGTACATGAAATCACCACGTCGGCGCTCCCGCAGGATAATCGTTCTCGCTGGGACTGATTTCGAAGGCTATCGTTCCGAACTTGATTTCAAGATCGTTCTTCCAAACTCCAAGCCAAATCCATTATCGCTTATCTCTTTCATCGAACCAAGATATTCATTTTTTGAGCTAACTTTTATTCGAGCGATATATTTTTATTCAAATCGTTTGTTTTAATCTAAAATTGCACGTACAATCCTCCAAGTTTCAAACAAGTTTTCTTAACCAAGATATTAATTTTCAATTCCATAATCCCAATTCGATATAAGCCTTATCATTTCGTTCAAGATATTTTCCAAATCGCTCAATCCGACTATCGTACGAGACCTTATGAATCTGTTTGGACATTTCTAAATGATCCATACACCGCTCGAAATTGAGTCATCCTATTAAATCTATATTCGATAGTCATCCAAGCAAACTATATTCGATTTGTATCTCCTGACATGGAATATTGTTCGAGCTATTTCCTAAAATTCAAGCACGATTCTCTATATTCGCCTAACCGATAAACTGATTAGGTTTCTAATGGTTGGCATTCTAAGTCTGACTTACCTTTTTCCTGAACGATATTTCATTCTCGTTTGCAACTTAGCTAGCACCAAAGGGTCTTGGCGCACGGTACTCAACACAACTTAGTCGAAAGGCTGTATGCATAGATAACCATTCGGGACAATATTCGATTCTGCCCTAACCAGTTAGGTAATTCCGTATAGGTATTGGGTTTGCACATATCATATAAATCTAGCACGGGTCTATTCCTAAAGGGTCTAGCAAAGGTCGGCACAAAGGGCATAGCATCACAATTTCGTACAAGCAATCATATCCTTTACATGCACTTTTCGAAAGTATTTAGACTTATTGTTTGGAATATTCCATCAGGATATTGAGAGAGAGCATGCACATGACCCACGAACGAGCTTTTAAAACTGAAAAAATCGAAACAAAGTCCAAAGGAGTATAGCCAAGCTCTGATACCAACCTGTCATGCCCTGATCTTTCGCAGGCTAATCGGCCGTCCCTGCTAGGCGAGAATTACCGCGCCAGCGCTCCCGCAAGACGATCGTTCAGACTCATATGGACGTGATGCCGCACGAGCGTGAGCCACGTCCGTACAAGACCGTGGTTCATTGGCTGGCGATAAGGGGTCTAAGCCACAGAGTCGCACAGATTGTCCAAATACAGTAGAATTACAAACGCATAGGCGATTGGTAACAAGTTCACTGAGTCGTCAATAGAGTAAGCATTGAATAACACAAGTCTAGGAGTAAATCAAACTCTTTATTTATATTGAAACAAGTGTTACAGGCGGCGCTAGGATGAGATTACAAGTCGCTCAAGCCTCTCTCTCTGAAACAGTTAAAGTGTATCAAGTGGCTATATTTATGAAAAGATTTATAGGTGATGTTCAAATATTATGCCTTGTATATATGCTTTATGTTTCGGACGCAATGTGCCAAGTCTCCAGAGTAAACTCTACGCCTTAGCACGTTCGCAGGAGACATCCACACTGAACGAGGTTCTCTCGCATCTTGCAAGCAATCTGGTGGGTTATCAATACATGAATGCACTGGTGGGGAGGCTACTCGCTAGGTAGACAAATCCAAACACGTAATATAGGTTTCGTGCACTATCTATTATGTTATCTTTCTGATTGCATTAGGACAGTTTCATGGCAAAGATTGAATAGCCTAACTCGTGTGGTAGTGCGTCGTACGATATAAGAGAAAATACGACGAGACTTACCAACTTACCATTTGTTCTTTCCTGTCCAAGGCAAACCAAGTTAGATTCAAGCACGAGCACTTATAATAAAAATCAGGACAATATCATATACAAACACAAGTGTTGTGAGCGAGATTTTATTTCAGATGTACGAGTTATAAGGATTTCTCAGGTGTGTTGCATAAGATGTTCAAGTGCTTTTTATGTACAAGCGTTGTTATACAATGATCGGTCAGGTGTTCAGACATTTTTGATGCGATACAAGTGACTCGCATGCAGATTATTGTTAAGCGAGGATGACTTATCTATATGAACAATTGTCGCTGGCATAGCTATAAAGGATAAGTTATAGTCTTGATCGAAGATGGGATTACAACTAAAGTACGTGAGGTGCCACAAGCCATCCCGTCCAGCACATGAGACTAAACGTTAGTTCTATCCGGATCGGATAGGCCCGTGCCCTGGAGACCGTCCGTCGAACGAGATCCGAAGATCCCCCTTGATTCCAAGTTGTCCACGACACACAAGTCTTGGGTCTTCCAATTTCACACAAACTGACATGAAAATCCATGATTCTTTGTTCTGAACTGAGAATTTGCTCCACTAGATGTGATTCTTGATTTGCTTGGCATGATTCTCGTTCAGATGTAAACTTGATATGATTATCATTCAGAGGTAAACTTGAGCTAATTTTCCTTCAGTGTTCAACTTGCCTTGATGCATTCCCCTGGTGCGGGAACTGCCTAGGCGACCTAACGGTCCTGGATACTTGCAGGTTCATTCTTGTACAGAAGAACTATTTGATAGTCTTCTGGTTAACTCGAATGCATGTATGATATGGATAGCATTTACTTGGTTGTGGCATATATTTTATGTGGCAAACATTGAATCAAGTCAATATTATAAGTTAATATATAAGCAGGCAAGCATGCATTCATAAGGAAACTTAAGCATTCACGTTGGCTCGGGCCCGAAGGTAAGCCGATGAGTGAAACCGTAAAGGGACTTACCGAGCGACATGATCTAGGGTCATGCAGTGTAGCAAGTAAACAATGCACTACAGAGTATATGTATATCGTTTTACTCAAGGCATAGCGGGGTTTTGTTGCACAAGACCAAGGTAGCATGCGAGGGTCGGAATATAAGCAATATTTCATTTTCATGTTCTAATACAAGCAATACAAGTTGGGATTATTTCCTTAGCTAGGTGTGTTGTATTCTTATTAGCAAGCATGGGGGGTGATTCACCTAGCGACTAGCATGTATCGTTCCATATTTTAAGTGCGCTTGTAAAACCCCTAATTTAAAAACCGTATTAATTATTTAATTAATTATTTACTTTATTTATAGTATTTATTAGTTAATTAAAAGAAATAGAATTTATTAATTTTTTTATTTTTAGGTAATTGTGCATTTAGAGATTTATGGAGCAATTATTATTTTACCTTAATTTATTTCATGTAGGAGACCTTGTAGAAGGATAAAAGATTAGTTTTATGTACAAATATAAATTTCTAGAATTTATACATATATATATATATATATATATATATATATATATATATATATATATATATATATATATATATATATATATATATATATATATATATATATTGTTTAATAAGAATAGAGAATGGAAAAAGAAATAGAAAAGAAAAGAAAGAAAAAGGAAAAAGAAAACAATAAAAACAAAACCCTCCCACCTAATTTACGAATTCCCTAAGCCCAATAGCAAAACCCCCCGACCTAAGCCTTTCCTAAGCAGCAGCTACACCTCTCTGTCCCGCGCGGAAGCGCGACCCCCCTCTCTCATCTTCTCTTATATATATATATATATATATATATATATATATATATATATATATATATATATATATATATATATATATATATATTAAATTAAAACCCTAACCCTAAACCCTTACCATCTCCATCCCCTACTCGATCCTGTATCCCCGACCACCGGACCCACCGCCGCCGCCGGAGCAGCCGCCCAGCACCGCCGCTCGCCCCATGTTCGCGAGATTTCCGCGAACTGCAGAAATTCTCAACAGCGAAGCCCTGTTCACGTTTCATTTTTCATTCTATCACTCGACCAAATTTGACCCCGTCTTCACCGGTATGTTCACGACCTATCCCTCTTCCAACTATGTGTATTAGTTTCCTTCGATCAGCGCATAACCCTAGGTGAAAACCGAGACCAAGTTAGAGAAAAACGACAACTTTTAATCTCAGAAAAACTGCTGTAACCATCAATGTTTACGGACTCGTATCTCCCACCACAGAGATCCAAACATAGATTTTCTTCTTGCTATATGAAGACCACCTAACCTAGATTATTTTTTGTTAATTATATTATTTTATTTGATGCTGTATGCAAAATTATATTGGGTTAAAAATTACTACAAACCTATTTTTGAAACTCTAAAATTTGTGATACGGAGCGCGCCCCGCCAAACGGGACCGCCCCATCGCGTACCAATTGCACCAAAAGACGCGTATAGTATGTCCAGACATGTAGGCTTTCGTAAAACTGATTTGGATGCGTGTGCGCATCGAAATCGGCCCGTATCCGCAAAAGTTCCCGTATTACGACTTTTGTAAAATCCTGCACCATTTATTATACGCTTGTCAGAATGCAACAAAAATTATGTCATTGGACTCGTGGTATCGCGCTGGTCTTGTGACCCAACTTTTACGCAATTCTGAGACAGTTGACCAAGCCGCCTACTTGCGGGCCCCACGGTTGACTTTTTGGGCGAATTTGTGTTCGGCTCATCGAAATCTAAAATTGGATATACCATTGAGTTTGTACTGACATTTAGAGTTTATTTGACCTATAATTTGTCCCATTTAGATGCCTTTACCCCTGACACGCTTTTCGGTGCAAAGTGAGCTACATGTGGATCCCGTTTTGACCCAAAATTATCGTTTTGCCCCTGTGTCCAAATTGGACGAAATGGTAGTATTTTCTAGCTATCTTGCTGATTCCAAAAACGTTGGTGATGTCTATTTCAGCATCCGGAGATGTTATTCGGAGGCCTTAGTTCCTGATCCTGTGTACTTGACATCGGGACGCTTACACTTTACAGATTGTTTGCCAGGCAAATATACCTTGCCATTGTACTGTAATTTACATTCTATATGATGCATGTATTTATTTTTGTCTATTTAGTTCATTTATTTAACTGCTATATAAACTGCACGTCCAAGAAAACTTGGGTGCAACGACGGCGACGTCGTATTCTCTTTTTATTTATATATATGCATGTTGACCTAGTTTATGAGACCATCCCATTATCATGAGGTATTTTATATTTCATTGGCCATGACATTGTTCTTACACGAGTGTGAGTTACATTTAGGACATAGTCTTGTGTATTCGGCTGGCCACCGGTACGTACAGGTCGTACGACGGATAGAGATAATTGCCGATAGAAACTTTGCATGCTAGTAGACCTGGCAGTTATTTAGAGGTATCATCGTGTCATAGATGTGATATACTTAGAGCGTGGGGTAGAAAGAACAACAAGTAAGGCATTTGGGCTCCTTTGCACTTTTCTTTCTGTAACCCGTACGCCCCTATATATTACTGGCGGCCTCTGCAATTCAAAAGACGAAATGCTTTGTAGGTCCCTGATTCTCCGAGAGAGTCACGCCAATCCCATTTATGGCCAGATAGTCCACTTGTTGGAAAGTTGTTCTCAAACTGCATTCACATAGATGGTTAGGCGACCTATTGGATGTTTATTTCAGTACTTTATTGGCATGCTTCTATGTATCTTGTTATGTCTCTCTGAGGACCTGGCACCTTTCCTGATATAGACGGACAGGAGTATCCACATGAGTACGAACCTGTACTTGACACTTCTTACCAGACTAATGAGGTATTACCTTCGGAGTACCTTTAATTCATCGCAGCTGATGGATTTCTAGTTGCTATTTCTTTTGTGGACATTTATCTTATATTAGAGTTGATCTCTTATCTCTTTTAGTAGTTTTAGTATAGTCGATTTGCAGTGGATTTGTTTTCATCCGACTATCATACTTTGAGACTTCCTATTTGATATTCAGTTATTTATTTCCTATTTATTTATTTGTGCTGTGGATGAGATACAGATTGCGTGTGACTTATTGATAGTATATTACCACTGGTGGATTGGATATTCATGTACAGCGTACGTGAGTGTATGGTTTCAATATATTGGAGTTCGTATACATACGGCTGGCGTGTTACGTATTCCTAGTCCTACGTATTTTGGGACTGGGCGTGACATATTTTTAGTGGTAGCCCATGCAGGTCGAGAATATATTATCTCGGTTACGTTACTGTACCGAACAAGCCTGCGTATAGGAATAGAGTATAGGATCTCATCGCCGCTTGACTAAAACTCATATTCCCTTTCAACTATCCTATTTAAATGCTTGTATCCTGTTTAATTCATGTACTTCTTCTAATTGTTTCGTCCACCACTTGCAGAGAGATGGATATGCGTAGTGGATGTACTGCCGCCAATGGCGACCCACCTTCAGGAGTCAATGGCCAAACTCGGAGGGAGACCTCGACGACTCCTAGACTTCCGGGATCGGATGGACAGACTCACAATCCAGTTCCATCTAACCTTTCAGCTTCACCTAATGGGACTCTTCCAGCTTTATTGACGCCACAGAATGGCCAGACACAGCTGTTCTAATTCTTCCAAATGATGATGCAGGAACATAAACAACAAGCATCCGTACTAGCTACGGAGCAGAGGCAGCAAGCGACAGAGCAGAGGCAAAAATTTCTGGCAACACTTGAGAGGATGGCTACACAGGCTTCTGTACCAGCAAAGGCACTAGTTCCAGTACCGCGAGCTAGAGTTGGTTCAGTCAAGGACTTTATACAGATGGGTCCCAAATCGTATAAAGGCACTGAGAGCCCAGAGGAGACTACAAACTGGATTACCCACACTCAGAAGTTATTAGAAGCATCACAGCTACCTATAGATCTATAAATGACAGGCGTAAGGACGCTGCTAGATGGGAACGTCCATCACTGGTGGGAATCAATGGAGCGCCAGTTGGGTACGTATCAGACTTGGGAACAATTCTTGGAGTGCTTTGAGAGAAAGTACTTCCCGGACACCGTAAGGGATGCATTGTACGATCAGTTTCTTCATCTGGAGCAGATAAATAAGACAGTTGACGACTATGATGCAGAGTTTAGTCGCCTTAGTAAATATGGCGCTGCCCTGATACCGAATGACTTAGAAAAGGCTAAGCCACGGGCTGACTCGGGAGCTCCAACACTACACTAGCGCACAGACCCGGGTCTCTTATGCCAAATTATTGACAGAAGCAAGATTTCAAGAGTCCATCAGCAAGGGAAAAGGAGGTCAACTGAAGACACAGTAAGAACCAGCAAGGACACAGCAAGGAGGGCCTATCAGACGTCCTTTGGCATATCAGCAGCAGTAGCACAGAGCAGGACTGTACCAGATTCCGGAGAAGCCCCAATGTAATTATTGTGGGAGACGCCGACATATTATGAGAGACTGTCGGAACCGCTTAGGACAATGTATGAGGTATAATTTCGGACAGCATATGATGAGAGACTATCCAATGTAGCAGACATTGGCGCTTCCACTGCCAACATAGAGGCTAGCACTTCCAGTACCGAAGCCAGTTCAGCAGATGACTAGACCAGGAGTACCTCGACCTCCAGCAGCCGAAGGATTTCAGCAAGGACCACCGCTACCTACTCAGGAGGATCAGTTCATGAGGGCCAGTCATAGACTTCCACAGAGGAATGGATAAGCTTTTGCACTAGAAGTGGATGACATAGAGCAGGAGATTGATGTTATAGCAGGTATTACTCTTGTTTTTACTTTTTCTGCTGTGATATTATTTAATACGGGAGCCACCCTATCATTCATATCTTCTAGTTTTATTGCCAAACACAATATTGCCACTACACATTTACCTAGTTGTGTTAGAATTCTTACCGGAGCAGGAGTTGTACCTGTTAGTAGGATTTGTAGATCGTATCCTGTAGTGATTCGTGGCAGAGAGATGAATGCCCGACTCTTAGTCCTTCCTATGCCAACCTTTGATATTATGCTTGGGATGGACTGGCTAATCAAGTACCACGCTTTCTTCGACTATTTTGGAGAAAACATTCTTTTTAAGGTACCAGGCCAGCCTGAACTTGAGTTTGCATGAGGATCCACAGAAGCCATTAATGGTGTTCAGCTTACAATGGACAACGTTATCTATCACCCCATCATTTCAGAGTTTCAAGACATCTTTCCAGAGGAACTGTCAGGACTACCACCAAACAGAGACGTATAATTCTCAATTGAATTAGCACCAGGAGTAGCACCCATAGCATCGCATGTTTATAGATTGGCGAAGAAGGAGATGGATGAGCTGAAGGCACAGTTGAAAGAACTAGAAGAGAAAGGTTTCATCCGACCAAGTGCATCACCCTGGGAGCACCAGTATTGTTTGTACCAAAGAAGGATGGGTTAGTGCATATGTGCATCGACTACAGAGCCTTAAATATAGTGACCGTGAAGAATATATATCCATTGCCACGCATTGATGACTTATTTGATCAGCTTAGTAGAGCCAAGGTGTTCTCAAAGATAGACTTGAGATCGGAATATCACCGGGTGAAGGTACGAAAGCAGGACATCCCGAAGACCGCATTCATGACAAGATATGGACACTACGAGTTTCTGCTCATGCCATTTGGATTGACCAATGCTCCAGCTATCTTTATGGACTTAATAAATCGAGTATTCCACCAGTATTTGGACCAGTTCGTAGTCGTATTCATAGATGACATACTTGTCTATTCGAAGAGCCACGAGGAGCACGAGAAGCACCTGCAGATTATCCTAGAGACATTGAGGAGAGAGCAGTTATATGCGAAGCTCAGTAAATATGAGTTTTTCTTGGACAGAGTTTCATTCCTTGGGCATGTCGTTACGGAAGATAGTATTTCTGTTGATCCAGAGAAAATCTCAGCAGTCGAGACATGGCCCGTCCCTAAATCAGCATAAGAGGTGAGAAGTTTCCTTAGACTTGCGGGATATTACCGACGGTACATGGAAAACTTCTCAAGGATAGAATCACCTATGACTCGGTTGACATATAAGGATCAAGAGTTCATATGGACCGACGAGTGTCAAGCCGCTTTCGAGGAGTTGAAGAAGCGACTGACCACAGCACCAGTATTGACTATTCCATCAGGATCAGGAGGTTATGTGATTTACAGTAACGCATCAGGAAAAGGCTTAGGATGCATGTTGATGCAGCATAGTAAGGTGATTGCATATGCATCTAGACAGTTATGGGTACATGAGAAGAATTATCCGACTCATGACTTGGAACTTGCAGCCGTTATTTTTGCTCTGAAGTTATGGAGACATTACTTATATGGGGAACGAGTGGAGATCTATACTGACCACAAAAGCCTCAAGTATGTCTTCACGCAGAAGGAGTTAAATATGAGGCAGCGTCGATGGCTTGAGTTGATGAAGGATTTCGAGATAGAGCTACATTATCACCC
>JAYESA010000005.1:274695988-274700988 GCA_036927795.1 Iris macrosiphon
GTATTTAGTAGGGGAGGGGAGTAGGAGTTGGTTATGTGATCAAAGCCAAACAGTATTCATGTGTATGTCGGTTATGCAACTCACGCATAACGGAGTTATCGTAGTATTTTTCATTTGCAACCTAAGCCGATCACATAATGAACTTGTGCTCAAGGCACTTAGCTAGTATTCATGTTTTCTCACATGCAGTTACTTTCCTACTTGTATTGTTCTCCAGTTTACTTGCAGCTACTTATTCTGTCACGCCCCAGTCCCAAAATACGTAGGACCAGAAATACGTGACACGCCAGCTACGCATTCGACCAGACTCTGGTCTGACTCGAATACGTATAAGCTGTAATATAAAAGGGCACTATCTAGATATTCCATAAATGTAAACCTCTATGTCTCAACCCACAATGTACATCAGTATACAAGAAAGAGCTAAATGTGCTAGAGTCGGCCGCCCAAATAACACACTGACTCGAATAGACTCGAGAATAAGTATGAGTCTATAAAAACTAGGCTACAACAGCAGGTGAAATAAACAAGGTAAGATAACTATAATGCCGGTAGATATAATGTGAGTACCTGTACCATGCCCGCAAGACCTGCAACTGCAATAGCAACTCCGAATGCTCCGTAATCATCTATGCTGCAAAACTGGCAGGGAACCAGGTCCTCAGAGGGACGTAACAAGGTACAGAAATATAACATGCCAGGTAAACAGATAGTACAAGTGCAGAAACAGGGTAATCTAGTACAACCAAACAAGTGTGACACAGTTTAAAGACAACGTTCGACGCGTGGGCCGTCCAAAATAAAACCGCAGCTCCGAACACAGAGACACACGGGTCGTACCGCAGCTCCGAGCACAGAGACACACGGGTGCTACCACTACACTATGAAACAGGATCACTACATCTATAAGCGCGTGCAGAGTAGCCCAAACGTCTAGTAACTGTCTTCCCCTTCCCAAGCGGTCAACGATTGTGCGTTGAACCTGAACCTCTAACTACAGTCTTGACACACACAGAATTTAACTCAACAGACGCGACCCTAAGGTCGTCCCAGTCTCTGGTCATGATGTCAGTATCAGGATACAGGAATCTGGCACGAACACAGTGTATGAGTGTGTCCTGGGGTATCGATGTACTCTGGTACGTGCATCGAGGTGCTATGAAGCAACAGTAATTAATCTAAGTCGTTAAGTCGAATGTCAACACCCGGTTGTGAACCGGACACGGAATATCGAACATCAACATAAACAAGCGCACAATATACAATAAGAAAAACAATATCTGTAAACTGAAATACTGGGAGGCAAGGTACACTTGCCTGCGTGCGGCTGCTGATGACGGGGATCGGGTACTGCGTCCAAGTCCTCAGGTTCCGCAATACCTAGAGAAGAGATACAATCTAAATCAATAACCTATTTTACAACAGACTGGTGTACTACACACTGCTACATCTAGACTCAGTCTCAAAATTATCTATTAATTTCCCGTCCTTAATTCTTTGTCTCGTGATCTGATATAATACTCATTCCGGATTAATTCACCGGCGAGGTTGATGGCCGGCCGGGTGGTAGTGGAGAAGATGGAAGAAGTGGGGAGTTAGCCGGAACAGGTCGGCCGGAAATGCTCAGTCCGGCGAGGCTCTGCGCGGGGGATGTAGATGCTGCCCGGCGGAAGGTTGCAGCGAGGGTGGCCGGCGTTGGCCGGTGGGTCGGCTGACCGGTCGGTCGCACAGCGAGGCAGCAGCGGCTCCTACACAGCCGCGCGGGGAGGCGCAGCTGCGGTGGCAGCGGACGGACGACTCAGCCGCGGATGCGAGCGCTCGCTGTGGGGATGTGACAGTCACCGGCGGAGACGCACGCAGCTGGGGAAAAGCTGCAGCGGAGGGGGAAGGCCGGACTGCACAGTAGCCACGGAGAGAGGGCGGCTCCCAGCCGGAGTCGGGCCGGAGATGGCCGGAGAGTCTTCCCTGGGGAGGGAGCTCTAATGAAGAAGGAAGAGACTAAGGAAGAAGGAGAGGAAAAATAATGGAGGGAAAGAAGCTTTGCATGGGAAGAAGCTTATGAAGGAGTGAGGAGAGAGAGAGGAGTTTCTCATAGGAATTAGGGCCGGTGATGGTTTCCTTGAGGGTGGGGAGTAGTGACACTTTATAGGGAAGTGTGTAGGTTAGAAAGTGTGGTGGTGATTCTCCTAGCAAAAATGAATGGTTGGGATTTAATATGAATAGGGGAGGGTTTCTTCATGAGGGAATTGGGTTTGGGACCCCATTTTGGGACCCAATAAATTCTCATGACCAATGAGGTGTTGCCAACAATTTGCTAATTGCAAATAAGCCCCCGTAAATTCGGGAATTTGCATGGACACATGAAATAACGCAAAAATTTCGGAGAAAAATATATTTTAAAATTTGTCATAGTGAGGGGGCGTTGCGCGTCAGGCGCGGGTCAAATTTGGAGGGCATTGGGATTAATTTAATATTAAAAATAGAATTTACAGAGTTGATAAATCCTGATTAAATTAACGATAACGCGTCCCGCGAATTTAATTTAATTGGGGCCCGCGGGGTCAAAATCTGGAAACGGTGCAAAGGCCAAAAATGGTGGGGGCTTGGAGTCAGTCGTGGACCCTTTTGTTGGTCCAGCTCAACGGGTTAAGTTGGTATCCCAAAATCGAGGGTAACGACACAGGTGTCCGACACGGAATAAAATACGGGTTACGATTTTCGGAATGTTGCGCAATTAATTTAGAGCACACGAAAGTTGATTTTAACAGTCAGAAAAGTCCAGTGCCTAATTTGGCGAGTTGAGTCGAGTGTACATTATTTGTACGGAATTTATGGGCTGAAAATGGGCTCCGAATAAATAGACCAAGATAGGGAGGAAATAATGTTTAATTAAATGGATTAAAATTCCAGATAAAACATATCTAAGCTAAACCTCAACATCTGTCATCAAAATTTTCCAGATCCACTCTAACTATCCACAGAATAAAATGAGGGGGTTTACATATTCTGCTCCAGCATGTATTTATTTCCTGTGCATCTTGTATACTTTTATATTGCTCGTCATATACACTTTACCATGTATTTGGAGTTGCTTTCAGAGTTATGTACTTCGCTCCAGTCCTGACTGGGCATATTTTTTTCAGAGGATCCTGAGGATTATTGTCCGACATTCTATGGGCCGGGTGTCGACGAGGGTTGTGACCCCGACATTGAGGATGAGTGCGCCGAGGAGACGCCTTTAGCGCCCTAGTTAGCTAGGTGGGTTTCCTAGGTTGTTCCCAGTTGTTATTTGGATAATTATAATTATTATTTTGTTGCCTGTGAGATATTATAGATATTATAGACTTGGACTGTATTTTGGATATTTTCTTGCTCTATTTGGTTCTGGTTTCCTTTTGCTATCATATCGTACTTTTATTTCTTTTCCTAGTTATTGTGATTGAGAGTTCATAGATATATATTGCATGGTTGCCCTCCTTTTGGAGTGGTTATTGTCAGATTTTTGTGAGTTATATAGATAGATAGTTGACCTAGAATGGACCTTTACAGCGTTCTACCGCCGATTCTGCGACGTAGGCTGGACGTACCCACCTGGTGGGTGTTCTCAATGTCCATCCTCATCACATCCACCTGACGGTGCTGCGCGTCCATCATCTCCCTGAAGAACGCAAACAACTGCACGATATCTACTGGTGCAGGAAGTGGTGGAGGAACCACCGGAACGACTAGGGTAGTCCTCGGATCGATAGGTGGAGGAGGATCCCCGAGAGAAACAGATGCTCCCTCAACCGCAGGAGTGGTGAGTAGAGCGGTAGCAGCTGTCTGAATACGAGCTGGACGAGAGGTAGCAGACCTCTCTGTAGTAACTGCTAGAACGGTACGATGGGATCGTGTCTTCGGAGGCATCCTGAACAAAGATCAAAAGAAGTCAATACGGCGCAAGATACGATATCATCAAAGAAGGACAATAATATTTCAAAAGAAGCAAATTCAGAATAATTGGATTAGAATTGTTCCTAGTCGTGATTGAGTATACTCTCATCCTAGATCCTAGATCCTATAGTAGGCTCGCAGTAGTACAACTAAGTTGTTGTACCACCACAATATCGCACTAATTGTGAATCGAGACCTGTATGGGGCCTCCACCAAAAATGTGTCACGACCCGCACCCGGAAAATCGGGCATGAGTCGTGGGTACGTCTAGCCTACGCCGTAGCATCGGCGGTAGAACGCTGTCTAGGTCAACTATCTAGCTAACAATCTCACGCAATCAATATATAAATCTGTCAAGATCTCAACTCCAAACGGAGGAGCAATAACATAATGATAATCACAATGTACTCAATCACGAATCTAAGCACGATAAGATAACAAAGAAGTCTAACAACTATAAAGTCTAACCAATAACAACTACTACAACAACCACAACATCAATAATAATAATACATCATCCAAAATAATATACAATACAAGGTCTCAATCCAAAACCGGAGACAAATCCGGTGCTAAAAGCTAATAAAGACAATAACAAGGTCCTAGTGATCCCGGCTACCAACCCGAAAATCACCTCTAAACTAGAGGGTCCCTGTCTTCACCATCGACAGGCTCAGGTCCATAAAATGTTGGACACCAATCCTCTGGATACTCTGGAAAAAATATGTCCAGTCAGGACTGGAGCAAGTACACCTCTAACAGTAGTTCCATTTAAATGATAAAAACTATAAGACAGTTATAGCAAGTAGCAAGGAAAATGAAATATAGTATAAACAAGAAATATATATATGTCACTGGTGCATAAAGATAAAGATGCATGGATATCAGAAGAAAGATAGTAATAACTGCAAGATACAAGAAATCTAAACTAAGATCAAGTACGTGCACAAGAACGTGTAGTGAGTCCAACATGAAATACATGTAAAGAGTCAAGTCCAGAAACTATAAGTGAGACCAACAAGAAATGCAAGTGAGTCTAGACTATAAAGAATGAACTCAGTGTCTTT
>JAYESA010000005.1:274703488-274705988 GCA_036927795.1 Iris macrosiphon
ATAAACATATATAGACACTCTAACACTCAACACACACAACACACAACACAACACTCACAACACTCACACAACCACCCCTACGCACATAAATATCTAAATATATATAAAATATAACCCGAGAATTCTAGCACACACTCTCCGAAGCTAACCCAATGCACGCACAAGCCCAAAACTAAGAAACCAAGTCGAAATGGCCGTTCGATCATTTCGACGAACACGCAGTGTGCGGTTCGGAAAACCTCCTGAAACGCACACCAAACCAACTCGGAATCGGCCCAAAATTTACCCACGGACTCTAAACAATGTCTAGATCCTAGAAAAAAATGCTAACTCATCGATTCTAGGTCCATGGTGAAAACGCGCATGCATTTAGAACCGACGACGATGAAAACCCCAAAAATGCCCGAAACGCCTATTTTTCCTCGACACGACTTCCTGTGTCCGAACGGAGACACGCACTCACCCTCAAGACACTCGACAATGTCTACCTAGGTCCGTCTAACCTAGGGCATCATCCAAAATTGGGTCAATCTCGGATTCCACCCGAAATTGACACAAAACCTAGTGTCAAAGTCTCCAAACACAATCCAACTAGTTCCAACTTCCTTTCACAGGTAGGCTTAGGATCTAGGAAGGTTCTAAACCACTAATTACACTACATAAGAGTAATTAGAAGGGAAAAAAATCAGGGTTTACCTCTTGGGAGTTGGAATCCCAAGCCAAAGTCTCCAAAAAGGGCTGCTGTGTGCACGCTGGAAATGGGGAGAGGGGTCGGATCTCACACAAGAAATAGGTTTACAATATGTCCAAAAGACCAAAATGCCCCTCCCTTCACTCGGGTTTGGGGTTCGGGTTCCAAAAGCACTCAAACTAACTCTAAATCTCTCCAACTAATCCACTAAAAATATAATAAATATTCTAAACCCAAAAATAGGTCTCACAAGGGTATGGGTTAGGTCGGACATGGGTCCACTAGGGTCTGACATGGGTCCAGGCTAGCCAAAACCCTAAAACAATCAATAAAAATATAATACAACCACTAATTAAATATAATTATAATTAAATATAAATAATGCATAATTAACCCAAATTAAAAAAAAAATATCCGGCTCTGGAAATGGGGTGGTGATAAGCCTATCCTCCTTAGAAAATTTTGTCCTCAAAATTTAAAGTCAATAGCACTCCCTCTAGGTCAAACCCCCAACAATCACAGTCAAGAAATTCTACCTAAACAATATGCAAGATCATGGTCCTACTGGTCGTGTTATCACAGTCTCAATCAGGGTCACTACACTATCTACCACAGCACAAAAAAAAGTCTAACAGGTACTAATGAAGCACACCACAAGGAATAGAAAAGGACAGGAAGAAGAACAAATAGACAGACCTGCTAACCCGACATCCGTAGCATCGGCCTCCTCGACCGTCAACGCATAAGCCCTGCCCTGCTGGGGTATATCCCTCTGCTGGTGCGGGGCATGATGCTGTGCCACATATGGCCTAGCTCCAACTCTCCGATCCTGTGCTCCACCCAATGGAGATGCAGTAGGGCAATCTCGCATCTGGTGAGCAGCGGATCCACAGAACAAACACACCTTCAGCCTCCTCCTACAAACATCCCAAGTGTGTCCTGCCTTCCTACAGTAGGCACAAGTGGGCACCCTCTGATCCTGACCCTGCTGCGCTGCCTTCTGCATAAAGGGACGCTTAGCTGGTCCCGCACTACCACTTGCACTGCCTGAGTCATCCCTGCCTCTCTTGGACTTGAGCTCCAAGTCATCCTCTGCTCTCTGAGCATCTCCTACTATCTTCTCTAAAGTCGCCTCGCGGTCGCTCCTGGTCAAAGACTTGACCGCCATGACTAAGCCCTTGTGAAACTTCCTCGCCTTTGCTGCCTCACTCAAGCCCTCCACAAATCTTCCCAGACGGCAGAACTCCGCTACGTACTCGTCCACTAGCATGCTCCCCTGGACGAGTGCCTCGAACTGGCTCTCCAAAGCATTGAGCGCCACATCTGAGAAAAACTTCTCCTTAAAAAGCCTCTTAAAAGCCTCCCAAGTAAGTCCTGGCATCGCGATCCTCGTATCAGTGCGATACCATGTCAAAGCAAGGTCGAACATCTGACTGCCCGCTGCCTCTATCTGCATGCTGTCTGGAATCTGTGCCAGCCTGAAGATCCCCTCGATCTGCTCTATCTAGTCATCAGCGTACAGAATTCCCTCTGTACCCCGAAACTCCTTGGGCCGCATCCTCTGAAAGTCAATGATACTATCCGGCCTCGGATGCTGTGCCTGATCTGCCTGTGGCTGAATCTGTGCCACCCTGTCCACTGTCGTCATGACCACCTGGTGGGCATTCTCAATGCCCAGCCTCATCACATCCACCTGACGGTGCTGCACGTCCATCATCTCCCTGAAGAACGTAAACAACTGCGCGACATCTACTGGTGCAGGAAGTAGTGGAGGAACCACCGGAATGACTGGAGTAGTCCTCGGATCGA
>JAYESA010000005.1:274710988-274750988 GCA_036927795.1 Iris macrosiphon
ACTTATTATTTTGTTGCCTGTGAGATGTTGTAGATATTATAGACTTGGACTGTATTTTGGATATTGTCTTGCTCTCTTTGGTTCTGGTTTCCTTTTGCTATCATATCGTGCTTTTATTTTTTCCCTAGTTATTGGGATTAAGAGTTCATAGATATATATTGCGTGGTTGCCCTCCTTTTGGAGAGGATTATTCATATATATATTGCGTGGTTGCCCTCCTTTTGGAGAGGTTATTGTCAGATTTTTGTGAGTTATATAGATAGATGGTTGACCTAGAATAGACCTTTACAGCATTCTACCGCCGATTCTGCGGCGTAGGCTGGACGTACCCACGACTCATGCCCGATTTTTTGGGTGCGGATCGTGACACGTTTTTGGTGGCGGCCTATGCAGGTCTAGTTTTTAGGTTTACCTACAATAGGATATAGGATATAGGCTGAGAGAGAGTGTGCTCAATCACAACTAGGACCCTTCCTGATTTCTTTTGCTATCTTTAATTTTCTGAAATTATTTTCTTTTGCAATATTACTGTCCTTCTTTGATGATATCGTATCTTGCACTGTATTGACTTCTTTTGATCTGTGTTCTTCTTGATTCCATTCCAGCACTTGCTTTATTTGATTTCGAGGCTTCCCATAGCTTTGTGTCTGTATCTTTTGCTGTTAGACACCATCTTGTTGCTAAACCTTTAGCTAGACTCTGCAAGATCACGACCGGGGGTGGTATCATCCTAGTCAGTGATGTTTGTAGAGACCGAAGAGTTACCTTGGGAGGCCGGGAGTTGAGTGTGTGCCTACTCGTAATGCCACTTCCGAGCTACGATATTGTACTCGGGATGGATTGGTTGAGTACGCATTGTGCTAGTATAGATTGTCGTGGAGGCAGAGTGTTGTTTAGTCCGCCGGGTGAGCCAGAGTTTCAGTTTGCCAGAGGAGCAGCGGAGCAGAGCGAGGGAGTCTTCTGCGGAGCCCTGGTGGTAGAGCCGAGGTTGCTACATCCACTGATAGAGGAGTACATGGATATCTTTCCGGAGGAGTTGCCAGGGTTACCTCCGGACAGAGATATGGAGTTCTCTATAGACTTGGTGCTAGGCGCGGAGCCGATATCCCAGCACGTCTATAGAGTCAGCAACAGTGAGCTGATAGAGTTAAAAAAGCAGGTGGATGAGCTTCAGAACAAGGGATTTATCATATCTAGTTCTTCTCCGTGGGGTGCTCTGGTACTTTTTGTGCCGAAGAAGGATGGGTCGATACGGATGTGTATCGACTACAGGACTCCGAACAACCTCACAATCAAGAACAAGTATCCGCTATCGCGTATTGATGTTCTTTTTGACCAGTTGAGCGGAGCGAGGGTGTTTTCTAGGATTGATCTGAGGACAGGCTACCACCAGGTGAAGGTTAGGAAGGAGGATATTCCGAAGACAGTTTTTCGGACCAGATATGGACAGTATGAGTTCATGGTGATGCCGTTTGGGTTGACTAATGCCCCGACAGTATTCATGAATCTGATGAACAAGGTGTTCCATCAAAATCTGGACAGATTTGTGGTGGTATTTATAGATGATATCTTGGTGTATTCGAAGACCCCAGAGGAACACGAGGAGCATCTGAGGATAGTGCTGGAGACTCTCAGGAAGGAGAAGCTTTATGGAAAGCTTTCGAAGTGTGAGTTCTTCCTTGACAAGGTTGAATTCCTTAGTCATGTGGTGACTGGAGAGGGGATCTCGGTGGATCCGAGAAAGATCATGGCAGTTGAGGCATGGAGTGCTCCGAGTTCAGTAGCCGAGGTCAGGAGTTTCCTTGGACTGGCAGGTTACTACAGGAGATTTGTTCAGGATTTTTCCCAGATTGCAGAGCCGTTATCCAGGCTGACTCGGAAGGACGTGGAGTTTGTTTGGTCAGAGGAGTGCCAGATCGCCTTTAATGATCTGAAGAGGAGGTTGACGACAGCTCCAGTGTTGATGTTGCCATCAGGTTCTGGAGGTTTCACTATCTATAGTGACGCATCAGGGAAGGGATTGGGTTGTGTGTTGCAGCAGAATGGGAGGGTGATTGCCTATGCTTCTAGGCAATTATGTCCTCATGAGAAGAACTACCCTACCCACGATTTGGAGTTGGCAGCGGTCATCTTTGCTCTGAAGTTGTGGAAACACTATTTATACGGAGAGTGTGTGGAGATCTTCACAGACCACAAGAGCTTGAAGTATGTGTTTACCCAAAAAGAGCTGAACATGAGGCAGAGGAGATGGTTTGAGTTGATGAAAGACTTCGACATATTGTTGCAGTACCATCCAGCGAAGGCGAACGTAGTTGCGGATGCACTGAGCAGGTATCCAGTAGCTATGTTCTTGACTACAGATCGTTATCTTCTGGCAGATCTAGAGAGCTTGGGCATTAAGGTGATAGTGCCTGGAGTTGAGATACAAATATGGGCAGTAGACCGGATCAGGGCTACACAGTTTGAGGATGAGTCCCTGAGGAGCATCAGGGCGCAGGTTCAGATAGGATTCTCAGATGACTTCACCATTGCTGATGATGGTTCTTTGCGGCACGGTACCAGGTTGTGTGTGCCGAGTGGGTTATTGCGCGAGGAGGTTCTTCAGGAGGCGCATCGATCCCAGTATTCTATGCATCCAGGTGCCAACAAGATATATAGAGATCTGAGGGAGCATGTATGGTGGTACGGGATAAAGCGGGAGGTAGCACGCTTCGTATCCCGATGCTTAGTGTGCCAGCAGGTGAAGGCGGAGAGGCAGAGGCCAGGAGGTTTGCTCCAGCCGTTACCCATTCCGGAGTGGAAATGGGAGCATGTGACCATGGATTTTGTTTCTGGACTTTCCCGTTCTCCAGGCGGGAAGGATGCGATTTGGGTCATCGTGGACAGGTTGACCAAATCGGCCCACTTTCTACCATTCAAAGTGGGTACGTCTACAGAGAGACTAGTAGAGATATATGTGCGCCAGATAGTCAGACTACATGGAGTTCCGATGAGCATAGTATCAGATCAGGACAGTCGCTTTACTTCGCATTTCTGGATGAGTCTGCAGGCTAGCTTGGGCACCCAGCTCAAGTTTAGTAGTGCATATCACCCGCAGACAGATGGTCAGTCAAAGAGGACCATCCCGACACTCGAGGACATGCTTCGCACTTGTGTTTTGGATTTCAGAGGCTCTTGGGAGGATCACTTGCACTTGGTAGAGTTTGCTTACAACAACTACTACCAAGCCAGTATTGAGATGTCACCATTCGAGGCATTGTATGGACGGAGGTGTCGCACTCCGTTGTCGTGGGATGATGTAGGCGAGAGAGCTTTGCTTGGCCCGAAGATGGTAGTTGATGCAGCGGAGAAGGTCAAGCTCATTAGAGATAGACTTCGGGTGGCACAGGAAAGGCAGCGGCATTGGACCGATAGCCACCGGAGACCTTTGGAGTTTGAGGTATATCTTAGAATCTAGATTTTGTTCTTGTGTTTGCTTGTGATTGCTTGTTTTAGACTAAGTGCAGAGATCTTGTTTGTGCTAGGTTGGAGATCTGGTGTTCCTGAGGATTTCTCTGACGCGGGGCACTATTTGCTTCGGTGGAGGCGGGAAGCTTAGCCCACGTTTGGTCAGACCCTTCAGCATTCTTGAGAGGGTTGGCTCCGTGGCGTATAGGCTTGAGTTGCCGCCTATGCTGGAGGGAGTTCATGATGTGTTCCACGTGTCATAGTTGAGATAGTACGTAGCGGATCCCAGTCATGTATTGGATCACTCTAACCCCCCTCTCTCGTCTTCTCTTATATATATATATATATATATATATATATATTTATATATATATATATATATATATATATATAATATTAAAACCCTAACCCTAAACCCTTACCATCTCCATCCCCTACTTGACCCTGCATGCCGACCACCGGACCCACCGCGGCCGCCGAAACAGCCGCCCAGCACCGCCGTTCGCCCCACGTTCGCGAGATTTCTGCCACTGCAGAAATTTACAGCAGCAAAGCCCTGTTCATGTTCCATTTTCCGTTCCATCGCTCGACCAAATTTGACCCTATTTTCACCGGTATGTTCATGACATATCCCTCTTCCAACTCTGTGTATTAGTTTCCTTCGATCAGCGCGTAACCCTAGGTGAAAATCGAGACCAAGTTGGAGAAAAACGACAACTTTTAATCTCAGAAAAATTGTTGTAACCATTAATGTTTACGGACTCGTATCTCCCACTATAGAGATCCAAACGTACATTTTTTTCTTTTTATATGAAGACCACCTAACCTAGATTATCTTCTGTCAATATATTATTTTATTTGATGCTGTATACAGAATTATATTGGGTTAAAAATAAATAAAAACTTGTTTTCGAAACTCTAGAATTTGTGATACGGAGCGCGCCCCGCCAAACGGGACCGACCCATCACATACCAATTGAACCTAAAGGTGCGTATGGTATGTCCAGACATGTGGGCTTTCGCGGAAACTGATTCGGACGCGTGTGCGCGTCGGAATCAGCTCGTATCCGCAAAAAATCCCCATATCGTGACTTTTACAAAACCCCGTACAATTTATTGTACGCTTGTCAGAATACGACGAAACTTACACCATTTGACTCATGGTATCACGCTGGTCCTGTGACCCAATTTTCAAGCAATTCTGAGATAGTTGACCGAGCCACCTACTTGCGGGTCCCATGGTTGACTTTTTGGGCGAATTTTTGTTCGGCTCGAAATCCAAAATTGGATATACCTTTGAGTTCGTACTGACATTTAGAGTTTGTTTGACCTATAATTTGTCCCATTTAGAGGCCTTTACCCCTGGCACACTTTTTGGTGCATAGTGGGCCACATGTGAACCCCGTTTGACCCAAAATTACCGTTTTGCTCCTGTGTCCAAATTGGACGAAAGGGTAGTAGTTTTTAGCTATCTCTCTGATTTTGGAAATGTTAGTGATGTCTATTTCAGCATCCGGAGACGTTATTCGAAGGCCTTAGTTACTGATCCTGTGTACTTGATATCGGAACGCTTACACTTTACAGATTGCTTGTCAGGCAAGTATACCTTGCCATTATACTGTAATTTATATTCTATATGATGCATGCATTTATTTCTGTCTATTTAGTTTATTTATTTTAACTGCTATATAAACTGCGCGTCCAAGGAAACTTGGGTGCAACGACGGCGACGTCGTATTCTGTTTTTATTTATATATATGCATATTGACCTAGTTTATGAGATTACCCCATTATCATAAGGCATTTTATGTTTCATTGGCCATGACATTGTTCTTACATGAGTGTGAGTCACATGTAGGACACGGTCTTGCGTATTCGGCTGGCCACCGGTACGTGCAGGTCGTACGACGGATAGGGATAACTGTTGATAGAAACTTTGCATGCTAGTAGACCTGACAGTTATTTAGAGGTATCATCGTGTCATAGATATGACATGCTTAGAGCATGGGGTGGAAAGAACAACAAGTAAGACATTTGGGCTCCTTTGCACTTTTCTTTCTGTAACCCGTACGCTCCGCCAGAGATACGTGGCGGTGATGACCCCTATATATTACTGGCGGCCTCTGCCGTTCAAAAGACGACATGTTTTGTAGGTCCCCGATTCTCCGAGAGAGTCACGTCAATCCTATTTATGGCCAGATAGTCCACTTGTTGGAAAGTTGTTCTCAAACTGTATTCACATAGATGGTTAGGCGACCTATTGGATGTTTATTTCAGTACTTTATTGGCATATTTCTATGTATCTTGTTATGTCCCTCTGAGGACCTAGTACCTTTCCAGATATAGACGGACAAGAGTATCCACAGGAGTACGAACCTGGACCTGACGCTTCTTACCAGACTGAGGAGGTCTTACCTTTGGAGTACCTTTGATTCATCGCAGCTGATGGATTTCTAGTTGCTATTTCTTTTGTGGATATTTATCTTATATTAGATTTGATCTCTTCTCCCTTTTAGTAGTTTTAGTATAGTTGATTTGCAGTGGATTTGTTTTCATCCGACTATCATACTTTGAGACTTCCTATTTGATATTCTGTTATTTATTTTCTATTTATTTATTTGATATGTGAATGAGATATAGATTGCGTGTGACTTGTTGACAGTATATTACCACTGGTGGATTGGATATTCATGTACAACGTACGTGTATGTATGGTTTCCATATATTGGAGTTCATATACATATGCCTGACGTGTTACGTATTCCTAGTCTTATGTGTTTTGGGACTAGGGCGTGACAGTGCTGGCTAAGCAAAGACAAGTTCACCGTAGCCACCCACCTTAGCGATGATTCACCTCGGTCGATCGATACTCCGAGCGAGCCTCTGAAAGCCTAAGCCAGTACTCCTGAAGGGACAAGTCTAGAAATCCTTTACCTCAAACGAGTATTCTTGCTTGAGCAAAGTGGGTCGGGACGTTGCACTTTTGTCGTTTGAATTGGCAGTCCGCTTGAGCGGAATGGGGTGTTATAAGCGGGGCCAGCTCCGGACATCGGAGCATAGATATAGGCATCCAACTGGGTGCTTGGACTCCTTGTCAATGCAAGCCTTCCTCCAGGTGGAGCTCGTCAAATTCGGCTACTCGAATACTCTGCAACCACGTCTCCATCGGAGCTCGCCGTCGTCGAGGAAGGCGGCCGTATCATTGGGACAAAGAAAGGAAGGGGTGAGGAAGATGCGGCTAGGGTTTAGAAACAAAGGATGGAGAAAGAAAATAATGTGTTGGTTTATAAAGGAGAGATGTGAGGGAGTGAACGGTTGGATGTTAGGGGTTGGTTTACAAGAGATTTGGTTATATAATTAAGGGCCGGATGCACAAGACCATGCAACCAATAGATTAATTCACACACAACATAACCCACTCTACCAAGTACCAAGCAAATTTGCTCACAGCAAGATTTTGCTCACACTAGCAAACAAAGTTGGTTCACATTAGCACCATGTGTATATTGGGCTCTCGTTAGCATATGGCTCCAAATGGGACTAGTTAGCTACATCACAACAAAAGCTCAAATGAGGACATTCAATAGGAGGTAGACACATGGATTATATTTTTCATTTAGGTCCTCGAAGAAAACTTGGTTTGCTTCGTAAACTCACATGAGCACTCATAAAGGAATCAAGGGATTGGAAGTGGACAAGTGGCCCTAAATTTATATTTAGGCCATAGGAGAAATTTGTTTGCCAACCAATTCAATAAGAACTCTTACAAGTAATTATATAAAGACTTGAAATGGAAAAATGGACAAGTGCATAGAAATTTAATTTAGGATTTGTGGAATTGTATTAAGACAAAAATATTTATTTAGTTATACAATATTAGTAATACCTATATTTATCTAAGAAAACTTTATAAATCAACTTCGAAAGATCCTCATACTAAGTAAATACATTTAAATTTAAATTTAAATTAGGAGGGTTTTATATATGCATTCAACCAAACTTAGCGATTGCGAAGTCCGACAAGTTACTTGCGAAAATCTCAAGGGTTCTTGTTTTACGAATCACAATGATACCTCCAACGGGATCAATAAAAATCTAAGTCATTTAAAATCACACTCGATCAAGCATTGCACTACCGTCAAGCACGATCTATCTGATCTACCGACTAGCGTATATGTATTATTGTCCATTTTGTTCGTGTCAAACATAGCACGCACTTACCGTTCCAAGTCTTACTCTAAGTTGCTGCCCCAGTTATATGGCTTGCCCAAGCAATAATCTAAAGTTTGTCGCACAAGTTCTTTCACTCGGCATATGGTCATCTGCCTAACCGTTAGGTCGGCTCATAAGGTCATAGGTACATTACAAGTTTACGATTCTTATCGTACAAATTCGTTGCACGATACTCGTCCCAATTCCTAAGGTCAAACCATTATTCTTTCGTACGAGATATTCTATCCAAGCTCGTTTTACTCATATTTCTAAACATCGAGCATAGATCATCCTATCCACATCAACACATTTGTTGTGCAGGGTCCGAGTCTGTTTAGCAAAGTCGTTCCTAAGACACGTTCGTTCAACCGAATCTACGATATATCTATGTCGCATGTGAAACATAATGATTTGCATAGTCTATCTCCTCAAATATATTTGATAGAATCTACCTATCCATTCCTTCCTTAGTCTAGAACACCAAGTCACAATTTAATTTCCAAATCTCCAATCCAATCGTAACTCTAAGTCGTTCAACATAATTTACGTATTTGTTCACGAAACCATCAAGCGTGTCTTACTTCACGTTCCAGACTAACGCCTCCTCGAAACACTTTTGATTCACTTGTATCATGAAACTTGTCTTATCGTGTCAAACCAGAAGTCAAGACGATCATTCAATTGTCAAGCTCCGGTCTTCCATGTGTTTAATTATCCCCGCTAGACATAAAATTACTACACCAACGCTCCCGCGGGATAACCGTCCTAATATGGACGTGACGCATGTACGAGCATGAAGTTGCACTCATACAAGACATGAACGTCAATATTATAGTTATCATCAAAATGATTAAGACACCTTATCGTTACATTTTATTTCATCCAAGTTATATATTAATCCACCAAATCATATTCATCTAATAACCGTTCATGCCGTGATCATAATTCATCCAACCAAATCGTCCAATTTCAATGTTACCGTTCAATCAATCTGTAGTCTACTTCTAGCATTTCCATAAAAAATTAAGTACAAATTCTCAAGCCAAAGTCTATCCACTTTTGTTACGTTCTATTTTATCGAGTTTATTTGTATAATCTTCGAACATATTTTTGCGAGTTCGTTCATCCCCGCTGGACGTAAAATTACTACGTTAGCGCTCCCGTAGGATAATCGTTCTCATCCAGGCCTGATGTCGAGTGATATCTTTCGAACTAGATTCAAGATCGTTCGTCCAAATCAAGATTAATTTTGTTATCGCCTACCTCAATCGTTGAACCACAACATTCATTTACTTGTATCAATCCGTGCATCTTCCAACTATCGATATGATATCAAGGCTTCCAAATTCAAAACCATAACATTCATACTCAAGCTAAATTCTATTGAACGATATTTTACTCAATCCAAAAATTTTGATGCACGCCATCTTCCATCGTGCTAACTCTGATCGTATCCTCAATTATTCCATCTCAAACTCAAGTTTTAATTCTTTTTATTCAATTTGAAATTGCTCGTATAATCTACTAAGTTTTTCTTGACCCAGATATTAATTTCAACACTCTGAATTCATATCCAATATAAGTCTTATCATTTATTTAACTCAATTTAACTTGTTCGAATCAAATCTCACTCGCAAACTCACTAGCACCAAGGGTCTTGGCTCGCGATACTCAACACAACTTAGCTGAAAGGCTGTGTGCATAGCTATTCGTCCGAACGATATTCTATCTTGCCTACTAACCCATGTATAGGTATTCGGGTTCACACATAACTTACAAATTCTATTATGAGTCTATTCCCACAAAGTCTGAGACAGGTCGGCACAAAGGCCATCGCATAACAATTATGTTTAAGCAATCATATCATTCAAATATACTTTTCAAAAATATTTAGACTCATTGTATGGAATATCCTAATGAAACAACGAGAGAGAGCGTACGTACATAACCCACGAACGAACTTTCAAAAATTGAGATAACTGATATGAAGTCCAAGGACGTAATGCCATGCTCTGATACCAATATGTCACGTCCTGATCTCCTGCAGGATCAACCATCCCTGCTAGGCACGAATCACCGCACCAGCGCTCCTGCAGGATGATCGTTCCCATCAGGATGTGATGTTGCACAAGAATAAGCTACGCCCGCGCAAGGCCAAGGTCCGAACATGTCACGACCCGCACCCGGGGTAATGGTACTAGTCGGAAATAACGCCCAGCCTACGCCGTAGAATCGGCGGTAGAACGCTGTCTAGAAAGTCTATCTAATATAATGAACCACCAAAAGATAGTGTACTCAATCACAGAACTAAGATAGAATAAATATGAATCAGATAAGAATAGAATAGTCATCAACTCATGAGTTTAAAATAATACATCAATGCGTCTGAAGAGTAACAAAAATAAGCTGGAGACAAATCCAGTACAAAAGAATACTATCATACTACAAAGCTACACTCCAGGGTCAACTGTCTCAGTTGGGATAAGTCCCTCTTGAGCCAGGGTCTCCGAATCTAAACCCACAACATCCTGGGGTCCATAATAGGTAGGGTACTCCTCAGTGTCATCTGGAAAAATATATCCAGTCAGGAAAGGAGCAGAGTACATCTCTAACAGCAGTTCTAATCCATGATAAAAACTATGTAACAGTAAATAGCTGTGGATAAACAAGATGCACAAAATAGATACAAGAGATATATAGACAATAAGGAAATACTGGAAAGAAATACAATAATGAACAATATGCCAATGAAACAATGATACTAATGACTAAGTGTGTGAGTACTAGCTTAACATGTGACCGGCTTGGGCAAGATACAATGCGGCCTGGCTAATCATACGTGCGGTGCATGATCAACACTATTCGCTTACCAATACTTTATTCAATAGGGATTTGATCACATATCTATACTAATACTCTCCACCCCCAACTGGTATAATAGATCCAACCACGGTATGCTATGGCACTAGATTCCCCAAGAAGATAGCTAGTCTCCCCGAGAATCGGTGTTTGTACATGTACAAGATAACCAATGAAACAATACTTGCACCATATACACCATATACCAAGGAATAATATCTCATGACGAGATCCGGATAAACCAATCCGTATAACCATAGTGTCAAGAGAACATGGATATCTACACTAGATACAGTGAACATAGAGGATATCATAAATGAGAAACTATCAGAGAATGTACTCGCCTGAAGTCCAATGAACAGTCTCACAGATGTCTGACTCGGTACCTCGAAGACCTAGATATGGAATACCACATTAATACAAGGTCCCGGAAAGAGAACAAGTCAAACTAGTCAACTCCTAGGTCAATAAATAAATTCTAAGTCAAAAGTCAACTATGGTCAACTCTAAAGTCAAACATGGTCAAACCAAGGTCAACCTCACAAGAAAACTATATAAAATAATATAGAAATAAAATACAACAATTTAAGAATCAAAATTAGATCCCAAAAGATACTCACACAAAGTATACTAATAATACAAATAATACATACTCTAATATAATATATAAACAACCAATATTTATACAAATAAAATAATATATTATTACAAATATTATACCTCACAAAACACATATATATACACATATATATATACAATAATAATATATAAAATATAATTTAAAACTGCCAAAGCGTCACTGAAAACAGGGAGTTAAAAATACAATTTAATTAAAACAGCTTATAGTGACAGTCTCAACTGTCACAGAAAACGTCGCAAAAGCCACTGTGTAATAAAACCCACTACTGCTGCATTGGTGACAGTTAATCAACTGTCACCGAAAACTGTCGCCACTGCTGCTAAGATTTCGCCCGCAGCATTAATGACAGAACTGTCATTAATGCACAGTGGGCTACAGCGGCTGCTGCTAACCCGCCTATTTAGCGACAGTTTCACTGTCACAAACCCACTGTCACTAAAACACAGAAATATATATATATATATAAATATATATATGCAATAATAATCAAAATACATATATATAAATAAATAATTATATACTTATATATATATATGCACATATAAACTTATAATTAAATACCAATAGTTATAACACATGCACATATTAATGTTCATATTTTACATGGCTAGAAGCACACCTAAAATATATACGTTAATATACAAATAATTACATAATAATTATAAATAATATAATTACACAATTAAACACATAAATATATTTTATAAAATATTTATGTATAATTTATACTATTAACATAAGTACATATATAATTACATGCAAGAAAGCTACATATTATATTTGTACATCATATTAGCACACACAAAAATATATAGATCTATGCTACAATAATTACTATAATAAATACACAAAATAAATATATAATATCTATATATATTTACTAATTATAATTGAAGAATTTAAACCATACATAATTAGATCTATTCAAAAATCCACACAATTGGAGAGTATCACACCGTATCCCACTAGATCTAGGATACGCATGTGACACGAGTCCAACACACAACCAATTGCACCCCGAAGGATACAAACAAATCACAAATAATATTTATGAATAAATCAAAGTGTCAAAAGTAGATCTATGTGTCCGTGTCAAAATACGACATGTTCAAAGCCCCGTGTCGGAGGGAAAACCCCCAAAATGACACGTATCACCAAATAGTTGGGATACGAACCACATGTACCAAATTATAGACACGACACTAGCCCCAAACACATAAGCTCATGTCCAATTGATCTATAGGATCAATTGATACACACAACAAAATGTAAATTCGGAATTCCAACAAAATTAACACAAAAAGTACCATAACTTTCTCCATGGGTCTCCTATGAACACAAAACAAAGTCCTATGGGTAGTACATACATATAGATTGATTTTACATGATTAAATCTCAGATTTAGAAGCTATTTAAATGGGAAAATCTGAATTATACCTATTGGGAGATGGATTTCCAATGAAACCTCCAATTGAGAAGAACTTGCTTCCAAATTGTAGATCCTTGCTCCTCTTTGTAGATCCTTGCTTCATTCTTCTAGATCCTTGCTTCCTTCTTCTCTAATGGTGAATTAGAAAGAATTTAGAATGAATTTGGTAGGGAATTGGAATGGGAATGGAGGGAATTTGGGAGTGAGAAATTCTAGATCTAGATTTGGAATGAGAATGAGAGGAGAGAGAAATTTCCCCCCTCTTTTAATAGGCCGGCCTTGCCCCTCTCCCAAGCAATTGTAAAATGTCCAATGTACCCCTTGGGGCCTCTCTTGAAGAAATAATTAAGGAAGGAAGTTTCTAGTCTAATCACTTAATTAATTTAATCCATCTCCTTAACCATGGGCTTTCTAAATGGGCCAAATCTAACTATTTAATTCATGTTGGTCCATGGGTCCAAACTAAACTAGTTGGGTCCACTAAAATAAGTCCAAAATAATTAAATAACATCCAACAACAATTAAATAATACAACAAAAATTATTTACCATGCACAATATTTATTTAAATAGGAAATTACTAAAATACCATTTTTCCTAAAATGTGGTAGTGACAAGTCTACCCTCCTTAAAATAATTTCGTCCTCGAAATTCAAAGACGAAAACTACCCCCAGAAAATCACAAAACAGAACTAAAGAATCACAACTAATGAACAAAACATAACAATGAACAGAACATAACTAGAGAATTAACATACCTCAAGGTACAAACAAATATGGATAACGCTCTCGCATGTCATCCTCTCTCTCCCAGGTAGACTCCCCCGGAGAGTGATGCCTCCATGCGACGCGCACCAAAGAAATAGTCTGGTTCCTCAGCACCTTCTCTCTCCGATCCAGAATCTCAACTAGCTGCTCTGGATAGCTAAGAGTAGGGCCTACCTCTATCTCTGAGTGATCCAATACATGACTAGGATCTGCCACGTATCATCTCAACTGTGACATATGAAATACGTTATGCACTCCCTCCAATGCAGGTGGCAAGTCTAGTCTATAAGCAACTGCACCGACCCTCTCTAGAATAGTGAAAGGTCCGATGAATCGCGGACTAAGCTTTCCGCCTCCACCGAAGCGAATCGTGCCTCGTGTCGGAGAAATCCTCAGAAACACCAAACCACCCACCTAGAACAAAATACCATCTTAAGAACTTAATCTATAACAAACAAGAACAAGCACAAACAAAATCTAAACTATACCTCAAACTCCAAAGGTATCCGATGGCTATCGGCCCAATGCCGCTGTCTGTCCTGCGCCACTCGAAGTCTGTCTCTGATCAAATAAATATTCTCCGCTGCATCCACAACCATCTCTGGCCCAAGCAAAATTCTCTCTCCAACATCGTCCCAAGACAAAAGAGTACGACACCTCCGACCATATAGAGCTTCAAAAGGTGACATCTCTATACTGGCCTGGTAACTGTTGTTGTAAGCAAACTCTACCAAATAGAGATGGTCCTCCCAAGAACCCTCAAAATCTAGTACACAAGTGCGCAACATATCCTCGAGAGTCTGGATAGTCCTCTTTGACTGCCCATCTGTCTGGGGATGATATGCAGTACTGAACTTGAGCTGAGTGCCCAAACTCTCCTACAAACTCCTCCAGAAATGAGAAGTGAAACGACTATCTCGATCTGAGACTATGCTGACGGAAAATCCGTGTATCCTAACGATCTGCCTCACATACATCTCTGCCAGCTTTTCCGTAGACAAACCCACCTTGAAAGGCAAAAAGTGGGCCGACTTGGTCAATCTATCAACAATGACCCAAATCGCGTCTTTCCCTCCTGGAGATCATGGAAGTCCGAACACAAAATCCATAGTAATGTGTTCCCACTTCCACTCTGGAATGGGTAATGGCTGAAGTAACCCTCCTGGCCTCTGCCTCTCGGCTTTCACCTCCTGGCACACTAAGCATCTGGATACAAACTGTGCCACTTCCCTCTTCATGCCATACCACCACACACTCTCTCGCATATCCCGATACATCTTGTTAGCACCTGGATGCATGGAATACTGAGAGCGATGCGCTTCCTGTAACACCTCCTCGCACAACTCTCCACTAGACACACACAATCTAACTCCATGCCTCAAAGATCCATCCTCTGCAATAGTAAAATCATCCTCCAATCCTGCTCTCACCTGAGCTCTGATACTCCTCAAAGATACATCATCATACTGTGCTGCCTTGATCCTGTCCATCAAATCTGAGTGTATCTGCAATCCCCACATCTGCATAGCATACCCAGGAACAATCACCTCAATGCCCAAGCTCTCCAAGTCCTCCAACAGATATCGATCCTGCGTCAAGAACATAGCTACCGGATACCTGCTCAAAGCATCGGCAACTACATTGGCTTTCCCAGGATGATATTGCAAAGAGATATCAAAATCCTTCATCAATTCCAACCACCGACGCTGCCTCATGTTCAACTCCTTCTGCGTGAAAACGTACTTCAAGCTTTTGTGGTCTGTGAAGATCTCCACACGCTCTCCGTACAAATAATGTTTCCACAACTTCAGGGCGAATATGACAGCTGCCAACTCTAAATCATGGGTAGGATAGTTCTTTTCATGAGGACGCAATTGCCTGGATGCATAGGCAATCACTTTCCCATGCTGCTGAAGAACACAACCTAAATCCTTCCCCGATGCATCACTATAAATAGTGAAACCTCCGGACCCTGATGGCAACGTCAAAATAGGAGCAGACGTCAACCTCTTCTTCAACTCCTCAAAAGCAACCTGGCAATCCTCCGTCCAAACAAACTCCACATCCTTCCTTGTGAGTCTGGTCATCGGCTCAGCAATCCTCGAAAAATCTTGCACAAACTTCCTGTAATAGCCTGCCAATCCCAAGAAACTCCTGATCTCTGCTACTGAACTCGGAGTCTTCCAAGATTTCACTGCTGAAATCTTCTTCGGATCCACTGAAATACCATCACCAGTCACAACATGCCCCAAAAATTCTACTTTGTCCAAGAAAAACTCACATTTGGACAACTTCCCATACAGCTTCTCCTTCCTCAGCACATCCAACACAATCCTCAAATGCTCCTCATGCTCCTCCGGTGTCCTCGAGTGTATGAGTATGTCGTCGATGAACACCACCACGAACTTATCAAGGTACTGGTGGAACACCTTGTTCATCAAGTTCATAAATACCGCCGGTGCATTAGTCAAACCAAACGGCATCACCATAAACTCGTACTGACCATACCAAGTTCTAAAAGCAGTCTTCGATATGTCCTCCGGCTTCACCCTCACTTGATGGTAGCCTGATCTCAAATCTATCTTAGAAAACACCTTCGCACCACTCAACTGATCAAACAGATCATCAATCCGTGGCAAAGGATACTTATTCTTGATAGTGAGATTATTCAAAGCCCTGTAATCAATGCACATACGCACCGATCCATCCTTCTTCGGTACAAACAATACCGGGGCTCCCCATAGTGAAGAACTCGATCTGATAAACCCCTTATCCTGCAATTCGTCCACCTGCTTCTTCAACTCGACCAGCTCGCTGTTGTTTACTCTATAGACATATTGCAGAATTGGTTCTGCACCTGGCACCAAATCTATAAAAAATTCAATATCTCGATCTGGTGGCAATCCTGGCAATTCCTCAGGAAACACATCCAAGAATTCTGCTATCAACGGATGTGGCAACTCCTTGTCTTCCACCATAGCTCCACAAATAATGCTTTCTCCCTGCTCCGCAGCTCCTCTAGCAAACTCGAACTCTGGCTCTCCTGGCGGACCAAACAAAACTCTACCTCCTCTACAGTCTATGCTAGCACGGTGCATACTCAACCAATCCATCCCAAGTACAATGTCATAGCTTGGAAGTGGCATTACAAGTAGACACGCACTCAACTCCCGGCCTCCCAGAGTAACTCTCCGATCCTTACAAATATCATTAACCAGGATAATGCCTCCCCCGGTCATGATCTTGCAAGTCCTAAGCAAAGACTCAGCTACCAAACCATGCTTCAGAGCAAAAGAAACAGATACAAAACTATGGGAAGCACCACTATCAAACAAAGCTAAAGCTGGAATGGAATCAAGAAGAATAGAACCTGCGATAACATCTCCGGTGGGTTCCTCCTCTTCGACGGTCATAGCAAACGCTCGTCCCTGTCGAGCACCTCCCTGCTGTTGATGCTGGATAAAACGCTGCTGCTGTGTCAGAAGCGGTCCCCTCGGCTGTGCTGCAGGTGGTCTCGTCTGTGTCCTCGGAGCTGGAGCTGCTCCTTGAACTGCACGACGAGGACACTCCCTCGATTGATGCCCTTCAGTACCACAATACAAACAAACTCCTAGCCTCCTCCTGCAAACTTCCCAGATGTGGCCAGGCTTCTTGCAGAAGTTGCATGGAGCTTGCTGTAACTGTCTCTGCTGCTTAGGTGCCTGGTGAAAAGGCGCTCTAGCTGGAGTCTAGTTCTGCTGTGGCTGCTGGAAAGGTCTTGACTGGAAATGAGGACGTTTGGCAGATACTGCACTACCGTTGGCCCCCAGAAAAGAATCACGGTCTCTCTTGGTCTTTAAACCCAGATCCCGCTCAACCTTGCGTGCCTCCGCAAGTATCTCCGAGTATGTCTCATAAAAAGACGGAATGAGAATCTTCACCTCCCAGTTTAGACCCTCTCGGAAACGAATAGCTCGAACCTCCGGCTCTCTCACCAGATACTCTGCAAATCGGCTCAGCCTACCAAACTCTGCAGCGTATTTCTCCACAGACATGCTTCCCTGAATGAGACTCTCAAATTGTCTCCCCAAGTCAAGCCTGTCTATCCGGGCGAAAAACTTCTTCTTGAAAAGGTCCTTGAATACCTCCCAAGATTGTCCTGCGTCAACTAGAACCGGCTCATTCCTGAACCAAGTGCAAGCGACGTTGAACAGTTGAAGTCCTATCGCCTTAACCTTCAGATCTTCAGAAAGACGGGACACCCTCATAAGACGCTCAATGTCCTCGAGCCAATCATCAGCATAGACGATGCCCTCCGTCCCTTTGAAAACCCTAGGCTCCAGTTTCTTGAAGTCCTGAATGTTGCCTGGCCGAAGCTGAGCAACTTGAGGAACAACCTGCTGCTGGATCAGAACTCCTCTCTCAACTACAGCACGAGCAAGCTGATGAGCACTCTCGATGCCCTGCCGTAGAACGTCGGTCTGCCTCTGATGTGCCTCTGACTGAGCCCTCTGTGCCTCGAGCATCTCACGAAACAGTGTAAACATCTGTGACGCCTCTGCTGGCACAGGAGGTGGAGGTGGAAGCCCCTCAGATACAGCTGGCACAGTCCTCTGAGTAGGTGGTGGACCTCCGAAAGCAGCTGACACTCCAATCACCGGAGAAGTGACTGGTGCAGGCCCTCGGGATGTCGCAGACCTCTCAGAAGCTGCTCTCCCCTGCTGTGATCTAGTCTTAGGCGGCATCCTAAGACAAAACGAAAGAAAGAATCAATATGGTACAAGATGTAAGACATCAAGGAAAGGACAGTTTAAGGGTTCAAGTATCAATGTCAAAGGAGAATAGTTGAATCAAAAGAATTTTTCTAGATGTGATTGAGTATCTCAGTCTATATCCTATATCCTATCGCAGGCTCGCAGTAGTACAACTAAATTGTCGCACTACCACGACATCACATACTTGTGAAGCTAAACCTGCATGGGCCACCACCAAAAATATGTCACGACCCGCACCCGGGGTAATGGTACTAGTCGGAAACAACGCCCAGCCTACGCCGCAGAATCGGCGGTAGAACGCTGTCTATAAAGTCTATCTAATATAATGAACCACCAAAAGATAGTGTACTCAATCACAGAACTAAGATAGAATAAACACGAATCAGATAAGAATAGAATAGTCATCAACTCATGAGTTTAAAATAATACATCAATGAGTCTGAAGAGTAAAAAAAATAAGCTGGAGACAAATCCAGTACAAAAGAATACTATCATACTACAAAGCTACACTCCAGGGTCAACTGTCTCAGTTGGGATAAGTCCCTCTTGAGCCAGGGTCTCCGAATCTAAATCCACAACATCCTGGGGTCCATAATAGGTAGGGTACTCCTCAGTGTCATCTGGAAAAATATATCTAGTCAGGAAAGGAGCAGAGTATATCTCTAACAGCAGTTCTAATCCATGATAAAAACTATGTAACAGTAAATAGCTGTGGATAAACAAGATGCACAAAATAGATATAAGAGATATATAGACAATAAGGAAATACTGGAAAGAAATACAATAATGAACAATATGCCAATGAAACAATGATACTAATGACTAAGTGTGTGAGTACTAGCTTAACATGTGATCGGCTTGGGAAAGATACAATGCGACCTGGCTAATCATACGTGCGGTGCATGATCAACACTATTCATGTACCAATACTTTATTCAATAGGGATTTGATCACATATCTATACTAATACTCCCCACCCCCAACTGGTATAATAGATCCAACCACGGTACGCTATGGCACTAGATTCCCCAAGAAGATAGCTAGTCTCCCCGAGAATCGGTGTCTGTACATGTACAAGATAACCAATGAAACAATACTTGCACCATATACACCATATACCAAGGAATAACATCTCATGACGAGATCCGGATATACCAATCCGTGTAACCAGAGTGTCAAGAGAACATGGATATCTACACTAGATACAGTGAACATAGAGGATATCATAAATGAGAAACTATCAGAGAATGTACTCGCCTGAAGTCCAATGAACAGTCTCACAGATGTCTGACTCGGTACCTCGAAGACCTAGATATGGAATACCACATTAATACAAGGTCCCGAAAAGAGAACAAGTCAAACTAGTCAACTCCTAGGTCAATAAATAAATTCTAAGTCAAAAGTCAACTATGGTCAACTCTAAAGTCAAACATGGTCAAACCAAGGTCAACCTCATAAGAAAACTACATAAAATAATATAGAAATAAAATACAACAATTTAGGAATCAAAATTAGATCCCAAAAGATACTCACACAAAGTATACTAATAATACAAATAATACATACTCTAATATAATATATAAACAACCAATATTTATACAAATAAAATAATATATTATTACAAATATTATAACTCACAAAACACATATATATACACATATATATATACAATAATAATATATAAAATATAATTTAAAACTGCCAAAGCGTCACTGAAAACAGGGAGTTAAAAATACAATTTAATTAAAACAGCTTATAGTGACAGTCTCAACTGTCACAGAAAACGTCGCAAAAGCCACTGTGTAATAAAACCCACTGCTGCTGCATTGGTGACAGTTAATCAACTGTCACCGAAAACTGTAGCCACTGCTGCTAAGATCCCGCCCGCAGCATTAATGACAGAACTGTCATTAATGCACAGTGGGCTACAGCGGCTACTGCTAACCCGCCTATTTAGCGACAGTTTCACTGTCACAAACCCACTGTCACTAAAACACAGAAATATATATATATATATAAATATATATATGCAATAATAATCACAATACATATATATAAATAAATAATTATATACTTATATATATATATATATATGCACATATAAACTTATAATTAAATACCAATAGTTACAACACATGCACATATTAATGTTCATATTTTACATGGCTAGAAGCACACCTAAAATATATACATTAATATACAAATAATTACATAATAATTATAAATAATATAATTACACAATTAAACACATAAATATATTTTATAAAACATTTATGTATAATTTATACTATTAACATAAGTACATATATAATTACATGCAAGAAAGCTACATATTATATTTGTACATCATATTAGCACACACAAAAATATATAGATCTATGCTACAATAATTACTATAATAAATACACAAAATAAATATATAATATCTATATATATTTACTAATTATAATTAAAGAATTTAAACCATACATAATTAGATCTATTCAAAAATCCACACAATTGGAGAGTATCACACCGTATCCCACTAGATCTAGGATACGCATGTGACACGAGTCCAACACACAACCAATTGCACCCCAAAGGATACAAACAAATCACAAATAATATTTATGAATAAATCAAAGTGTCAAAAGTAGATCTATGTGTCCGTGTCAAAATAAGACATGTTCAAAGCCCCGTGTCGGAGAAAAAACCCCCAAAATGACACGTATCACCAAATAGTTGGGATACGAACCACATGTACCAAATTATGGACATGACACTAGCCCCAAACACATAAGCTCATGTCCAATTGATCTATAGGATCAATTGATATACACAACAAAATGTAAATTCGGAATTCCAACAAAATTAACACAAAAAGCACCATAACTTTCTCCATGGGTCTCCTATGAACACAAAACAAAGTCCTATGGGTAGTACATACATATAGGTTGATTTTACATGATTAAATCTCAGATTTAGAAGCCATTTAAATGGAAAAATCTGAATTATACCTATTGGGAGATGGATTCCCAATAAAACCTCCAATTGAGAAGAACTTGCTTCCAAATTGTAGATCCTTGCTCCTCTTTGTAGATCCTTGCTTCCTTCTTATAGATTCTTGCTTCCTCCTTCTCTAATGGTGAATTAGGAAGAATTTGGAATGAATTTGGTAGGGAATTGGAATGGGAATGGAGGGAATTTGGGAGTGGGAAATTCTAGATCTAGATTTGGAATGAGAATGAGAGGAGAGAGAAATTTTCCCCCTCTTTTAATAGGCCGGCCTTGCCCCTCTCCCAAGCAATTGTAAAATGTCCAATGTACCCCTTGGGGCCTCTCATGAAGAAATAATTAAGGAAAGAAGCTTCTAGCCTAATCACTTAATTAATTTAATCCATCTCCTTAACCATGGGCTTTCTAAATGGGCCAAATCTAACTATTTAATTCATGTTGGTCCATGGATCCAAACTAAACTAGTTGGGTCCACTAAAATAAGTCCAAAATAATTAAATAACATCCAACAACAATTAAATAATACAACAAAAATTATTTACCATGCACAATATTTATTTAAATAGAAAATTACTAAAATACCCTTTTTCCTAAAATGTGGTAGTGACAGAACATGCGGTAAAATGACTAAACCACATAATCGCACAGATAGTCTCAAATGCAGCACAAATTTGAATGACACGAGCAAACAGCCATAATAACTAGTTCACAAAGTCGTTATAGCGGAAGCATAGAATAAACATAATTATGATACAAAAATAAGCTTTTTATTAAAATTAAACAATATTACAAGCGACGCTAGGTCAAGATTACAAGTCGCTCAAGCTCTCTCTCTCTCAATAATAAAGGCATGCCAAGCGGCTTACAACATAGGATGATAAATAGGCGATGTTCCAACATTATATCATGTATATGTGCTTCAGCTCCGGACACAACATTCTAAGGCTCCAGAACAAACTCTGCGCCTTAGCGCTCACGAGGAATACTCCGCACCGAATATAGTGCCCCGCTTCACGTAGGCACTATGTACAAGTGATATCGCTAAGCTTGCTCGAGTAGAAGTCTTCTCGGAGAGTTCTCGATCGAACCACAAGATGATTGATCTAGGTGAGTGGACAGAACTGCATTCTCTGATTCTTGCACACCTTAATAATGAATATGAGTTTTTGAATAATTATTCTAAGAAGATAGTTTCATAAGAAGAATGATAGAACCTGACTCTGCATGTTTAATAAGAGAACTCATATTACTTGTCATTGAAATAAATCTGCTTGCCTAACTAGAGAACTTAAATGCTTGTCTAAAAGAGATAGAACCATTGCCATGCTAAGAAAAGATAGAAATATGCATGCTTAGTTACACGGACACCTCTATCGAATGAACCGCTGCCATGCTAATAAGCAAGAGTAAAAGAACGTTCATATATTTTTATCGTATGCTAACTTGAGTAGAACTTGAATGCTGGTCTAAAAGAGATAGAATTGCATGATAGATTTATAGAACTGTTCTTGCTTGTTACTTGTTAAAAGAGCTGGATTGTTTGAACATATTTCATTGATCGCTGGTAAAGAGAGAGAACTGTATGAATATCTTGTACTTGTGCAACTAGACTAATAGTCCGCCCTGAGGCTTGAAGTCCTTACTTACGGGAGGGTGTGGCTATTAGGCAAGAGTATTGAGAGCTCCGGCTCTATAGCTTGATGGATATGCTTGCTTGCTTATTCTGGATCATGTGCATCATATTGTATTTATCTGATAGAAGTGCATTCATTCATCGGTCTAACAACTTGTGCACAAGGTATATCTCTTGAGCAGTTTTTGGGATACTGGAAATCGTTCAGCCTGGGAGAGATCTAGAATACCCTAAGGCTTGAAGTCCTTATTTATGGGAGGATGTGGCTTTTAGTGTAGTGCTGAACCATGAGCCCCGGCTACTATTTTGAGCATATTTTAGTATATAGAAACCATGTATTTTAGCATCTATTAGCCGATCTATCATTAGTGAGACGGGCTTGTACGTCCCACTTGCTAATCCCGTAGAGGGGACCATCATGTAGTTAGGGCGTATGCTAGGCTAGCCTTCTTGCATACCTAACTGTTTGATGCAGAGACGGACATGGAAAGAAAACCTCGTTTATATATATATATATATATATATATATATATATATATATATATATATATATATATATATATATATATATATGCAAGTGTTACTAACTTGTATGTCTGCTGCAGGGATAACCATTCGGCCATGGGTAAGGATAACTGAAAAGTGATCACTTGTATTTCCTTATGTCCCTTATTAATTATGCTAAATGTGATACATTTATTTTACATTAAAAATTCTTCTGCCCCTATTGTATCGAATTGTATAGTCCACTTGTTTCACTTGTCTTGATTCAAGATGAATAATCTACTAGAGATAACTTATGTTCCTAAGAGATCGATTATGGCTCACAATATATGTTGTGCACTGCATGATAGAACACTATCTCTGTAGCTTGATTGTATGTATTGAATATGCAAACTGGTTTCAAAGCTATATTTTTGGAAAGATATAAACTGACTATAATCCTAGGCTGCATAAAATGAACATAGGTAAAAGTAGCAAGATCACTAGTAATGTAATATTTTGTAACATGCTTACTTAGTGTGGGTTTCAGGGGGTGTTGCTTCTGTTCATTAATTTTATACTTACCAGTACTTTCTCTAAAGTGCTGACCCACTAACAGTTTGCTTGTTCTCAGGTGCTGGATCGTCCGAGGAAGCGATAGTCGTGCCTCATCCCTAGGACCCAAAAATCTGGAGTCGATGCCTTGAGCCGTATCGAGATTGCTTTGAGTTGCTTTTGTATAGAGGGACATAATGTATGGAACGGTATCATTGTAATCGAGAGAAGAGAGTGCTTTAGCGATTTGTAACCTCGGCCAAGCGTCATTTGTAACATATCTTGATTATCAATAAAGTGCTTATTTTCATATGCTTACTTTCCCTTCTTGAATAGCTTACTTTTCCTTGTTCAAAGCTTTGGCCTTGTGCAAGCACAATTTAGGCTTGAATGACATCGTGCCCAAGCAAGGATGAACGGTCCCTGCGGGATCGGGGCATGACACTGAACGAGGTTCTTCCGTACCCTGCAAGCAATCTGATGGGTTATCAGTACATAAATGCACTGGTGGGGAAGCTTTTCGCCCGCTTGAAAAATTTAAACACGTTATATAAGTTTCGTGCACCATTTATTTAGTTATATTTCTAATCTTGTCTTAGGATCAATTTTATGGCAATGATGTATGTATTTGATGATAAACAGAAGAAATTAAGAGTAGATTTATACGAAACCCTTTCTTTATTTACAAACAAGAAAAAGAAGAACAATTAATCCTATACGAGGATGTTAAGTACAAAAAAATGATTCTGGGGAAAAATTGCTATAGGAGTCTGATCTGCGGTCGATCACTTTGTCCCTTGGACCATACGATGATGAAGAAGTACTGTAAAAGAATAAGGAGCTTCAAAGATTGCAAGAGGGATTAAAATCTCGTGGACAATGTTGTCAATCAACACTCTTTGTATGTGCTCTCTCTCTCTCTCTGATCTCCACCCTTTTTCTGACCTTGTTCTCCTGTGACCGGAAGTCTCTATTTATAGAGATCAGTCACAGTAACTGACCAGATGGCGTAGAAGCCAAACTATGGAGAGAGTTGCACCTTTTACGGGGCGGTTATAATAACTGCTACCCACATCTGAATGATCTCCTGAATCCGCGTGTGATGCGTGTCCAATTATGAGGTAATGCATATAATCGCTCATCGAAGATCACGGCATGCAAGCCACGTAGGTAACTGTCCCTCGCTTAAAGATGGTTAGCATAAAAGCCAAATAACTATCTCGTTGGCGTAAAAGCCAAGTAGCTATCTTGTTGGCGTAAAAGCCAAGTAGTTGTCTTGTCGGCGTAAAAAGCCAAATAGCTGTCTTGTTGGCATAAAAGCCAAATAGTTGTCTTGTTGGCATAAAAGCCAAGTAGTTGTCTTGTTGGCGTAAAAGCTAAATTCTGCGTAAAGCTTGATGTTGCATAAATAATTGGTAACGAACGTAAACTAGCCAATTATCCTTCGTGACTGAGGTCTTGAGCGTATTCTGGGCCAAATAGCCTTATCACGTACCTTGCAAATATAGCCTGAGTTGGCGTATTTCGAAGAGATAGCATACGACATACTCCTATAGTTAAAAATAGCCTGGTTGACATAACATGCAGGGATAGTGATGTGAGCGTATTAACCCTAGTTTTAGCTCTCCCAGTCATTAAAAATAGAACAAAATCTCATGCATTAAATGCAGAGATCTGCCCCCATCTCGCGCATTAACTGCAGAGATATGCCTTGAGTTCTGTACGAAAAATAGCTTTTAACGTGGCGTCTGATTTTGTCTCATCTTGAGCGTAAAAACTCATCTCTGCCTATGTAGAATAGGCAGCGTATTCCTTGAATGCGTAAAAATAACTTGTATCAAGGATATGCCACTAAACGACCGTATGGGGCTCTGTGCCGAATCATCATTACAATCGTCCTCTCGATCGTCGTGCAGTACTCATTGTCAGGAGTCAGGTTCACTGTTCTGTTTGACAGGTTCATTCGAGGAATACGAAGAGTTCCTCGTACAACTTCACGCTGTATTAAAAGCAGACATAGTTTACGCCGGAGAGAGGTGTAGAACCTTTTACGCCAAAATAGCCTTGAAGCGCTGCTTTACGCGGGCAGCTCTGAAGTCATGTTTTACACCATACAACGCCGAAGCTTTGTTTTACCCGTGCTTCATGTATGTTTGGGGGTTTTACGCATATAATTCCCCAGCGTATTTTTTTATGCTTCTACAAGACCCCCTTCAAAGTTTTCAAATTTTTCGTAATTTGAAATACTTTGAATGAAGCATGAAACGGTCAAATTTGACTCGTTCTGCGAGGCTGATTTCTCGGCAAATTTTTTAGGAAGTTGTTGGGATTTGATATGTTCTCTTCTGCCTATATAAAGGTGAGTGAGTGAACCTGTTTTTCCATACTTCCTTCACCAAAAAGATGGCCGCTGAGATTCATCGGGCTGACAAGAGGAAGAAGAAGATTATGCCCTTCCAGCTTGTAAGGAGCTGTAAAAGGCATCTTCGAGCAAATATCCTATGCAACAATGGATCATTGAAGGATATCATAGCTTCCTTTGCTCGGGATAATCAACAATTTTATATGGCGATTCATCCAGGAGAGAGGAAGGGTCTCATCGGACCACACAGCTTGCTAGCTGTATTTTCCCCTATTATGAAGCTGGACGTAGGTAGGCAGTTTGGCCCTGTCTTTGAGTATTATGTTAGGTTTGAACCCCTAACATAATTCTAGGACGTGTCTGCCATGGCGTATGGAGGGTGGCTTGAATAAAACATGCCCAATTTTGTATCCTCCCGCCATTAATCATTTTCTTGTTCATCGGCCGCAGAAGCCGATGAAGTACCGTAGAAGAAGAAAAAGATCTCCACCAATATGAGAACATGGCACAACAGATTCCCAGCGTGATCTTTAATGAGAAATCCTTTTAAAAAAAAGATTTCCATCATATGTAATCATAAAAATGAAAAATCCTTTGTAAACTGGATTTTCATCATATGTAATCATGATCAATAAACTTGTCTTCTTTTACGCATTGCTGATTTGCCATATTTGCTGTGAGAAAGTCTGATAATGTGCAGCTTCGACACGTCTAAATAATTTTACGCTGACTCTGATAAACGCTTATCTGGTCACGTCCCATCTTTTACGCGTAACGGAAGATGCGTAAAAAGCCCTTTAGTATTAAGTTGTCTTGAAGATCCAACTGTCATGCTATTTTTGGACGAGGAGTCACATAGAATTCTGAACTGTCACTCCTTTGATATGAAGAATTTTTGTTCAGATCATCATCTTCAAGAATGGTTTCCCCGAAAATCCCTCGAAATAGGGCGAGAAATGTCCGCCGAACAGGCCATACTTGAACTTAGATGTTAAGGATTTTGGCTAGACTTCGAATGAACTTCCAATGGCCCAAGAAGAAGAGTCATCTTCAATGCTGACATCTGTGAGTTTCAGGCACTTGGAATGTTTTGTATCCAAAAAAGAGCATTTTCTGCGTAAACCCTTGTAATCGGCCATCTGTAGCTTCTTAGCATAAAATTATAGATCTGTATCCTATGAGCGTAAAACCGTAGATTTGTAGTCTCTGAGCGTAAAACCATAGATTTGTAGCCTCTGAGCATAAAAAGTTTCTGAGCGTAAAACTATAGATTTATAGCCTCTGAGCGTAAAAAGCTTCTGAGCATGAAACCATAGATTTATAGCCTCTGAGCGTAAAATATGGATCCATTACGCAGCATGACTGTCCGTCTTCTTTTTTCAAATGATAGGCTGACGTGGTCCCAAATCATAACCGACTATTAAATATCAGATTTTGTTAGGGATTCAAAGAGTTATCCGAACTCTATAAATAGCCCAAGGTCTTGAGAGAGAAACCCTTCATCTGTCTTTGCAAAAAACCTTCGTCTCTTTGAGAACTCTTCGTCTTCGTCTCTTTTCTGAGAACTTTGAGCTTCACCATGGCACCGAAACAGGCTTCCACTGCTAAGAGAAAGAAAACTGCTTCCTTATCTTGCTACTCTGCTCAAGCACGAGTAACTCCCATTAGGCTGAGTGAGCCCCGATCTGAACGAAGTGCTCCACCGTCGAGCTGCGCTCCGGGCATCACAGGTAAAGACTTCGATAGGAATAAAATCCTTCGCACACGTTGTACGTGTATGCGCAAGGTCATCTTCTGTGCTAAGAGCCTTTTCGAGGAAGATGATGCACAGAGATGTTTTATTATTACGCCCACATTCCTAATGTGTCAGCGTAAAAACTCTAAATTTTTACAGTCTGGCGTAAAAACTCATACTGTCAAAATTTGGCGTATACTGCAAACTTTGAGTTTTACGCGCTGGATGTAAATTTTAGCGTAAAAACTCAAATTTTGGCAATCTGGCGTAAAAAGCTCAGACTGTTAGATTTTGGCGTATACTGCCAACCTTAAATTTTACGTACTGAAAATAGATTCCAACGTAAGACTCAAGTTTTTGCAGTCCGTCGTAAAAGCTTAGACTGTTAGTTTTTGGCGTATCCTGCAAGAGTGTAGCGTCTAGCATAAAACTGACTTATTTTCTTGCATTTTGCAGTGGACTTGCAGATCCCTCCTTTGGCTGAAGTGATGGGCCCCGCTGCTGGGATGCTGAATTCTAACTATCTGGAGGACTTGTCCCATGTGACATTCCCCATCTCTGGAACAGAGTATCCTCAAGAAAGGGGAACTCTGATCTCGTCCCAAGAAGAACGAATGCTGCTGAGTATGATCAGTGGGGAGCCCCTGCCATACATAGATGGGACTGAATATAAGAAACCAGGTTTCTTATTCGGGGATGTTATCGATAAACAATCCCAGACTAAGCCCAAGAAAGAAGATTGGGTGTTTTTTGCTAAGGGCACGGTCATGTATCTGCCCAGGATGTCTAGAGATTACCCTATCTCGGCATTCTTCCATGCTACACATTCTAGGAAGATGGTGTGGACTCTGACTCCCGATCTTCACGGCCAGCCGGGGAAGATCTTTTATAAGAAAGGATTGAATCAAGGAGCCTTTGTGTGTCGTCCTTCAGGCCCTGTTATGCCTTTCAGAGGATTACTGCCGGACAGCGTCCCGAGTAAAGATACTTTACTGATCCAGCCGGTTAAAATATTTACTTTCTGCAATGACTTTATGGAGCAGGGAGGAGTGTACCCCAAGGTTAACCCTCGCACCAGTGGATGGCTTAGCCCCGGGAATCTTCGATGGGTCAGTTTAACTGCCTGGTCCTTGAAGCACTTCCAGATGGAGTTGGAGAGTATTGGCTTGTTTGCAGCTGTGAGTGCCACCAGTGTTGGGCTGCCTCTCAACCCCAACTTGTTCTTAGATTTGATGGAGCGATATAATTTGCTCGCTGGGACTTTCGCCACTCCACTAGGGGAGTTGGGCTTAGCCCTTCATGAGATGGCAGAGATTTCAAAGCTGCCAATGGGGGATACTCCTTATGAAGAGTACGTTTCCACAAACAGGGAACTGAGGGATACAAACCCTCGGACAGTGACAGTGTACCAGGAGCTGATGAGCCACTATCTTGCCTGCACCACCTTCTATAAAGAGCCCTCTGATTTGGCTCATATCAACAAATGGGCATCCTACCTCTTCTTCCATCAGGCCAGAAATGCTAAGCCGGATAAGGTTGTAGATAGCCGAGATAAGCCCTTGAACCTCCTGGGCATGCTTAATGCCAATACGGTCGATGTTCTCATTGAAGACGCAGGGGCTTCAGATTATATTCTCGATGAGGAGATAGGGGGTTATCCTGCAGGCTCTAAAGCCTTCAGTTATATGAGGCATTGTCGTAAGCCTCTGTCAAGGGAAGCTAAACTGGCTGGCTTCCTCTCTATCTGGCTACGCCGATGGGTAGTGCCTGGCATCGCGTCTGCGGATCACATTCATCGCAACACCTTATGGCCTGCAGTACGGTTGGTGTTTGGAGAAAGATTGGGCCTGCTTCCTGCCATGGTATGTAGAATACAAGCTGGCCTGAGGGCAATTACTGATGGGCTGCTTGTAGATGATACATAGCGTGAAGGATTTCCCAGAGTGGAATTACCATTCCTATACCTGATGGGATGGTTAATCCTTCACAATACCAGGGTGATGTCTCCCGGCTCTGCCAGCAGTTCGAGAAATAACTTCTTGTTGAATTACAAGAATTCCCTTTGGAATATGGCGAGCGTCATAGATTGCCGGCGAGCATTAAATTTTGCCCATGGCTGGAAGCTCTTCTGTACCGTCCCCCCGTACATATCAATCAGCAGGGGACAAAACTTCAGGATGCAGGTCAGGGAAAGACTATTCTTTCTCCTGAGCCTTTTACTGCTTGGTCTGCATTAGACCTTCCCATCTGCTGTACAGAAGTGAGGACCATTACTATTTGGAGACTTATTTGCCCAACCGGTTTGCCAGACAATTTGGGTACGACCAGCTGCACGTGGGGAATCCTATTACCAGCTTCAAGTCCAAAGGTGGACTTATTCATGGAGCTAGAGGATGACGGTACTTCATCATGGGTTGTACTGGTGCAATCTTTGCTGTGCCCATGACTTCTGTCTCCACGGAGTTGCACATTCTTTACTCGTACGCACATTTTTACGTGTCCATCAATACCTTCCATCATGATTTTGATGTATATGGAAGTTTTAGGATGCCCTCCCAGAAGTCTATTGGAAGAGAGGAGATCCCATCCGTCTCCTCTGATGAAGGTGAAGACACCACTGGTACAGACGATTTCTTGTTGATAATACCGAGAGGCATAATAGCTCCGCCAGCAAAGCCTCTCGTTATCTCCAATAAGCGAAATGCTTCCACTCTAAAAGAGCCTTCCCCCCGCAAGAAGAAAATGGTTAGAGGTCCCAAAAGGACTTCCACCAAGGGGGCCTCTAGGAGTGAGCATGTTGTTTTTCCAGTTGGGGATGATTCTTTGATCAGAGGTCCTTCGCCTTTTAGAGAGGGAACCTCCACAGTTTCAGCTGACAGTGCTGGAGATTCTTTCCTCGCGATTGCTGTCGCTACCACCGTTACTGGTAGTGCTTCGAGGTCGCCTTCGAGATCGAGCATATTCAGAATCAATATACCTTTATCCAGACGTATAATGGGAGTAACCCCTCCTTCGTCTGTAAGTATTTCCAGCGAGATTCTACACGATGAACCTCGAGTAGATCTGGGTGATGACTGGGATGACTTCCCTCAAACGTCAGTTGGTGCACCCTCTTCTTCAAGTATGACAGCTTGTTTAGCATTATTAAGAAATTATTTAGCTATACAGGCTGCAGACGTAACATACATACCATCGGCCATGGGTAAATGTTGTCTTCACATTTTCTTCAGAAAAATTAACATCAAATTGATATTAACTTTCGCTTGTCTTCTTTTCAGGCGAAGATATCTCTGGGGAGGGCGGAGTTGACACAACTTCTGACTTTGTTGCAGATCCATTTAATGAAACAACGGTGCTCGACGTCGAAGAAGCATGCTTTGAAGCTGCCGATCTTTCATCCGCAACATTCTCGGGTGTCATCCCGCCATTGGCAGTTCAAATAACATCAGAGGAGGATGAACCCACCATCTCGTCCGTGCCTCCTTCGTCGAGTATACCATCAACTTCAACTGTTGTTGGTGTCTCTTCTTTTGTCGCGCCATCTATTAAAGCAACGACTGTGGCGACCTCCTCTGCAGTCATTCCAAAAAGGAGACTTACCGATATTGCGGCCACTCCCAGCGTCCATTCGAGCTTTGCTATGCTAGTGGATCAATACACTAGCATATTCTACCTCACTTTGAAAGAGTTGATATCGATGGTGCTGGAGAAGAACCTAGGTTTTGATGCTCTGAAGATGTCCTCCAATCTCCCTATAGCGCAGATTAGAAATTTCAGTGACGCTGAAAGAGCTGATACGCTAGAGAAAATAGTTAATGGTTTAGAACAACCCATTAACGAGTATTTGCGACTATCTCGAGGCAGCATCGACGATTTGGTTCAAGCTTAGTATGACTCCTTAACTGCAGAACTTGTTGAGCAAATAGAATCTCTAAACAAATCCATCCAGGAACAGTAGCAAGAGATGGATAAAGAGCAAGCTGTCTTGGTGGAGTTTATTCCTCAGCTAGCTGAGTGCCAGGCCGAATTTGAGGGAAATGAAGCGAGGGTTCGAGAATTGGAAGCTGAACTTGCTCAGGCAAGGGAGAGGCTTCTCAAGACATCGGCAGTCCGTAATGTGCTGAAGGGCTAAGTGGATACAGCTAAACAGAACTTGACACATGCGGGTATCATCCACACAAATTTTGTTAATTCTCTGTCTGGACTATCTCGCTTGAGCAACGACAAAGCAAGGCTGGCACGGGCTCGCAACAGTATTTTGAACTCCAGGAATGAGAGGATGGCTGCTTTGGCACAACAGATCCGCGACTTAACGGCTCCTCCCCAATGATGTACCTTTTTGTTTCTTCTGTAATTTTGCTATTCCCAGAGATAATAAAGATACTTTTTCTGACTTTTTGGACCTATCACTTTTGAATATAAATGATAGGCTAAGATGAAAGTGATATCAGAGATAATATGGACATGATATACTTTCGGTAAGTTTTAGTTGGATATATCTATTTAGAGGTTATATGGACATGATAGAATATGCTCCAACTAAATTTGTATACAAAACACTATCAGAGGTAATATGGACGCGATAGGTTTTGAAGTTTCAAATTAGTCAAACATATCTATTCAGAGGTCATCAGAACATGATAGAATATGATCCAACTAATCTTTGTATGTAATATTATCAGAATAAAATCTTCACCATACCCCTTTGAACAAAGGAGATCAAGCATAGTACTTCTTCAGGAATTTGTCGTTGATAGGAGCCATTATCAAATCTCTATTAGGCTTGGCTAATCTATAAGCGCCATTTGAAAATGTGGTTTCAATCACATAAGGGCCCTCCCATTTGGGCTGGAACTTGCCCTTACTTTTGTGTGTAATGATCATTGGCCTCTTTACAGCTAGAACTAGCTCGCCAACTTTGAACACTTTTTCCTTCACTTTTTGACTAAAAGCTCTGGAAATGCGTGTCTGGTAGAACGCAATGCGCTGTTGAGCTTGAAGGCGCTTCTCATCTAATCCTTCTAGCTCTTGAAGCCTTAATTGATCATTGTTTTCCTGAGTCAACTCATTAGCCACTGCTATTCTGAGTGATAGAATTTGAACTTCAATGGGGAGAACTATTTCACACCCATAAACTAATGAAAATAGGGCACAACCTGTTGATGTTCGTACCGTTGTGCGATATGTCCAGAGATATTCTCCCAGCTTCTCATTCCAATCTCTTTTGTTCGAAGAGACGAACTTCTTCAAGAGTTTGATGATGGTTTTATTGAAGGCTTCCGCCAAACCATTACCAGCAGAATTATAAGCCGTCGAGGCCATATTCTGTATCCGATTCTTATCACAAAATCGGTGAAACGCTTGGCTGATAAATTGAGGCCCGTTATCATGAATTATCCTTCGGGGTATCCCAAAGCGATAAATTACACGGTGCTTGATAAAGCTGATCACGTTGGATGTCTTTACCTCAGCAAGAGGGATCGCCTCCGCCCATTTGGAGAAATAATCCGTGATAGCCAATATGAACCGATGTCCTCTAGAAGACGAGGGATGAATAGGACCAATAATATCCATACCCCATGCTTCAAAGGGCCATGATGCAATCGTAGGATGTAAATACTCAGAAGGCTGATGTATAAAATCTGTATGAACCTGACAGGCTTTGCATTGTCTTGCATATTTTACGGCATCTGTAATCATAGTAGGCCAGTAGTAACCCATCCTCCTGATACGATCCTGTAACTTAGGACCGGGTTGATGTGCTCCACATACACCGTCATGAGCTTCTCGGATAACCCATTTTGCATCATCATCAGAGAGACATCGTAACAATAGTCCATCGTATGTTCGGCGATATAGACTTTGTGAAGAAGCATCAAAATAGAAACATAATGATCGTCTTTTGATAGATACTTCTTCTTTAGGATCCTCTGGTAAGATTCTGTATGATACGAAGTCTATAAAGGGACTTCTCCAGTCTCTCTTAGGAGGAGCCGTGTTTATAGCATAGCTGCGTTCTATGTGAAAATTATTTTTCACACAGAATAAATCTCTGTTAAGAAGGATCACCGAATTCTGCCTTCTTATAAGAATAGCTAGATCTGTAGCTAGGCTGGCCAGAGCATCAGCTTCCAAATTTTAAGATTGAGGCACATGCTCTAAAAAGAATCCTTTAAAAGATATGGCAATCTCGATCGTTGTTTGGTGATAAGGAATGAGGTCTGGATTGCGGACTTCATATATTCCTCTAACCTAATTGACGATCAACTGAGAATCACCAAAAGCTTCCAGGTATTCAACTTCCAATTCTTTAGCGACTTGAAGCCCGATTAGTAGAGCATTATACTCTGCCACATTATTAGAGCAGGATTCGCTAAGAGAATATGCTCGATAGATGACGAGTTTATCAGGAGTCACCAGGACAATTCCTACTCCTGAAACCATGTTTCCCTTGGGACCAGTCCTGGAGGCACCATCGAAGAATAGCTGCCATATATCACCTTCCATTGCCGAATTACATTCTGCAACTTCGTCGGGAATGTCCTTATATAATTTGGAGGTTTCCGAAATTGGATGAGCAGCTAAGAAGTCAGCCAAGGCTTGACCTTTCATGGATTTTTGAGGGACGTACATCATATCATACGGTGTTAATAACATCGCCCAAGTCACGAGTCGGGAATTAAGAACACTTGGCTTATTCATCAATACCCGAAGAGGATTGATTCTGGAGATGATATAAATAGTCTGGCCCGTCACGTAATGTCGCGTCTTCTGAATGGCAAACATTAGGGTCAAGCATTCTTTTTCCACTGGGTTGTACCGGTGTTCAGCTCCGATCATCATCCTGCTTAAATAGTAGATAGCCTGTTCATGACCCTCATTGTTCTTCTGTGCAAGAAGAGCCCCTAAAGAATGATCAATTGCTCGAACATACAGCAAAAATGGTCTTCCTATGATGAGAGGCACCAGAACTGGAGGATTAGTGAGATAGCATTTGATATCATTAAACGCTTGCTGACAGGCTTTGTCCCATACGAATGATACACCTTTCTTCATCAGGCGAGAAAAAGGTTGACATCTCCCAGAGAGGTTGAATATGAATCTCCTGATATTAGCCAGACGACCTTGAAATCCCCTGAGTTCTCTCAGATTATGGGGCGGTCGTATTTCTAGGATAGCCTTTACTTTATCAGGGTCCACTTGAATGCATTTAGCGGTAATGACAAATCCCAGGAATTTGCCACTGGGTACACCAAGAAAGGACTTTGTGGGGTTCATTTTGAGTTGATGTTGGCGCATCAACTCGAATACTGTCTTTAAGTCTTGGATGTGATTATCCTTGAGACGGCTTTTGACAGCAATATCGTCTACGTAACATTCCACCGTTTTGTATAAGTGTTCATGGAATATGTTACTCATAGCTCGCTGATATGTAGCCCCGACATTCTTCAATCCGAAAGGCATAACTGTATAGTAATATACCTCCAATGGTGTACGAAAGGCAGTATGCTTCTCATCTTCAAGATTCATCTTAATCTGATTATATCCTAAAAATCTATCTATGAAAGACATGTGCTCAAAACCGCACGTATTATCGATCATGACGTCTGTAATGGGAAGTGGGAACTCATCTTTAGGGCATGCCAGATTTAGATCTCGAAAATTGATGCAAACACGCACTTTCCCATTTTTCTTCATAACCGGGACAACATTAGCGACCCAATCAGGATATTGTTCTTCCCGGATGAACCCACAAGCTATTAGCTTCTTGATTTCAGCTTCAATGGCATCCATCATATCCGGGCGGAACCGGCGTTGGTGTTGCTTTACAGGCTTTAAATTGGGTCGTATGTTGAGTTTATGGGTAGCCAATTTAGGATAAAGACCTGGCATATCCTCATAATTCCATGCAAAGACATCGATATATTCTTTTATCAGCTGGATCATTTCTTCCCTTTCTTCTTCGGAAAGATTATTACTGATAAATATCGGCTTTGGTGAAAATTCATCCCCAATATTGACTTGGATAACTTTGTCTTCAGTGGGTGGTTCTCTTTGCTCGAACCGGAGTTCCCATTCTGTATCCATTTGCTGAGGCCAGGATTCATCTTAAAATGGTTCATATTCTTCTCCCTCTGTTTCGAGAGAATCTGTCAACACCATATTTACTGATAATGCATGTTCGAGTTTATCATCTGAATCGGAGGATGATAAATCGTCTTGAAAAGGGAAAATGGTCTCCTCACTTGACTCAGAGTCATTGGAAGTTGCAAGATGTGTGGTATACCCTAACCCAAAATGAGTTCGTTGATAGTAGGGATCACCATACAACGGTATTTGTCTGTCTTTTCCGTAGTTGAGACCTGGCTCCAACTTCAAATCATAACCCATGCTTTGCATAATCTTTAAAGCTTGTGGGCTATATCTATGAACTTGCATTTTCTCAGCATCAGATTTGTGAGAATCTTTTTGTACAATTGGTTTATTCCGCATACGACCGAAGACTATTGAATGCTGATCGTTGCAAATAGGTGGAACAACAAAGACAGAATCTTCATGCGGCCCATATGTCGTGACGATATTAGATGTTAACGCTACTTCCCACACATATGGATGATAGAATTCTATAGCTTCCAAGAATTTTTGTGTTATAGGTTCTATATCGTTATGGGGGGAGAATTCCTGATTAGGAAATTGAGCGTCAGTATACTGGAAAAGAGAATCTTTATTATCGTCAGAAACCCTGTTCCCGGTTGTATTTACATCAGTTGGCTGCTTGTTGCGCCTAAGGTTGATGACCAAAGGTGGGGGATTCTGGTTCAGAGTGATCACTAGAGGATCACTTCCTCCTCCCGATTTGGTTTTGCTCAAGTGGATAGCCATGGGTTCCATGACTTTCGGACAGGAAGTCCGCCCTTTCACCTGGATTGATAAAGGTTGCTCAGTAGATGGTTTTCCTGGCTCCTGGTAGGATTCATCTTCCGTCTTGCCTGACACCTCCTTCATGTAGTCTTGGGTGTACAACATGGCATCAGAATAATAGGACTCAACTCCTTTGAAAGGATTGAGATCAGCAAACTCTGTTTTCACTGTCCCTTGGGCGTCTACATATTTAAAGCATTGGTGTAGAGTTGAAGGGACAATATTGTGATCGTGGATCCATGGTCTGCCCAATAGAATGTTGTAAGATACCTCAGAATCAATGATGTAGCATGTAGCCACTGATCGAAGGTCACCAATCTGGATCCTCAAATGAATCTTTTCCAATGGTTTGCTCTTCCTGGCATTAAAGCCCACGATTGTGGTGGTAGTGTAAGCCAGTTCGCTTGTAGGAATTCTCAACGGTCTTAACAGACTATGAGGAATAATGCTGATAGACGATCCTGGATCTATGTGAATTCGGTCTACCTCCATGGAGCCGACGTATTCGGTGTAATAAAGAGGCCTGTCATGCTTGTTATGTTTCAACAACATATCATCTTGAGTGAAAGTGATATTAGGGACCACTTCCATCACACTATGGCATTGAGGGCATGCCACAGGCTCTTTATCAGGGGATTTGAGCTGAGTCAAGCATACATCTGCCTGCATTAACGCTTCACTCAAGGCTTGACGAGTGTCTTTGGATAGCCTAAGTAGCTCAAAAATGGACAATCTGGCTCGAGTGTTAGCCAATTGGGCCAAGATGTCAAAGTTATATGGTTTCTCTAAACCTTTATTTTGAATATTCTTCAAAGGTTTATCAAAACGAACTTCTTTTTACTTGCACTTTATCCACCGAAGTTGGTCTAGAAGGACCTGTCTCTGGTATAACAGGTTCAGGCTCTGGAGGTTTGGCAGCAGAAGTATCTGCCATCGCTTCTTCCTGGTTCCCTCCATAGTCCTTGAGGTAGGCCTTGCCTGATCGGGTTCTGGTTGCCAAAGCCTCTTCTTCTGATGTCGAGGATATTGCAACCATATGGCAAGGTTTGCATCTTGAGTTCTTTTTAGACTTAGCTTTAGCAACTTGAGTCTCTTCCTCAATTTCTGACACCAGATCAGGGTGGACCCACATGATCTCACCACGCTTGGTAGTTAGAGGTACTAGGTCATGATTTTGACCCCTGGTCGGAGGGAGATTAACAATGTTCATCATCGCCCATGGAATAGGTACTACACCATCCGGGATTTCCTGAGGGGGAAGATTGCCAAACTGGAGCGAGATCATGTTGGCAGTGACCGTCTTCTCGCTATTACGCAGAGTGATGGCCTTGGCGTCGATCAGCTCCTGAATTTTCCTTTTTAGTACATAATATGCCTTTGTAGCGTAATGTATGTATCTGTGGAAAATGCAGTACTTAGGGTTATTGGTACTACCGACTTCATTTGGCCGCTTTACCTCGGGGAGAGTAAGCTTGCCACTTTTGACTAGACAATCGAATATGCTCGGAATATCGTCGTCGTCAAAAGAATATTCTTCTTTAGGCCTGAAAGTCCCAGGATTCGTCTGCGTAGTCACTGGAGTATGTTGTCTGGACGTATTGATCGCCAGAGCTTCCTTTCCTTTGGAACCACGAGTATGGTCGCTAGTGGAGGATGATCGCTTCCCTCTATTAGAGGTAGAGATCATGATTCTATTATCACGAGCCTTCCGACTGTTATCTTCAGCGGCTACCGCTGATATGATAAATGAGGGCCAATCATGGAACTGATATGATCCCGTGAACACTGAGATCAGAGGGAGAAGGTTCTTCCTACAAATGTCCACCAAGGCAGAATTCGAAACTCTGGGAGGCATCTGCAAGGTAGCCTGACGAAAATGTTCGATAAAAGTACGAATACTCTCTTTCTCCTTCTGTTTTACTTCGATAAGTGATGACATAGACATATCTATTCCTTCTTCGTAGAATCGAGCGAAGAACAGAGTCTTAAAATCTTCAAAAGAAATAATGCAGTTGTTCGCTAGACTACGATACCATTGATAGGCCACTCCAGACAGACAACCTTTAAACACTCGAGTGAGAAGGGCATCTTTCCCTTGCAACAACACTGTCATCATGCTAAAGTAGTACATGTACTGGCTTGGTGACGTCTTTTCCTCAAATAAAACCATAGCATGTGGTTTGTATTTAGGTGGTAAAGGGATCTCGTCCCAGATAGCCGGGTATGGCTGGTTGATTCCCAACTTCTTGAGTTGATCCTTATGCTTCAAGGCATCAAATTGGGCTTTCAATTCCCGAACTGCCTGCATCGGATCTTCAGCTGGAAAATAGATCGTAGAGTGGTGAAAGGTCGGTTGTATTGTAACTCCAACAAGATGCAATACATTCTCCGAGTTAAGAAGTTGAGGAGCCGCTGACTCTTGATTTAGAACAGGTTCCTGGTTTGCGTTGGATGGTGGTAGGTCCACCCCCACACATAGTTGAGTTGGAGAAATCGATGTTTGAGCTATTGCAGCTGCATGTTTAGTCACCATTATCTGATGCATACTCTCCATCATGGAATGCATCTCTTTAAGCAATGCTTCCAATACAGCGATGCGTTGCTCAATACTTCCTGATAGGGAAGCCTCTTCATGTTCATCTCTAATGGCATAAACTCCCATTTCTCTGGATGCTATTGAGGGATTATTATAGATCTCTGTAGAGATCGAGTCTATACTTTCAGCATCAGATTAGGGAAACTGGCAACCCCCTGTGTCAGAATCAGAAGAATATGAAGCCGGTTGTCGTGACCTCGAGCGGGTGTTTCAAAAAATACCTGCCTCGATATTCTCAAGGAGTCTGTAAAATCACTTTTGGCTTGGAGTTCTAGAGGGATGACGTCTTGAACTTGACTGTCACGACCCGCACCCAGAAAATCGGGCATGAGTAGTGGGTACGTCAGCCTACGCCGCAACATCGACGGTAGAACGCTGTCTAGGTCTACTAACAATCTCACACAATCAATATATATACCTGTCAAGATCTCAACTCCAAACGGAGGAGCAATATCATAATGATAATCATAAGTACTCAATCACAAATCTAAGCATGATAAGATAACACAGAAGACTAACAACTATAAAGTCTAAACAACTGCTACTAAAAACAACTACAATAATAATAATACAACAATATCCAAAATCATATGCAATACAAGTCTCAATCCA